>ML681991.1:36480465-36516425 GCA_007922195.1 Podocnemis expansa | reverse complement strand
TACTGCAGGCAATGTACAAACCAGATCAGATGTTTTGTACAGAAGTCCAAGGATACCACTCAGGGAGATGACATACTCTTGCAGATTAAGTTTAAACCCCAAAAATTCTATTCAGCCAAAGCTGTGGTTTTGCGATGGTAATGAAGCAGTGGTTCCAAGACCTCTACCCTTTGGTAAGCAACATGTGTATTTTACAGTTCAGTTGACTAGGAGTGCAGGGGAAGGAGATGTCACAGACAAAAATATGATGTCTTACATGTGATCTAGGCCCAATCATCTGCTGTGATGTGAAATATTTATTCACAGTGTGAATTTATTTTAAAGTTGTTTGGAAAATTTTGTTACTATGCCTACCTTTTACTTAAAGAATTGTACTCATGTAAGCTCATGGTGTAAGAAAGTATTACAAGTTGACTAGTCCTTAGATGTAACATAGGGCTCAATTCATCTGTGCCTGATCAGTACATCCCTTAAGTTAATTAATTAATTAGCCCCAAAACATGGTATCTTCACTGGTATATGCTACCAAATATTTCACTATTTAACTGATGAGAACTTTTGCTATGCCAATGGAAAAGCATTACTTTGCCAGGCATCCAATGTTGAACAGTATGGCAAAACATATATTTAAGAAGTTCCTATAATGGTTGCACTGTATTGTGCCAGCAGTTTTCGCATCAGGAGAAATATCTTTCAGTTCCAGTAAACATAGTTTTTGTGGTTTGGCTGGGTAGGATTTGCACAAGGCCTTTACATTAATAGATTGGTAATGAATAAAACGACAAAGAGGAGAAAATTCTCTCTGGAGAAAACTAGCAACATAGCATCAAGTGACCAGGTAGATAACGTAGGGCAAACCCAGAGGCGCCATTCATCATTAGAAGGCACTTATAGTTTTTAAACCCCCAGGATTAGCAAACAATTATTATAACCCTAAAATAAAATGAATTACATGGTACAAATAAATACAAAAAAGAAAAATCTCCAAGTTAACTTTCTAAATTTGCACAATACATGTTTGCTTTATAACCATGGTATGCAGCAGCAATGCAGATACCACAAAGAAAAAATATTTTCAGGGAAACTGAGGCAGATTCCACAAAATAATAATTCTATTCATACTGAATACGTCTATGTATCTCCTCACCTCACAATAATTAAAGAAAAAGAAAAAAAAAACAAAACATCTCCACTAGTCAGAGTAAGAAGCCAACCAAAATCAGTTGTCATCATGACCAAAACGTCAGCAGATCTCAGCATGAAAGCAGAGAATCACACTTTTAAGGCATGTTGAGAATATGTCAATCTGGACAGCTACAGGACACTGATAGCTTGTGATTATATGTTTCATAAAAGCAAATGGAAAACTAAAATATTAATTTCATGTTGTTGCTTCTGACAGAGCTAAGATAGCTGTGGACGCTCTAATCTTATGGCTCCCAAATACTATTTGTCATCAGTAATGGATAGTTGCGTCAGAATAACCATATAAAAATTGCTATGGAAATAAGATTAGTGCTGCAATCAAGTTTCATTTCTTAGAAACACACAACTACATGTGGAATGAGTTTATACTTTAACGAAAGAGATACTACTTTTTCAGTCCACCGATGACTAAGATAGCTCAAGCTTCAATCTATCAAAAAATGTTACTGCTATAACTTTTCCCAAGGTCTGCTTACATATAGAAAAGTAACTTTTTGACGCTCCTGAAGCTGCAAACTTCCTCAGCCAAAAGGAATTTCACCACACCCATTATTTACTGTAGTAGTAAAGCTTAGCTACAAATCAAAAACTAAGTCATTTTTTTCTCTTATTTGTCTGGCTCAGGGTTGTACTGAAAAGCTAGCAAAGAACCCAAGGGAAAATTTCTATCCTGACTTAATCCCTGTACAATCCAAATGAACTCATCCTGAAAGTTATACGTACTTTCATGATAAAACCATATAAAGAGGACTTTTGGCTTTTAATATTGCACGGAGTGAATGTCTGTGCAGAATTTGACCCACTGATAGCAATATTGATTTGCATCCAGACCTTAGCAGTAAATTAGCTTTTTCTAAACTGGATTGATTGAAAAGGGGCACAAATAGAATGGAGTCCACCCATGAAAAACTTAAATACATGTAAGAGCGATGTTTGACTGTTTTATTCTTGTGAGGTTTGTTGTTTTCATTTAATCATATTATGGTGCAGATGTTGAGCATTATGTAAATCACTTTCAGCTACATTGCCAATAAAAAAGCTCTGAGTGCAAAACACTATGAGCAGTGGGAAGGCAAGAAGATTGGCAAATACTTCTGAATATAAATCACCTTAGGAAACGAAAATTCCCCCTTGCCTAAAAATCCCTGTCCTCTTGTTGGTTAATCTTAACTTCACTATATTGTTCCTTCACCATGTTCTTTTTACTTCAGGAGTAAAAAGTGTCTTGACTTGAACTCATACATGCCCTGTTTCTGATATCTGCCCCAATGCTCTCACCATAAATCCTAAAACGGACTCAGGGTGAATGCTTACTTCACTATGGTAAAGTACCAGGCACACACAATATAATCACTGTTCAGAGAGCAGATTTGGATATTTGTCATGTACACTGTATATAGTTGCTTCATGAATTTTATTTAATGCCTCAGCATTATCGTCATTGAGATTAATATAAGAAATGAACACTTGTTGTAAACATGTTTACTGCTTCCATAAGAGTAGCACTACATGATTAAAAAGAGGATTTCACTTTCATTTGCAAAACCAATTTCTTCAACAAAAAGTAACTGTGAAGCCTTTTATTTCTGAAAGGTATGGCCATACCATTATGCCATTAGGAAGCATTAGTTGTAGGTTTTCAAAATTATTTATAAACGCCACCCTGTATTTGGACCTGCCTTTAAAAGAAAATGAGCACAACTTCCTTTTCTTCATACAGTACTTTATGAACACATTGCTACTCTGTAAGCTCTTCTGTCATCTTTTCTGTTTCCATGTGTAGCATCTGAAAAGAAAATGCAAGAAGGAGTAGCATAATCTGATCAAAATAAAACAGCAAACAAAAAAAGAACAGATTATCGCTATATGATGGGCACGGAACCATAGAAGTGTGAACACTTGGGACAGGAAAGGAGACTGAGTATAAAAAAGTAGTTATGTGCTGCAGAGCCAAATTCTCATCCTGTAAGGCAGAAGAGGTTCTCTCACCCCATTTTCAAGGTACTGTACTAATCCATGAATCCTGACAGTGTTTCCACTCAACACTGGTGACTATGCAAAAGTGAATTTTTTTTTCTTCTTTAATCACATAAGGCTGCTCTTATGGAAGCCATAAATATATTTATAATTCTTCTGTAGGAGTTTACAGAATCATAAAATGTTAGGGGTGGAAGCTACCTCAGATGGTCATCTCAAAGCTGGATTGACCCAAACTAAATCATTCCAGCCTAGGTTTTTTCAAGCCATACCTTAAAGATCGCTCAGGATGGAGGTTCCAGTCCACTTCCTGAGGTAACCCATTCCAATACTTCATCACCTTCCTAGTGAATTTTTTTTCCTAACATACATCCCAGACCTCCCATGCTGCAACGTAAAACCACTGTTCTTAGTACTGTCATCTGTAGATTTGCACATTACTACCACATAACCTCCTACATTCATGCATTGTTAGGATTCAGCCAAATTAATTAACTCAATTTTTCCTCATGGTGAACAATAATTCTGCCTGATTTTATAAACCAAGAACACAAGCAGAACCCACACTGAAAGGTTCCTTGCAAGGTCTTTTTCTTTTAAACAATGTATTGACAGTTAAAGAGATGCCGTATTTAAAAACATTTGTGCTGTATACTTAAGACAAACTTTTTTCTGAATCAGAAGAGATACTTTCCCGTGGAAAAATTGGTGGTGCTAAATGTATCCCTGGATAACAGAAAATGACAACTCTATCACATTTACACTCTCAAACTTTTACTTGCTACATATTTTTGTATGTAGAAATGCACCATAAATTAATCTAGGAATACTGTAGACACATATCCCCAGTTATGCTGCTCTCATCATGCTTCATTCATCTCTAAGTAAGTGAGACTTACAGGATCAATTGCTGTGTCTTGTCTCCAGTGAATGAACACCTATTGTCCAGTGGATTCAGCACACCATGGGGGAGCCAGGAGACTTGGGTTCTACTGCTTGCTCTGACATTTATTCACTAAACAATTGTGTGACCATGGGTATATCTCAAAGCACTTGGATTTCCAAATGGCCTGGAAACATCCAGTTCTCTTTCATTTCAATGACAGCTGCAAGTATTAAATTCTTCTGAAACCCAGGCCTTTAACTTCTCTTTATATCTGTATACTTGTAAAATGGAAGCAGAACAAACAATTCTGTGAAGTACTTTGAGATATTTAGATACAGACCCACAGTCTACACTTAAAATGTTAAAGCGACATAGTTATGGTGCTGTCATTGTGATGATGAAGAGTAATACTTGAGTTTTCCCATCCCTCTTTCATTCACATTCACATCTCCCATCTAATCCCCCTCATTAAGAGATAGCAGCTACATCTACAGAAGAATTTCAAAAGGGATGGATTTTTCACTCTCCTATGAGACGCACACAGCTGTGCTGATATAAGTAGACCTGCCCACAAAAGCAGACTAATAACGTCTTCACTCTTGCCTAGCCTATCAGCTACATCATTACCTGTCTTCACAAGGTTTTTCAGGGTTTTATTTTAAACTGCTATCATCAACAATACTTCTGAAAGATATTTTTTCATTCAGAAGTAAGACTTAAAATGCATGACTCACTTTAACTTAAAAATGGTACCTGGAGTAGGTAGGGTACTTAGGCAAAGGTTCTCAATAAAAACAAGGATATAAAATATATGGAACAAGTTCCTATGGAAAGTGGTTGAAATTAAGACTATCAATGAGTTCAAGACACCTAGTTTTATTTTTGAAGAATCAGCAATATTAAGAATAATGTTAAAAAAGACAGAATTAAGAAATAAAGAAGGCAGCAGTGTTGGGATAGACTGTTTAATCACATTCAAATAATATCTTTTTGTCCCTCTAAGCCAAAATTTTTTCATTTTTGACACACGCTTCACTTAGTTTTTCTTTTTCTAATGTGTAGTGTTTCAAAGCTGTGTCCTTCATATGTCTTCTTGCTTTTGGACATCTTGAGTCAGATGCTTGGCTTGCCTAAAACATTATAAATCATTTGAATTTAATGAAGTTCTGATCATTTCAATGCATTCAGCAGAGCATTTGCACTCTCACATGATGACCTACCTTCAGTCTTGACAATCACATATGCAGATGACACTATATCCACTGCCTATGCTACTTGGACTCACACTCTGAATTCTCTACTGCTGTCTGTTTCTTGCCATTCCTTGGCTCAACCTAATTTTTTACTAAAGTCATCACAGTGCTGCTGAAAAATCCTCATTTCATGTTTTTGACTCTAACTCATTTTACTTTAACACAATGATCCATCTGTAAATCTGCCTATCATCTGCACGACAATTCCAATATTCATCTTTACCCTTAGACACCATGTCTAAAAACCGACTTATTCACATCCTAATTACTCCCATCAGCTACAGGAAATCCTCTTTATGATCTTCCTAAATTTTATCTCTCTAAATCTCAGGTCAGTCAGATTTTGTGCCCACACTGCTCATTTGATATGGGAAGTGGGACCAGAACATTTATTTTCTATAACTTTTAACTTTCCCTGGAGCTACACAGTTAAACAAACTGTCCTTTGCATTTGAAAATCTCATGCATTCCTGTTTCACTCTTCATCTCTTGAATTCATTGCCATACCCAGTTCACACATTCCTGGGTTCCTGACTCTTTTCATTGTGTTGATATTTGAGTTGTTTTCTCTCTTGATCTAACTCCTGTTTATTTACTGTTAGTACTTCTTTCCTCAAATCAAAATGATTGTTTATCTTCTCCTCCTATGTTATTGCATCCTTACATTTCCCCTTCCCTGTAGCTTCTGTAATCTGTAATAATATTTTTTTCACTATTATTAAATTTCATATCTTTGGCTCTAGTTTACCTTCCATCACAGTTTTTTTTTTTCTTTCTTCCTCTATGATAATCACTGCCCAGCATCTAATTTTGAAGACACTTCTCTATTTCAGCCTTTTCTGTGAGGTGTTTGGACACTTTAATAAGAAAAATTACACATAAAAATGTTATATAGTACCTGAACATCAGAAAATATTTTTCAAATCATGTACCATTTGGGAAAGAATGAATCAGCCATTTATTCAACTAATATAAAAGCCATAAAAATTTAACATTTCTATGGATTAACACAACCCAGGTTTGTTAGTGTAATCAAATTTAATATACTTGTGTCCAACTGATCGCTAAACTTTTAGTATGACATTTATTGTCTTTATACAATACGTTTAAACCTCACAAGGTGATATTTGAAGAGTATGAATCAATTGTATTTTATGGATGTTGTTTTTTTCCTATGACTTAAAAAATATCTGTATCCAATCAATAATTTGTTTGGAAGAAAATGGAGGAGAATCATACATTATAATATACCGTTGTCCTCTTTAAATATGAATGAAAGCATTCTAAATGTATTTCTTGAAAATGGCCAAAAGATCAAGCATCTTTTATTGGGGGGGGGGGAAAGACATAAGCTGAACTACTAATTTGGGAAACAACTGAGAAAATTATGTTTATATTATATTTAAAGTTCAGAGATAAGCTCAGCTGCCCTTCCCTTAGCTCTACACACTGATTAACATGTCAGCAGCATGGTGGCTACCTGGGCCTGGTTTGCCAGGTTTTTCTAGATGGATGCAAGGCTGACCAATCACAGTCATAGTCTTTCCCTTTGGCTCTAGTCTAATCTAAGGAGCCCTCGCAGGAAGTTGCTCCCCTACTTAAGGCTGAGCTGGGAAGGAACAAAGGACTATTCACATTTTCCACCTGCAACAAGGATTTTCCATCCACATACACACCACTACAGTGTGGTCTTGGGCTAACAGGCTATTCCTATCTTCAGGGTATTGTATTAGCATTTAATTGTTTAACATATGTTGCTGCTAGTTGACTAAGCATTGCATGTTCTTTTCTTTTTGAGTCTAGAAAGAATTTCATTCAGGTTTCCATGTCTCAGAAGGCTATGTCAAAACTGTGGGGATAGACATTCTTTGCAGGGAATAAGCATATTTGGCTGCTTAGAAACAGCAGGTAGGGAGAAGTACGTATTGCCAAGAATTTTGAGATTCAATAGGTAGCTGGGACAGACACACTGACTGGCAGAAGCTGCCTGGAGTCTGTGTCAATGAAGCCCTTAACCCTCTGAAGGGAGGTAGAGAATGGCTTGTGGGCTAATGTACACGTTAAGGCCTGGGTAGGCTGAACTATATACACTGATTCTGTGGGACTTTTGATCTTAGGACCTACAAGTCAGGCTGCACAGGGCGAGTCATGCTTTGTGGCAAAGACCATGTTCATCCCCCTCCTTTACTTTGCATTCTTTATGTTGATTTCATAAAATCACTTTCATTGTCATATACAGTTTCTTTGTTTATGAGGTATCTTTTTGGAGATTCCCTGGACCACTGAAGAAAAAAATCATTAAAAGGGAATTCTGAAGCAGCAAGTTGTGATGAGGTTTTAAAACCATTTCAAGAGAACTCAGCTTTTGGTTATTAATAAAAACAGATTAGTTCCAAGATGTGATTTGATATATAAGCTAAATCAGGGGTCAGCAACTCAAAAGATATGATGAGTCATTTGAAAAAATTCCTCCAGTAACCAAGTGTTTTGAGAGCCACAACAGGTGGGGGGGGAGTTGGGCCAGGGTGCCTGCTGCAGGGTTCCCTGGAGGGGGGTAAGAGGAGCCCAGGAATGGGCCCCTCAGAGAGGGTCCCCCAGTGGCAGAGGGTGGGGAACCTGGAGCCTGGTGCAGGCTGCCCACAGGATCCCCCAGGGGCAGCGTGGGCCCAGAGCCTGGAGCCATAAGTGGGCAGTCAAAGAGCCACATGCGGCTCTGGAGCCACAGGTTGCAGAACCCTGAACTAGACCTATATCCTTCGTATTTGCAACCAAAAATAAGTACTTGAATGAATACATATCCTTTTTGCATACAGAAGTATGTTTTCTGTTACTCAATGACTACATGCAAATTTTGCATGCACAATTTAGCTATTCTGTCAAACTTTAGCCCTTAAAATCTAGTGGATATTTCTCATCAGGACAGCAGAGGTTTAAGTCACAGTGTGATGCCAACAATATATATGCAGGGCATACTTGTTACTCATACAAATATAATGTCCAGCACATTAACTTGTAGCTGGTGATTTGATTACTCTTTATGAGAGACAGGTTGCCACATCCACTTCAGATTCTCCTAAAAGCTGTTTTCAGTTCTAAAAGCCTATTTCACCACACCTGTCATTAAAATAGGCTTTTGAAATTGAAAACAAAGCTTTAGGAGCTTCAGAATTGGCTGTGGCAATGCATATCTTGGAAAGTACAAATCTATGATAACTTCCAGATTGTGTAGCTTTCCTTAGGCACCTGAAAAATGCTCAATTACACAAGGCCAAAACAGCTTTAAAAGTAAGCAATGACAGGCCAATTTTATGCCTAAATTAATTTGTATGGTACCTTGGACTTATTTATACTTACTGCTAATTATAAACAATTATATTACATAAGATGTTTTACAGATAACACGGTATCGAACAGTTCTCTCATTATTGCTGTGTAACATTTATCACCTATGGGCTCAATACTTTCACTTCAAAAGGACACACACTAGTGTATGCATAGTTTTAATCAGAGAACTTATATTCTTGGCTCTTAAGGAAGTCAGAGAATTAGTAAAATGCAGATATTTAAACTTCCTAAACATGCCTATACATATATCCAGATAGTTTGCAGTCTAACATTACAAATAATATTTTTCAGGCTATTTTCCGTTAGAGAAAGAGGATGATTGTCTCTGGTATTTTGTGAATTAACTGCAGTAGGATCTGAGGTTAGTATTAAAACATTGCACTCCTCAGTGGAAGACAAATCAGTAAACTGAAGTCTAGATACAATGAGACCCAAAAAAGGACACAGTGCTTTTCCTAATTCAACCAGCTCTGCTCTTCTATATTGATCTGTATTTTTACTCCCAAATACTAAAAGATGTAAACGGTTTAGTAGCTATGAAACGCCACAGATTATAATGGAAATTCTTGGTTAAAACCCAGGGCAGTCTGATTTTTGACGTTTGAGGGTTAACATTGCTTTATTTATTTATTTATTTATTTAAATAGTCTTCTTGTGAATGACGTTTATTCCATATGCAAAGTAACACATCTACATGCTGTCACTATTGTAATACTAACATGACAGTTCACTAGGATATATTATTTAGTTTTATTACTTTAATTACCAAAATCATAAAAAACCCCACATATGTAGTAAAAACAGATTATGTAACAAATACCGGTTCCTAAATTACCTTGGGACTGTTTGTGGAGCTCTTTGGACTAAAGCAATTACCAAAACTAGATCTGAATGCCATTATAAATAGTTTTTCCTTATATAACCCATATTTGTATTTATCAATAAAAAGAGACAAAGCTTGCAATAATGCCTTGGTGGAGAAAGCACAACAATTTTATTATCTGTGATCCCTTCTTCATCTTTTGCTATTACATTTGGGATAACTCTGAAGTACCTAAATGATATGAATAAGTCTCATTAGTCCATGGCTCTTCTACTGTAAGGAAAAATCCTCCAAAAATGATATGAAAAATGCTTCAACATATTGTGAATCTCAGGGGAAAAAAAAAGCAAATTAAGAAATATTGTCAGTGAAGTATAACACAATCAAAGGACACCTAGGACACAATATTATAGGATTTCTAAATAAAGACCAGGGATTTGTTGAAAGTAACTCTGAGACATCTATTTTGAAAGCACGGGAGACTGCAGATAGTCTATAGCAGGAATTTTTTCGTCTTGTATGCAAAGCACAGATGATATCGCTTTGTTTGATTAACAAGACAGTAAAATGACTCAAGAACAATAGTATGGATAAACGCAATTTCTGGTTTGTCAAAAAAGCATCTAACACACGTCTAGAGCTATATAAACAATAAAAATTCTCATTATCTCTGAAAACTTATGTATATCAGAAATCAATTTACTCATAAAAGTACCATTTGCAATGCATTCTTCTAAATGAGTTCTGGCTGTCAGAAGTTTTATTTTAATGTGTTTTAACAAATAAGAATCAGCCATCAATAAGCCTAACTGGCTAATATGATTTTATTTGGCATAATAGGATAAATGTTAAACTCATATATTAATTCTAACCTTCACTATGTTTATCATCAAAAATTTCAAATTACAATAAACTATAATTTCTATTTTTTCTTGGTTAAAGAATTATGCTAGAAATAGACATAATTGCAGTATTGTGTCTAGTTCTTGGTGCCTCATTTCGGGAAAGATGTGGACAAATCTGAGAAAGTCCAAAGAGGAGCAACATGAATGATTAGAGGTCTGGAACACTTGACTTATGAAGGAAGACTGAAACAGCTGCATTTGTTTAGTCTAGAAAAGAGGAGACTAAGAGGGGACATGATAATAGTTTTCAAGCATCTAAGAGGCTGTCATGAGGAGGAGGGAGAAAAACTGTTCTCTTTAACTGCCAATGACTGGACAAGAAGCAATTGGCTTCATTTACAACAAGGTTTAAGTTGGACAATAGGAAATAATTCCTAACTATCAGGGTGATTAACCACTGGAATAAACTGCCTAGGCAAGCTGTAGAATCTCCATCACTGGAAGTGTTTAAGAGTAAGTTAGACAAGCACCTGTTAGGGATAGTTTAAGAGAGTACTCGGTGCTGCCATAAGTGTAGGAGACTGGACTTGATGACCTCCCATGGTCCCTCCCAGTTTCTATTATTCTATGACTTTATAATATATAGATCATGGTAATTTTTAAAAGTGTGCATTGATTTTATTCTTTTAATTAACTTTTCTTTTATGCAATCTGAAAATTATCTAAAACCATTAAAATGCAGTAATATTCTGCTGTCTCAGTTTTATTTTATCTTATTGAAGTTTAACAAGTGGTGGCAGCTTTCCAGAGAGCTTACATAAAATATTCAAATTAGGTGTCAAAGTTGAATAAGGGAGGTTTGTTTTAATTTTTTCTCTCTCATGCACAATGCTAAAATTGAAATGGTAATGACAATATAACAAGTTTCCTCAAATAAATCAAGTGCACAAGACAGTTCTTAAATTATGCCTAGTGTGCATCTTATTGATGTGCTGCAAACTGACATGATATTGATGTATGGTATTCAAAAATGATCCAAAAGGTGCATTTCAGCACAGACTGCAGTACATATTCTATTAATATATTCTACACTCAGATCTAAAGCACAAAGAGCATACATGTACCTTAAAGCTGCAACTTCCCCGCAGTGAGAAAGTGAAAAAATGATGGTACGCAATGCCATTGCAGCTGCAATATTTCTGAACTAGGACACTCAGAAAAGGGCACTAGATATTAACGTTTCTGGAAACATTAAGTTTAATTCCACAGTAAAAGATCCAGTAGCATAGTGGTAAGAAAAACTCAAGGCAGAAGCGATGGGTCTGCAAAGAAATTTGCTTAAACTAATATTAGAGTGACAATCAGATTTTTCTAATAATCTCATACCCTGAGGCTATTCCCTTTTTCAGTTTCAGCATGTCAGGAAATTGGTAAAGCTGTATAAAAGCAAGAATATTTTATAAAAAGAAACATTATTACATTGAAAAAAATAAGCAATTTTTAATTGCTAAAGTACAGCCTCTCAAGACAAGAAACTGGTGAAGCTACAAGATCTGCAGGTAAATCCTATACATGTACAATAAAACAAGTTTAAGAAGATAGAGGATACAGTCTATGTCATTAATTATTATACTTTTGAAAAATCCATGTATCAACTAATATGTAGGAATGCAATGAATTGTAGTCTTTTTATTTCCAGTCTGATGGGGAAGCGATTTCACTGAAAGTGTTAAATTATCATATATTTGATTAAAAATCTATCTATTTATTCAATTGCAAGTTTTGCAAAACAGGAGACAGGTGAAAACAATGTAGTTTCATACACAAAATGAGATGTGCTTTTCCAAACTCATAGTTTATCTATCTGTAGATTTCATCCATATACATTTATCTAGATGTATGTAACACAGAGAGAGAAAGTGATAAATATTTCTATATCAAATATATCTCTAGTCAGGGTTGCTATCATAGAAGAAATAAATGGTGTTATTTTTCAACTTTTAAAGTAAACCTTTTTTACAGTGAACGTCTTTCACAACAGAATAAAATTAAGAATTTAAAGCCACATACACTAATGGTTAAAACCATTTCCATACTGAGCCAAATCCAGAAGTCTTCACTTCAGCAAAACTCCAAAATAAGATCTGGCTATAGTCTAAACTCATGCTAATAAATTACTAAAAAATAATTTTTCATCCCAAAGTTCCCCCTCCTCCCAAATGTCCTTGGAACTTTTCACTATGGACATATGAATAGGCAAAAGCCTATATGAATTATCTCAGTGAAAAGTCACTTTTAGTCACTTTTAAACTATTAGTGCCATTTGTGAGATTAATACAGATTAAAAAAAAGCCTGTGGAAAATATGCAGTGTTACATCTGTATTTCACAGATCTTATAATTTTGAGTCTAAGCAAAGTTGAATAAAACCATCATAGGCACTGGAGTACTTGTGCCTTTTGGGGGCATGATTCCAATCTGTTGAATCCTACAGTTCTGAACACAGTTAATAAATGCTTAATTCACCTGACACAAATTAATTAAAATGAAAATGGAGTCTGGAGCTGCAAAAGCTTCAGAGACCCACCCCCCAATGTGTTTTACATCCACCACAAGCAAATCAGCATCCATATATCCTATCTAGCAACCATATCTGGGGTTTTGGTGTCCTACCATTACAAAACTGCTAGGAAAAAAAAAAAGAAAAAACTTTGTTTCATCAATACCGCCATGTCCTACCCAAATTTATATTGTAGGGTAGCCAGGAGGTGTTGGAAAGTCTTGAGTGAATATCTTAAATGGCATACATTGTGTTTAGCTAGCTCAAAAGGTAAGGAAAACTAGAGCCTTGTTTATGATTTGTAGCCATGACAGTCACACTATTACTTTCTGTTGTGAAGACTGCTACATACTACAAAGAAAAACGTTATTTGAACACACTCCTAAAATGACCCACATCCCCTACTAAAGCAGTTTATTCCTTCCTTCACAAATAGGTACCCTGGGTCTTATATTCAATCTCAAGCCTCTTTTGAGAGTTTCCAAGTTTCTCATTTCTGAAAACTGTATACTTTAACAGGAATACCAAAACCTTCTTTTCCCTCATGCTACACTTCTGCTCTGAGGTCCCACCGACCCGCTGCCCCACCTCTTTCCCCCAAGGTCCTGCTTTTGCTTCTCCTTATCCCCAGGCCCTGCACCCTGCTTCCTCCGATACCCCTTTCACTCTATTGCTCACTTCTCCCCACCACTCCTCCCACATCTAGCTGGACTCCCTCTGCCATGGGTGTAGGACAGAAGCTGCAGCTCTTGACGAGCAGCCTGCCTGTCCATGAGATGAAGGTAGAAGATGGCCCCAGTTGAAGAGGTCAGGTTGATGACATAGTTCCTCCCGTCCTATGGTAACAGGACTTTTGCTGACCAGTCAGCACATCTGCTCAGATAATGGCAGCCCCCCTTCAACTGGACTTTGTTTGAACTTTGGACACCTGATAACCCTATCCACTTTTCTAATAAAATCTTTTCCTGATCCTCAAAACAAACAGATTCATACTTACACTCTAAATTTTTCACATCAAAATTATAAATTAATTTTAAAACAAATTTTTGTGCTACATTTTTCAGGGCTTCATCAGTTGAAACCCTATTATGTGTATGTGTAAAGCCATTGATCATGATCAAGAAAGAAAACTTCTTTCTACCACTTCATTTGTGGTATTTATCAGATATTTATGATAATCCATCAGGTTCCATTTGTTGACCAAATACTGATGCAACACTCTTTTCTGAATTCCCAGATATTAACAGAGCACACATCATAAGTGTCCTCTTCAATAAATCATGGAAAAAAAAAACAAAAAACCAAACCAAAAAAACAAACATACATTTTCATTTGCCTTTACCATTGTAAAGTTAACTTTTAAAACACAAACATACACGCGTCTCTTTCAGGAACACTTTAGATATTCATAATCAGGATCTCCTATTCCAGGTTGTATGCCTCAGATTTAAGGTCAGATACCAGCTGGCCAACATGGGGTGTGCAAGGCGCTATGGAAGTATGAAGAGCTTTCTCCTTGCCCTGTTCCTGCACTCCCCCAACCACAAGGATAAACATTATCTATGAATGGGAAAGAGGAACAAATATATCCCTTCCTTCAACCTTAGCCAGCTCCAGTAAGCTTCAAACAACCAAGAACTGTTGGAGGCATTGTATTCCTATGTACTATAATGCCTTTCAGACTAATCCCTGAGATAGGGTGGGATTATGTGGTCTTGGTGCCTTAGGTTCTTTTGGAATTTACAGTATACTTTAGTACTCAACTCTATCACCAGGATAGCTGCTGTTATCTGACATACTTCCCTGTTCTTGTTAAGAAAGTTCTATCACTATTATTTAATTAATTGTTCCAATAAGGAAGCTCATTTTGGTCTTTTCCCACTTAATTCAAACACAAAAATGGAGGAAAAGTTATCATTGGTGGTGGCTAGTAGTAATTGGTTTTAAATGTTAGCAGCTATCACTGATAATGGCCTCTTCACAAGTTGTTTTCTTGATAAATGATATTTTTATCCATCAAAATGAGATCTTCTTTTTTTGTGTTGAGTAGTGGTCACAGTTCTCTCTCTTTCTCATGTCATTTTCATTATTCACTGACTTTGGCAAAAGACTTCATGAGATGAGATTTCACTTAGGTGGGAGAACACATCAAAAAGAAAATGCATGAAATGAGCATATTGCTGAGGTATTTTTATCTTGTTGTCAAGACTGCTTGTTATCTTGCACTTAAGTGAAACATACCACAATTGCAATAACAATCTGCAAAATCTCTCTCTTCCACCTTTTGTGTGTGTGTGTGTGTGTGTGTGTTAAGAATTCTGTTATGTGGACTCAGAATGGCTCAAGAGGCGGTAGTGGAATGAAACCTATGTGCAATGCAGCCAGACAACAGATGGAAAAGTAACACAAAAGTTTCTCTCTCTTATTTGCTTTTGATTAAGGATGCATGACTCCAAGACCACTTGAAGATGAAATCCTTGCCCTACAAGTCTAACTTTCAAAACCAGAGCAAAAAATATATTTTCCTTTTACTTCTTTTCTTTGTGTTAAGGGTAGATGATGACTTTCTGGAACCACTGCGGCAAGTAATGAATAATGTATAAAATGAAAAAATCCTGCTTACTGCACAGAGAGAGGACAGACAGCTAACTGTATGCTACATATTAGCCAAACACAACCAAACAGCCTAGCAAGCCAAGAAATCCCAAGACTTACCCTACTTCTCCCACAGGAAATTTATTTAGGCTTCCTCCTGTTGAAACGCCAGAGACACTCATTTAGCTGAAATCTTTAGAAAATTCTCACTCATGAAAACTCCAATCTCCCAATATCAAAATCCATCCAGAATACTAAAAAAGAAACTAAACATACACTTTAGAAATTTTAGATTTTTAAAAGTTCGTAGTTTTCCCTTCTAGCCCCATCTAGACATCGTCTTCCACCCGTGTGACTATATTGTAGAATATGTATCAGGAAAGGACCAGTTTCCAAGGCGAACAAGAGGGTGTTTACTTTTTAACAGCTGTTTCAATTATGCACTCAAATATTATGTGTTGGCTAGAGTTTGCCATCTACAATCTCTGCTATTTTAAGGGATAGACTAAGTTTTGATATGATCATCTTGCCTGTCCATCAAAATGTATCTGTGGCTGGATAATACTGTCAGGCAATGAGGCAGCATCACAACATGATGATACAATGTGAAGATTTTGTGATGCAGCTTGTTTTCTTTATAGGAAGAATAAAAAAAAGTGACATTCTGATGGGTAACTAATACTTATTATTTAATAGTTTGTTGCAGTTTGTTGAGTTACTGCCCAGGGACCCAGCCAATTATAAGAATCTGATTGCGCTAGGGACAAGAAAACAAACAAGAGAAAACTGTAAGCTTCTTGAGCCAAGGATGAATGAAAACGTGACAAATGATGGATAAAAAGAATACAACGTATATGACAATAATACAGAACAATAAAGTCCTCCAATAATTTTAATAGTTTTCCATTTGTCACATATTTTCTTCTTATTTGGAAGCACTATGTTTACTCAAACGCTCCCCAGTAAAAATGCTTAAGCCCATCTTTAATTTTAACTAATATTGACACATAGACCATTATTATTATAAAGATAGAAGCAAAGCTGTTTTAAATAACATGCAAAGAACTAAATCAGGGGTCTCAAACACATGGCCCACAGGCCATATGCGGCCCCTAAAGCCATTTCCTGTGGCCCACAACACCACTAATGTTACCGATATTTTCAATATTGTCGCAAGAAAAGGTTTCAGTGGTGCAGCCCTCGGGCTAACGTATTAGTGCTCATGAGGCCGTGTACTACATTATCCTGCAGTTAATAAAATGAAACCAACAAAATAGTTTGTGAATCCTGTAAAGTGTTTAATAGTATCTGGCTATTGACACCTCCAAGCCTAATATGGTTTAGCCTTTTGTAGACTACACTTGAGAGATCCTTCCTTCTCACACTAAAAATTGAAAACTAGAACTAATGTTAAGTGAGTAATGATTTAGGATACCTTCATTTTTCATCTGAAATGTATGCACTTGTATGTAGCTTGATTTTGAGAGGTCCGTGTTGCTCAGCACTTCCTCAGAAACCAGGTCCTGCTAAGGAATCTCAAATTGAGTGGAACCCCCAATGTGCACGCCCCCCTCCCACCGAAGGGGGGAGGGGAACTGGAGACTTGCAAAATCACTAATCATCTTCTAAAATTTAGGTCTTAAAATAGTAAAGACTTTAACACCTACATTTTAGAAGATGATTAAAGCCAGATGAGACCATTGTGATCATTTAATCTGACCTCCTATATAATACAGGCCATAGAGCTTTCACAAAATGATTCCTAGAGCTCATTTTTTAATTCTTCAAAGGCCGTCTCAGTTTAACACAGCATGAAATTAAAAGTGGCAATAGTTCAACAGTAAATGTATTTAAATGCAGAAGACAACTCTGAAGACAATTTATTTGAACAAATAACTATTTGTGGCTATGGACTCTATCCATTCAGCCTACATCACTCACAAATGATGAGTCATGCCACAGGAGAAAATTCCATATGCCAAGATAGTTATGCCCTACTATATTCCTTAGGTATGCAAATATAGGTACAAAAATGAATATAAAAATGTCATAGCTAATAATTTTTCTAATGAAACTGAAATATTTTCTTGATTTACAAGAGACTAAGATTAACATGAATTATGAAAATCTGTTGAATCCTCTATCGATTCTGGGCAGAAGTACCATCAAATGTTCTGAGAATGTTAGTCACACATGGCTACTCAGCATATTTCCAGCATAAGTTCAAGGATGGGTAAGTCTATACTATTTTATTGTTGAGTTGTACTTTTGTCAGAGACGAATATGGGCTTGTTGTCAAATAGGATGTCTGAATTTCAGTCAAGAGAATAAGCATTACAAGAAGTTTCTTGTAGCATAGTTTTTCCTTATATTTATCTTTATGCCATTTCCTATTTAAAAAAGCAGCCTGCTAAATTTATGCTCTCACAATGGTCAAATGGAATTGACTTTAACTGATTGTCCTGCAGAGATCATCACTGAAATACAGACAAGAGCTGATTATGTATACTCTGTTGGAGAAAGCACAAGAAGTGATTGAAATTTTTACAGAGAACATCATCAGTTCTTGCTTAGAACAATTTTGCATATAAATAGGGCATAAAATGGTCAGTACTCAATTTGTTCACCAGTTGCTGACAAAAAATGTCACCAACACCACTGCACAGAAATATTGTACTGCTAAATTTATCTTCTTGTAATACAAGCCTAGATCTGATACATCAATTAGTGAATCATTGTGCTTATGTAAAGTCACCCAAAATGAGTACCTCAGTGCCCTTAACAAATGAAATAAGAAAGCAAACTGAAAATGAAAATCAGTATCAAGCAAATCAATTCTGCAATTAGTTTTGAAAACATGCAGGAACTAATATGAAAATAGGAAGGCACTTGTTGGAGAAGCTACAAAATGAGTGAAACCAAGGTACATAGGTGGTGGTCCTGACATGAGAAGCTATTAATGCTGTGAAGAAATCCATGCTAAAGCAAATCACAAAAAAGTTGTAATGAAAAACCTCTCATTCATAAGTTAGTAAAATTTCTAGTCTGGTGTGCTGCCTGCAAACAATACTTTAAGATAGGTTGAAATTATTTTATGTAAGATCTATGGGATACTTTGTAGATCAAAAAGAAATGAAGGCTGCTATAAAGAAGCGATCTGGAGGTCAAAGAAATGGATAGAAATGGATAGAATTGGTCTAGTGTGAATTTGAAAGCAGTGAAAGCATTAGGCTTTAAGAGGGCTACACTGAAAACAAAACAAGTTATTGTGCCTTACAAATATTTCAGAGCAAGTACTGAAAGCCAATGTAATTACTTCATGTGAGAAAATAAATTGTGCTATATCTTTCCCATTCCCTATTTCCTCTTTTATATACCATATTGGGTTTTAATGCAAGAACCAGGTGATTTAGGTTAATTTAACCATTCCTTTCTGCCTCACCCTTCTGCTAGAATTGAATTTAGTGCTCATGAAAGGTACTAGCTTTACAACTCTGGAAACGAAAGTCCTCTCTTTAACAATAGACCAAATACAGTATAGACAGTTCCAGGATGTGCATCTTCACACTGCTCTATTGTTCTGTGTGAAAACTGTTACGGAAAGACTCGCCCCTAAGGAAAAGGGGCAGTTCAGTTCTTGGCTTCTCTGTACAGGGTGCCAAACAGCAAGTTGATTTTGCGATATTACATTTATTAGACACTGAAAATAAGACCAGCCTGTCTTTTGATATAGGCTACTAAATTGTTATTGGATGGTAATAGTAGGAAGAGTTAAACTGAGCACTTGGCCTGAATGATAGCTACTATGGTAATGGGGTTGCAACACAAGAAAACCTTGTTGTCCTGTAAATGAGATTAAGTTATGTTACCTCCCTCTTTTTATCGTCCCCCTTTCTGCAGCTTGTGCAAGAAATGTAACTAAAAGTATGCTATTGCCCCCCCTCCCACATAAGGTCATGGATGGGAACGTTGTTTATCATCTTCCTCCCCCTTTCCTCTCTGCCTATTAAGAACAGTGAAATCATTTCTATTGCAAAAAAAAAAAAAAGTTTTAAGGTAAAGCACTTGTGCGCTATATGCTAAACCTGTAAACAACAGAGATATAGATAATTATATTCATCACATAGTTATTAATATTCATTTTTAGGTGTTAGTGTAACCGAATAAGGGTCTCTGGAGAGGAATTGAAAATGCAAGCCTTCACATATTTTTAAGCATGAAAGGATTGTAGTGCCCTCTCCTCCTTGCTCACTCACAGCATTAAGTTGGAACAAGTAGGCGATAAAGGATATGTTTGACCCAATCTGCCTTTGGGACTACTTGTTTTGTTCTCCAATAGTAACTACTTCTCATGGTAGTATTGCAGCAGGTAGTATTACACCTGCATTTTATAGGTAAATAGTTTACAAAACTCCTGACCTATCCATTTCCCTGAATTCAGGAAAATGGAAAGTAGATGCCAGAAGAGAAGACTTGATTAATTCAGTTTCATTCTTTGCATGTTGCTGGACTGCTTCAAACATCCTCTGCATTAACAGTTTATTCTTAATCTATTTTGAATATCTGTTCGATTGACCAATTGCTTTTACTGTTGAGAACTTTTCCCTACTATTCACATTTCCTTCCTTCTTGAGCATTGGTAAATGTGCTACTTCTGATTCTACAAATAATTCTCTTCATTCATTTGTATTCCTTGAAGACACATCCATGTATATCCATGGATTCTCCTTCTTAGACTATGTATATTTAGTTCCTTTTATTTCTTCTTACATTTCTTCAACCCATGTTTGGGTCCCTTTTTATTTATTCTAGTTTTTTTACATCCTTTTTGAACAATGGGGCCAAGAACTGCCCACAATACTCCATGAGCAGTGACGCTGCAGCTACATAATAACAAACAGCAGATAGACCTAGGGCATAGCCAGCCCCCACTTCCTGCTGGGCCCCCAATTCTTCAGGTTGGGACCATCCAGTCCTGCTTCTGGTCATATGACCAGAAACTTCCTGGAGACTCTCCAGTTGCCTAGAAGGGAGAGGGAGAGGCGCAACCTGCCCCTGCCATGGGGCCAGCGCTGAGGAAGGAGGAACAGTTACCCCAACCCATCTGCCTACGGATGTTCCTCCACATGCAGTGTCGCTGCTCAGTCATGGTTACCTGCTGCCATGGCAGCAAGCTTGCACTGAGTGTTTCAATGAGCAGGGATGGGTGGGCCTGCTGACACACGCCCATCTAGGCCCACCCGTACTTACACTCCTGAGATAGACTAAAGACACAGTGAGGTGTAACCGTAACAGATGTGAGCTACGTTAATTCTGCTCTAATCTCTGCACCAGCACCACCTCTTTCTCTTACGCATCTCAAGAATGGGTGTCATTATATCTCAAAGCTTTCACTTTGCTCATCCATTCAGAGGGCTCCCTCATCTTTATAACTTTGTGAAGCCAGAGTCTCAGAAATTAGTCATAGTCACACGTGTGTTTCCAAAATGAATTGGCAAACCCCTGCCTACATCTTCACATGAGACAGAAGAATCAGCCTAACAATAAGAGAGACCAGAATATGTTGTCAATGGTAGCAGCAGGACTGACTTAAAAACAGAGGCTGCAAAAATGTTGTGCAAACTGTTACAAGTACTGAGCTAACTGCATCACTGATCCCCTTCTTTAGGTCTCATGTTGTCAACTGTCTCTCACGGTAGAATCACGCAATTCTTGCATTCTCAGACTAGGCCCTGAAGTGCAGTCTCCACATTGCATATCAGCTGTGATTTACCTCAGTAGGTCTCTCATATCTAAACCCTGCAATTCTGTTCTCTCCAGGGCAATGACAGCGGTAATCCGTGACCAAACAGACTCCTTAAAGCAAACTACATCTATTTGGAACAAAAGATTTTCAGAGGAAACATACCTTCAAAACAGTAACAGACGTATGCATATCTAGCTTTTCCCTCAGGCTTACCATTCCCTGGCTCTGGGATAGACCTAGTTATTAGGCACTCTTCACAGATTATTTCTCTCTCTGTTAAACTGCCTCTCCAGATAGATCCTGGCAAGTGACACCCCCATTTCCCTCTGAGAAATGTTCTAACTCTTTAGTATTCCTTTGATCTCCAGGCTCCAAGCTTTACCAGAATATGTCTTGCAACTTGTTAGAGTGAAGACAGTGGTACTGAAGCTAATCATTTCTACATTCTGGATATGCATGCTTCAGGGTTCCTATCCAGGAAGTCACTGTTTTATCTTCATACACACAACTTATTGAATTCAAGCACAGTAAGAAAACATTTTGCAGGAAATTCTGACAGACTGAATGAAAGGTTTAGAATTGACCCTTAACTAAAGCACCGTCTTTCCACCTTGCCATTAGAATATACAGTATGCACTTATGAAATGTATATGTTTATTTATGTATTCAAATTATATGACAAAAGTTCAACAAAAGGTAAAGTGAATGAGCCCATGCTCATCAGGCTTTCCTGATGTCCTGTGAGGATTTAATATATTAATTTTCACCACTGATGGCAACCACTCAAGAGTTCTACATCTATTTTTTTACAACGCTTCATACTAATTTTTCTCTCTATGTGAATGAAATGAAAGGAATCAGCTAGTTATGGATACGAACACAGTAAATTCTCCCTGCCCTGAAATGCTACAATTCAGTTACAAAGCTTTAGGTAGATTCAAGCAGAAGGCACCTTTGTAGCCCTCCATCAAAGGTGAAAGCAAAGCCAATTTTAGTATAAAAAAGGAGAAAAGAAATCATGTGGCAGACAATGTTAAGATTGCTTAGTCTGACAAAGTTTACTACAGCCATGTACCACATTGGATTTATAAGCTTTCAGAACAATGACAGGAGAGAATATATTTTCTCCGGTTCCTCTTTTTAAATGACAAATTAATTACTTCAGCATGCTGATATTATTTCTTTTAATGGTTGCCTAGGAACAGAAATATTCCTCACATGGAAGGATGATTTGAAAATGAAGCACAATTTGGGAATGGTTTGTCCATCAAATATTTCATCATTTTCTTCTTTTAGATCAGTATTTTACAAATTAGAAGTAATAACTTAGAATTATGTTCCACCAGTTTTACTGTTACTGGGTAGGAAACACTGGCACATTGTGCCTTATTAACACAATTGCATGCAGACTATGCTAAGACTAAAATGACAACTGGTTTACAGTTCAGAGCAGAATAGGCTGAGAACAGTAATGCTGCTTTGCGGGCAGGATTTTGTCTCTAGACCTATGCGGCAGTCAGGAATAGAATGTGAAGAAAATAACGGCAAGATTCCTGGCTGCCTCTTCCTTTGAGAGAAAAGGCATTCTTACGCTCACATAGCCTCAAGAGTTACATATTACATATGGATATAAACTTAGGTCCTAAGAAGTCTGTCTAAATCAAACCTAACTGGGGGCTGGGGAATGGGTGGATGGAGGGAGAGCTCACTTTGTTTTTATGGAACAGTAAAGTGTGGTACCCTCTTTGCCACCAACTCCAGACTCTCTGAATCAATCTGATTCATAAGGACTCAGTTTTGCCTAGTGTAAAGAAGTGATTTTAAACAATCTGCTTTATTAAAATATCATTTTTTGCTATAGCGTCTTTTAAAACTGGAAAATTAAAAAAAACCACAATGACTATATTGCCATAAACATTAATAGGTGGTAGATTCAAAGTAAGATCCATTTCCATAGTGTATATATTTATGTGTGAGAGAGCATATGCACTTGCTCCACTCTTTTTTTTTTTTTTAACTGTCAAATTAAACATAATGGGAACCAGTGTTCTAGTTCTTTTTCAGACTTTACACTTATTAGAAGATATAATTACGAAGTTTAAAATTGCAACCACATAGATATAACCTTCTGAGATTTCACACCAGAACTGAAAAAAACAACTTTCAATGGAAGCTGTTTAAAAGCCTTTGTGAGATTTTCCCCCTGCCCCCTTCTGTTGAACCCTTCTCCCCCTCATGATCTATAACCACAAATCTGCCAGAAAAATGTCTTTCTTACCCTGATTTCTTGGTGCTCTTTTCCTGCGATCCCTGAAGGCTGCCCCTGATTGTAGGGCCTCAAGCAGATTATCCATCACTCCTGTCTCATCACCTTCTGTGAACAGGGGAAAAAGTAAAATTAATCTCAGTATAATTAAGGTGACACTACAGTAAATAAGAAAGCAAAACTGACATCAGAATTACTCTTAGATACACATATAGCTTAACATAATGAGTTTTATCAATTTCATACATATACTCCTACTTTGCTTATGATGTTCTGTTAAGAAATACTGATGACAACACAACAGTTCTTTCATTTTAAAGACCTTGTCTTGGGTATTATTAATAGCATGCAGGAGCGGACCTGGCCAGAAAAAGACCCTGGGCTTGGGTGCTGGGTCTTGGGGCTCAAGCCCCATAAGCTTGGTGCCAGCGATGTCCCTGATAACATGTTCACTATGCAAATAAACAACTGCTGATTGGTGACTGTTACTTTGCTGTTAAAATCCTTACAAGATATTCCTCAGCCAAGACTCTAGTGGCACTATTTAATGGAATAAATGCACATGGTAATGTTTGGTGAAATCACAATGATTTGAGATTTAATACCAATTATGCTAATATTGCAAACATTTAAAACATTTCTGCATCTATTGAAGAAATCCATAAAATAAACACATTTCTTCACGTTTATTTTTTCAACGTATACTGCATACCCAGTAATTTCACATGGTTCTCCTTCATATTTCAAGTAGGTTACTTTGAGAAGAAACATACAAAACAAACAAAAAAAGCTTTTCCTGCTATTCCATGACAAGGCATGTATCTGAAATTAGTACACAGAGTACCCTTTCTTTTTTGCTCCCATTGTTTATAGTCAGGGAGGGTATTAGGCCTTAAATTGCCTGTCTCCCTGAAGAATTACAGGAAGTTGGTTAACAATGATTAAATTCTTTTTTCTGTTATTCATTCGAATGTTTAACTTTATGTTTCAATTTGTTCTGTTATTAAGAGCTTGTGTTGGTATGTAATAATGTAAGAAACAAAAGTCAAAAACTACCATAAGTTGTAACTGCATCAATGAACCATGTCTCTTGTTCTGTTCATGTGTGTATGTTAAGACCTAAATCTCAAAAGCTTACTAGACTCTGTGAACAGGTAGAGTAATGAGATGTTGCATTTTTATTAACATCTCTGGAACTTTTTGTTGTCAACTGAATGTACAGTATCTCACTGGACTGTAGGAAGACAATTAGTTTACATGAAAGATTTGTCTCTTTATAAATATTTCTAGTCAGTGAATCATGCAGAAACTGCAAGATGCTGAAAGACATAGTCGGAAGATACATTTGTCTGTGTCTCCCTTCCTAGATCCCCTCCCCATAGATTAATTGTGCCGCATTCAAACTTGATGTAAGAGCATGGCAATCCCCAAATACAGAGGCACAAAAGATCTCCTGCAGCAGATTTATCTTCATTCAATGATTTTATCACTACAGCCTCATTACAAAGAAAAAAAAAGATATGCATACAGTAGAATGTTGAAACAAATGAACATCATGGTAAATAATGCACAAAACTACAATAACTGGGTCCTCTGCAGTCTGTGTAATCTCATTTAGGGTCAAGATGCCTTTATGTAGTCAGATATCAGACTGAAGGGGAAACTAAAGACATGGGTCTTCTTGTGCAATAAAAATTCCAATGTTGCTAGGCCAAAAACCAAGATGGCTCAAAGCATGTCCTTGTGGTCAGTAATAATTTCCAATATTTTAATCATATATTTGTTTTTTTGCAAAATAAATTTTGGCAATGAGCAGGTTTTAATGTCTATGCTTAAACAGAACACAGGTGAAATGAGTAAACATTTTGTGGTTTGATGAGATTAATGATGTTTTATAATTCATATTGCATCTGCCCTTGAACAGAAGTAATACTCAATTTCAAAACCGATAAAAACCTTCAGGGAACAGGTGCAATCCACCAGCTGAAGCTACCATTGAATGCAATATACAGTATTAGTAACTAGTATTTAATTGTACTCAAAACAACAACTGCACATTAAAATCCAACAGCTCGCTGCTCATTGTAGGTTCTCAAGAATTAAGTCATAACTTTTAAAATGCCTTTGAATCACATAGATCCAGCTCACCACCATTCTTAAATCTGCTCCAAGGGATACATTCAGTTAATTTCCTTAGGTTGCTGAAATTTGTGTCATGTGATTGGCAGAGCAGGCAAGTTTGTGGCTTCTGAGTGGTCAGAATTGTGTTTGCTGAGTGGTTAGTGTTGTGATAGAAGTTCATTACTCAGTAATATCCCATTCAAAGTTCCCAAACACTTGACTTGATGTACTATTCTGATAAAGACAGATTCTGTAGTTGATATTATACAAGTACAGAATTGGGTCATGATGCTCATTTAACCAATATATCAGAAATGGTATCAATATTAAAATGAAGTGAATTTTGAATTCTCAAAGTATTGTTTGGTGTTGGCAAAGGGTAGAGCACCTTCCCTAGAATTTTCAGGAATTCAACGCATATGGTCCAACAGTCAAACCACCTGAGAGCTACTGAACCATCACTTAAAGGTTTACTTGCTAAATGAAGAATATTGTAGCCTTAAAGTCAATGGAGTTAGAAGTCATATTAGCAGAGAAGGTACAGTCTCTTGGAGAAAAGAGACTGTGGAAGAGATTATGATAGCTATCCATAGAGAGGAGAAGAGAGTCTTCTGCTACCCTGAAGGAAGAAAATGTTTTGGAATAAGTCCTTGCTGATTTGGTCTTACACAGTAAAATATATAGAGAAGAACATCAGTTATGAGCTGACCAGTCAACCACACACCTAATTTGGAAACAGAAGTATGCAACCAGGCATCAGCTGAGACCAAACAAACAAAAAAAAAGTGAATGGAGTATTTACTGTAGTAAATGTAAACTACAGAATATAAGGGAAAGTTTTTTAAAAAATTGACAAGGTAAGGAAACTGATTCTGTGCCTTTCATTTAAACCGAGATAGTTAAAAGCAGTATTTTTCTTCCTCATAGCACAGTTTTAAAGCTGTACTAAATCAATAGTTGTAAACTTTTGCAAGAACCACCATAATATTTTAATCCATTAAAAATGCTCAGTTATGAACAATCTCTACTCCTGGGGTATTTGTAACCCATATATTCTACTGTATATAGTTTTGAGTTCTGAAGAAATGATCAGATTCATCTGGACACTATAATTTATGGAAGTTTAGTTCTATTTTTAACAAATATAGTCCCTTATTCAGGAAGTTAGTTACGTACATGGTTAACTTCAAGTACATATGTTAATCCCACAGCTCTCAACATGTTGAAAGTAAGGCAATGGTGTAAATAGCTTCCTGTGCCAAGCCCATTAGGAATTGTATACAAATACCACTGCCTATTACAGAAGCATGTGCATACACAAAAGGAAGATCTACAAAGCAATTAAGCCGCAGTTTGAGGGGAACCAGGTATTTGGAGCACAGATTCTGTAGGAGCATATGACCTATGACCAGAATGTAAAAAGAGGATGAGATTAGACAGGAGTGTGAAAGAGCACAGAGATGACAGGAATAGAAGTGATCCATCCAGTTCACTGAACCATAGCACTGATATCACAGTTTCTAAACAGCCCATCACAAAAGGAGGAAAATCTATTGCAAACAGAAGCTATGCTCAGGTAAACCTCAACCTCCAGTTTTCATCTGAGAAACTAGACTTGATAAGAACTGTTCCACACAGCAGCACTGATCAAAAATATTCAGGGGTGTCTGTGATTAGCACACAGCAAAAGGAGGAATCAGGGTGGGAGAAGAAACCAATGAATTACCAAAACAACTATTCTCTTCAACATTCAGAGGGGTAGCTGTGTTCGTCTGTGTACAGCAAAAACAAGAATCCTATGGCCCCTTACACACTAAAAGATTTCTTCAGGCATAACCTTTCATGGGCTCCAACCCTGCTGCATCTGCCGAAGTGGGCTGGAGTCCACAAAAGCTTATCCTCAAAGAAATCTGTTAGTCTATAAGGTGCCACAGACTTGTTTTTATGCTCTGCAACTTATGCTGTTGCATGCATTATAGAAGACAGACAACATATTTATGTGATTCTTTAACACATAATGGAAAAGGAGGCTGAAGTTTTTGGCTGAATAATTTTTTTAAAGCTTTCTTCTACAAATATGAACATATATCAGTAAAATAGGGTACAAATAGGGTTCCTAAATAGGGTACCTAAATAGGGTACAAATAGGGTACAAATAGGGTTCCTAAATAGGGTACAAAGCTGCTTCATTGTACTTATCACACCAAAAATCTTTAGGAAACTACCTACTTAAGTACCATTGTACTTATCAAACCTACTGTTAATATAAAATTGTATGCCAGAAAGTGAAGCAGATCAGATGGAAACAAAAATCAACTACAACAAAGTATGTGTTTCAGAGACGGTTTAAATAAATAGAGTAATCTTTAGCTTCTTAATGCCAGATAATCTGTCTTCAAATTTAGACAAGGTGTTCCCTATATTTTGCTCCCTCACCAATGGTAACTGGAGATGTAATGACAACATTAAATCTTTTTTTTTTTCAGATGATTGCACTAGAATAACTTCTATTTAATTGTGCTTTTATACTGATTATAACAACAGAGACGGACTGCTCTTGAATAAGACAACAACTTTTTTTTAAAATGTAAAATCAAGAGAAATACAAACTAAAGACTAAATTTTTTGTACTGGTCAGGGATTTCTCCCTTGATACGTGTAAACACAAATATACAATTTCAATATTTTAAATATCTTTCTCATGTGGCATTTTCCGGTCAACAGCTATACAACAAAGCAAGCATAAAGATGCAAGAGACTCTGTTCCATGATATGCCAGATAGTTGTTTATAGGTTATCACAATTTAGATAAGAATAATGTAAGAA
Source organism: Podocnemis expansa (assembly GCA_007922195.1). Taxonomy (NCBI): domain Eukaryota; kingdom Metazoa; phylum Chordata; order Testudines; family Podocnemididae; genus Podocnemis; species Podocnemis expansa. Next base: position 36,487,977 of record ML681991.1, on the reverse strand, counting down.
ACGTATGTAGATCAGAAGTTATGCTCATCAAGCACACCGAGTTTCTAAACTTACATGAATAACTATGCACATATGACATTTAAGCCATCTCAGACAAAGCACAGGGATTTTTACAATTGATTGGAACCGGTGGTACTTATGGATATGTCAGAAGTATCTGTAGAATCTGGGATACTACAACTCAGAAAAGTAATATTTTAGCATAGTCATATGCCACCAAATTAACCAAGATGAATGTGCTGCAAAGGCAGACATCGCAAGCCTGATGAAACTGAAGATGATAAAGAATATGTTTATTTAGCACGTATTCCACAGAGCAACTACAATCCTTCACACTTTTGTGAATCCATTCTTTTTTTTTTTTAAATGGAAAATTATCTTATCAAATACTGATTTTTAGTTCTCATCAATAAGTGAGAAAATACCAAGATGAAGAATAAAATGTTTTCCTTATTTGCTTTCAGTGTGGTGCCAGGTGTTTCTTAGCCAAGATTTAGCACCCACAGTAACAATACCGAGGTCTTTTATCACTTCCCTGGCAAATCTCACCTTCTGTATCTTAGATAAAAAGTACACCTATATTTAATAGAAAGGTATGTACTTATAGCTCATACAATTACAATGCAGATTACAGTTGACAAATTGATGTATGAAAAACTTTTTCTTCAGTTAGTATAGCTGGAGTGGAAGTGATCATTCTAGCTGAGAGAGAACAATAGTTTTTATTTTATAGTTGCTTGCTTCTAAACTCTTTCTAGAGTAGAAATGTCTTATGCATAGTCCCTTCCTGCCAATTAAGTGTTTGCAAACAGCCCTACATATGAAGGAAAGATGATAGTGGTGGTGGAAGTAACAGGATGAAGAATAGTAAAAATGTTTAGAGCGAGGCTGACAGAACACATTGTCTGCTGAATTGAGCATAAGGTTGGAATCCAGGAAAGCAGTGTTTTATTCTTGGTACTGACACTGATCCAGTTGGTGGCCATAGGCTCTCTGTGTGGTAATGGCGGACCAAAATTGGCTCTTACAGTATGGTGGTTTTGAATACCTATGCAGCATGAACCAATCACTTTGAAATTTAGAAAATGGGATGTGTAAATTCCACCAGTATTACAACAAAACTGCTAAAATCAAGCTTACTGTTTAAGAGTTTAGTCCAAATGGATTTGAAAAATAATAAATTTGCATTTTACCTCATTTTCTAAAATACTGACCAAGCCTTTCTACCCCCACTCTAAATCAACACAAAAACAAATGAACAAAATCATATAAGTATTACACAAATCTCGTGCAGTTCCGAAAATAAATTAATCACAAAGAAAACTTCTAAAATATTGTTTACAGAAGAAAAATACAGACGATCACAAACCACTTAAAATGTGGCAGGTTAGATATATATTCATCCACCAAAGCAAGAGGTTGTGCTATCTGTTCAAGCTATTGCAGCACAAGTAAAACAGAGTAACCAGCTCTTGACTAAGATAAAGAAAGCTTGAGAATGTCTTCAGAACAACAACAAATGAAGGTGAACAAAAGAAAAGAAAATAAAGCATATAATTTCCAGTATTATTCTGATTTCTGGAAACGTTTGTGTACACAGACAAAAGCCTAGCTCTGTCGACAACTCAATGGGGAAGTGGAGGAGGGAGCAAAACATTGGCAACTACTTACAGAGTATCACTAAACCAACACAAAGAATATCTAGAAAATAAGATAATTAAATGAGCATCACATCCTCCCTCAACTGGAATTTCCAAAGGATTTTTTCTTTCCTTCTCAAATTGCACCCTATTTCTGGGCTCACTGTAATACATTTTAAACCGAAGCCTTCACCATGACACCAACCGTCAATTCGATTGGCTTTTGCATATTTTGGCAGATGCCTCCATTCATTACTGCCTCTAAAGTCTCAGCACTTGAAGTGGTGGTGTGGCTGTGTACTGTTCATGGTATGCCAGTGCTACAGTTGTGAAAATGACTTAGAAGATAATGGAGGAGAAAAAAAAGATATGTGTCTTCTTGAAACCACTTGCCAGGACGGCAGTCATCAGGTCTTCCAGTATATTATTAGTATTCACTTTAACAAGGGCATAGATTTAATTTAAAAAATAAATCTGATGACAGCTTCTGTTTTTTCAATGGTGCAAATAAACTATCAAAATCAATCCATTCCTCGCTTTCATGCAACACCTAACATTTGGAACATTCTTTTATCTGCCATGAAGCAAATCCCTACTCCAATCATTCACCGAAATCTATTTCTTTTCTACCTCTTTCCTAGGATTTTCTCCTCACCAGTAATCTTCTTTTCCAGAACTGTTGCATAATTTGTCTCTTCAGCTAAGTTCCTTGGGGGCAAACATGTCTTGACATAGCACCTTGGCATGTTTGCATAGTACCTTTAAGATTTACAGCATTACACAATTTAAGAATAAAACAAAGCCAAGGCCTGAACAGCTTACAGTTATTAAAGATCTTAAGGAACATTTCCAGAAGTTAGCCTGCCCAAACTACACTTTGGATAATTGCGTTCTCCACACCTTCATTGTGCAGTTTTAAACTGCTATACTTTTTCTCTACACATCTTGTCCTAAATTATACCACTGTGGGCTGTTACTAGCTGCTGTATTCCAATTCTGGTTGCATTTAAAAAGTGAAAGGGTTAAACAGTTTCACAGCTTTTGCTCACTCGTACAATTGTAGTCCTTGTGTATACGGATCATTCGTATGTAGAAAAGGCTTATTATACTAAAAACTAATAGAAATAATTACTATATAATTAATATTTGGTCATAACTTATTACTGTATGATGGTCAGGTTTTTTTTTCTTAGAAGCTTTATATATTTTATTCTTTTGATATAACTTATTTTCAGTTTTTGCTTTCTAAATTCATTTTGCGTATAAATACCCTTGACGACCAGTTTTCCTCAGCACTTCTCCCAGAATACAATTCTATGAATATTACCAACTTTTAATTAAAAGCAGAACAAGTTAGGCTAGTGTGAATGATAAGTGAATCTATATCTCAAGTCAGTCTACAAAACAAGAAAAGGTCTTGCATACATAGCTTTTGTGATAACCTGATCTCAGGCTGATGTAAAGTTGATAAAATGACAAAACTATGCTTAGTTGTATTGGCAAGCTATAAAAAAAGATTTCTAGAATCACATTTTCTGAAAATATCACACTCGTCAAGGTCTATTATAACAGAAATGTACTTAATTGAAATGCATCGACATTATCCCTAGTGTCTTATTCTGAATGGATTTATGGCCCTTGCAGGGTCGATATTCACGGAACTTAGAACAAATAAGCATGAATGTGGAATGCTCACATTAACAACAGGAACACACTTCTAACATGAGGGCCACATAACTCCAAAAGGGATAGAAAATGAGGCAATATAAGAGGCATTGAAACCAAAATAACATGCATTATATAGTAACATACAGGTCCAATTACTTTCTAAAGGTTATGTTCAGAAGTCAAGTTACCTAAACAATTTTAAAGTTTTGTGATTGGCACTTATATATGAGCCCCACATACTCCCAGGGCTTGAATCCTCACATTAGTGGAGTCAGCTTCCTGCGAAGTTTACTTTCTTCTTTAACAGCTTCTCCAGTTTAGGAAAAGAAAGGTTTTTATCACTCATATTGGGCTCTCATGTCTTTCTTAGCACATCTTCAACATATGTTTATGGTGACTCAAGATAAGAAATTCTCACTCTATTTACATGCAAGTCGCACAACGAACGTCCCTCTTACAATCTTCCAAGGCATTGACAAGGCATCTGAGGAAGTGGGATCTTCTCCCACGAAAGCTCATGCAAAAAATAAATCTGTTAGTCTTAAAGTGCCACACAACTGCTTGTTGTTTTTTTACTGGACTAGACTAACATGGCTATCCCTTTGGAAATTGTCAGACTAAACAGCCATGTTCTATGCATAAGTCTTTTAATATGACATCTTTCTTTAAAACTTCAGCACCACAGAACAAGAATGTTTGACTCATCTTCTTTACTAATTATTTTGCATTTTGGGCTGTGGGATTGATTTTTTCTCATTTTGATTTCTGCTGATTCAGAGTGCACAGTGGCTCTCTCTCTCTCTTCATTCAGGAGGAGAACACAAAAGCAGCAAAACAAACAAGGAGTCCTGTGGCACTTTTAAAGACTAACAGATTTATTTATCGCATGAGCTTTCGTATGAGAAAATCCCACTTTGTCAGATGCTTTGAAGAAAAAGCAGCAGCAGTTTTAAAACTATCAAGTGTGGCAGACTAAATTACCACGGTGTATAAATCCAGGTCCCTCTCTATAAAATTAAATCCTGATTTTCCGAACTCGGGCTGTCTGAAATTCAGGCTATTCTAAAGTTAGTGGTCCTCTACTGTCAGGATTCAAACAGAATTTGAAATCTCTTATCTGGAAAGTAGATTTTGCTGAAGTTAATAATCATTCTGAAGTCTTTGTAAATTGTGGGGGAGGGGTTAGTGGGGCGGGGAGAGACCTACTATCACTATGAGCCAAGAACCTTTTTGTCTCTTTATAGTGATGAACATGAAAACTGACAGTTACTTAAGATTAACCACACGATTTTATCCATCTTTATGGTTTTTAGCTGAATTATCCTGAATTATGCATACTGTAGGCTTTGCATAAATGGAGGACTTCCAAAGTTGTGGTTTCTCTTTTAACAGTCTGATCTGATCCTTGGACTTAACACTTCCCTGAATTTATTTTCTTTCAGTTCTATAAGTTCTCCACCTTCAAGAATCTGACAAAGTGGGATTTTTTCCCACGAAAGTTCATGCAGTAAATAAATGTATTAGTCTTTAGAAGTGCCACAGGACTCCTTGTTTGTTTTGCTGAACTACACTGACACACCTACCCCTCTAGAAGCTATTAGCAACAAATGTGTTTAGCATGGGACAGCATTACACTGCCCAAAACCACTGTTCTCCTAATACAGGCTCACTGTGGTCATTTAGGACAGCCTATGGATTCATTTACAGTGTATTCTGGGCACAACTTGACTCTCCTTCCTGGGCTCTTGGGACTTACTGATATCATACTACAGTTTTACCAAAAGCTGGTGTCAATTGCTAGACATCTGGCAGCACAGGAGAAGGATTTCTTGGATGGCAACTTTATTAAAATACTTTTGAAGTGCCACGTACACTGAGCAGACTAACATGGATTAAAATTCTTTGCAGAATGTGTAATTATGGTGTAATTATGAGAAGAGACAGATCTGTTTGTGTTAGTCAACCCAGACTGGATCACTTGGCACTGTCACTGCAAAATAGGTGAATTGTAAGCCCAGGCAGAAGCAAAACCCAATCTCAAACCTATTCCCTCAAGTGAGTCTGTTAGACTGGGTTAGATGCTGTTTGGTGTGAAGGAATGTTGAGGATGATACAACTATTAACACTGCTGTGAAGAAATATGCAGATATACTAAATCTATACAGTTCAAACAGATCTATCTGGTAGCTTTTCTATAGTTTGTCTTCATCCACTTAGAACAAACGATGAGCTGATTTTCCAGCTGTGTGGGAAAGTACTTAAAATGAATTTCAGATATTCCACTTTTAAGACAGTGGGGAGACAAACACACAGAGTGCAGCTTTTGGTCAGCCTACAATGAAATCTAAACTATAAGTCACGCAAAAGGTATACACTGGGTTTTCATTGCACACTTGATCTCCATTAAGAAAAACATTGAATCCAGAATTCATTGTTGAACTTTCATTTCCAGTCTGACAGCATGATGCACCAATGTATCAATAGCATGGATATTAGAAAACATATTCACAAAACTTTCACTAAGAATATTTTGCACGTCGCACTCTGTATAAAATCAAGCATAAATTAACACTTTCGCTAATAATATTTTTCCTATTAACTTCCATCTCATATAACCATCTAGGTATGATGCACACTTCAACTTATAGTGCACAGCTGAATTTTGATTACACATATAAAAGAGAATAAGTGAGAAATAAGATAGAAAGTATGTTAGAATACGGAATCATAATATTCAAAAAGGAAACCTAACTCACTGATGTATTTCATCCCCTTCTAAGTATAAATCAAACTGATCACACAAACATTTGTATTCTATATCCAGGTAGCTAAGGAATGTCTGATTGAGCCATGTAGGATTGAATGAATGAGCAAGAAACTGAGGGAATGCTAAAGTCAAGAACAGAAGACTTCCCACATTCAGAATAGATATTGTAAAGGAATATCAAATTGAGTTCTTCTCAACTTTGCCTTTGAAACCTAAAGCTATATCTTCAGAGAACATTTTAATTAGAAGAAACTTGTGCACTTGCTCCAAGGCTCTCTCTCTTGTGGACTGAGAGCCCTGATGTTACTCATAAAGGTTCTCACTTCTTCATAGTAAAAATGCATATAGCTAGGCAATGAAGGAGAAGGTTTTCATTTTTCTGACATGAAGGCAAGCCAAATATCTAGTTTGCAGCTAAAAATATACAGGCATAATGTCCTTTTAAGATTTATAATATAAGATAAAGTAGAATTCCTTCCCTGACATTTGATTTGTAACATTACCTCACTGAAAATATAAAACCAAAACATTATACCTTCCAAAGTAAGCATTGATTGCATCTGCAAGTTGCTTTATTCTTACAGAACTATATATGAAGATGATTTATTGCTAAAGCTTGTGGCTTACTCAGTCTAATTTCTGATGTCACTACCACTTAAATTCTATTCTCCAAGTGACGTATTTAAGCTTACAACTTGAAATGGCTCTAAAGATCGAACCTATGAATGGCCTAATAATTAGGTTCAGTGAGTTCTAAGAGCACTGAAAGCTTTCAAAAAGGATTTAAAGATGGTAGCTCCCAAACTGTGACAATCTTTTTTTTGGAAGGCACACTGCAGCGAAAAAACTCAGACTAATGTATAAATTATAACTTTCCTATCTCCCTCCCCCCATCTGTAGCTTAAATTAAAGGCTATTCCTCAGATAAGAAAAGGAAACCAAAGAGATAATGAAAAGTTTCTGGTTCTTTTACATGGAAATGAGAGCTGGAATTATTTTCCTTACCCCAGTGAGTCTTTGTTAAGTGTACTGGAAGTGGAAGTCTGTTTCCTTTTCCAATTTAAATGTGGTGTAGAGATAATTAGTTTTAAAAAAATCTCCTTTGACACAATTATCTTTCATCTTCACTTATTTTCAAATAATAAAACAGAAGCCGAGAAATCCACCTTCCAAGTTAGATTTAGTTCAGACTAATGTACATGACCTAAGTCTAACAAGGGTAAGTAAACTCTTGCTCATGATGCATTTCAAAAATGCCCAATTGCTTTAAAAAACATAACTAAGACACCACATGTGTGAAAGATTTCTGACAAATACAAAAGAGCTACAGGGAAAACACTAACAAAAGCAAATGTTACGGAATCTGAAAAGGCAGAATTTCTAGCCCTCGACACACACACACACACACACACACACACACACACACACACACACACA
>ML681991.1:36438949-36480455 GCA_007922195.1 Podocnemis expansa | reverse complement strand
CACACACACACACACACACACACACACACACACACACACACACACACTTTGGTGAAATATAAATTTATAAAACCCCTCTGTGAGATTAAAGGGTGCTAACAGGTGAGCCTGTAAATCTGATCATTCAGATGTGAATTAGTTCCCCTTGAGAAAGCTCAATAGGACAATCACACAGTATGACTGGCTACCTGGATGGTCTAAAAAGCCAAGTACGTCATAAATACAAGTTTGAAAAAGAGGCAGGACGGAAGCCTTAAGCAGACAGAAAGGGGGTCAGATACCAGAACTAGCTGAGGTCAGTAACATAGAAACCTCAGGTAAGGGAGACCACTATTCCCCTCATGTACCAGGGAGAGGGCCAAAAGTGCTGTTGGCAAAGTTAAAAGACTGCTGTATGGGAATGGTTGTAGAAAACATGGAAAGCAGTTTTACTAGCCAGATGAGTTTGTATTATACTCTTCTACAGGGGCTTAATACAGCACACAGTATTTATCCTGACTCACAAAACGGGGCTGCAGTAGGACCTGGGTTCCTAACCCCTTTAGGGTAGACTGAAAAATCACAGCTTCAATAGTCCACAAAAATCTAAATCTGTTATTGTAGTCCCAGTGAGAGAATTTGTGTAGGAACTTCAAGAAAACCACCACAGTATTTAGTTTATAGATCATAAAGGCTTCTTTGCAACTCTTACAGTTAACAGGAAATCCATATTTAGAATGATCTCAAAATGTCAATTAATCTGAAATTCACAGTCTTTTCCAGGACATAACTTTAACACAACTGTTGATTAAGATTAGTAGAGAAAGTGTATGAGCTGCCTTTTAAACTTATTAATTTAACTTTTCCCCCAGCAAGATATGTGTGGTCTTCTTTTTTTCTTAGCAACCTTCCAGTACCAATTCTGATGCACAAAATAGAAAAGAGTCTCTTCTATTCCTCTCCATTGTTTGCTGGTATTTCCATCTACTCTATGGTACTGAGATAAACTATTCTCCCCTCCATACTAAGGGTTGTTCTTAAAGTTCTGATGGGCATCTTTGGTTTCCAGCTGGCAGCTTCATGCAGAAATGTATTTTGGCATCGGGAGTATATGCCTTAAATATGTCCAGAACTTCCTTCTGATTCTAGTAGAAACAAGCTGCCTTTTCAACAATGCTCAGAATCTTCTGTAGGCACTTTCTTTTGAAGGTACATAGTTTTCGTACTTTATGGTAGATCTCCAGCTCTCATTAATGCTGAGATTATGTTTGCTTTTAAAATTGTCAGTTTTGTTCTGTGCACTGTATAGCTTTCATTTACATATATTGCTGAGTCTGGTAAAGCCTTTCCTATTCTTGATGTCACTTTCTTCTTGAGATCCCTGTTAGCTACTACGGCGCTTCCCAGGTAAGTAAACCATTTTTCATTCTTCGTATTTTTGTCTTGTCGTGAGGTTACTGACTGATGTCTGGCTTGGAAACATCTTTGCTTTAGCACAACTGATCTTAAGTCCTGCACAGCCTACTGTTTTTGCAATAGTCACTGTTTTTGGTTACAGCTTTTCAGAGTTCTATTCAGTATTGCAGTATGATCAGTGAAGGGTAAATATTTTACACATCTGACACCTACCTGTGCTATACCATTGTCTCTGTTGCTAATTAACTTCTTCATTATTTAGTAGTCTATGGCAATGCTTTGCAAAAGCAGAGATACAACTCTGCTCTGTTGCATGCCAGTGTCCACAGTAAATTACTCTTTTGGGTGTTCACCTTTACAGAGCACTTAGCACCTTCTGTATAAGGCCTTGCCAATGCTGATGGATTTAGCTAGGATTCTTTGGGACTGAAGAATGTTCTACAATGTACATCTGTGCAGGCTGTCAAATGTCTTTTGGAAAAAAAAAAATCAATTAAATGGATAAGGAAAGACCCCCAGACCAATCTCTATGTAGTTTTTAGTGTGACTGTTTAAATCACCTCTTGAGCTTGAATTCAACAAAATTTCTCTAAGCTTTGTATCCACTGCTTCTTTCATCTAATACCTGTGATACCCTGGTGTCTGAGAATACCTCCCCAGAAACTTTATATTCACCAAAGTCATATAATTATGATATATTCTATAGAAAGTATGTCTTCTTTGGTATTATTTTAGAAGTTCTGATTGATTAAAAATTAACATCCTGTTTGACTATATGTGCTACCATACTATATAAAGTTATAAAATATCATTGTAAATACTACTAGATCATGCTGCAAGATAGGAAGCTCACAGAGTCTTTCTGCATGTCAGTGGAGTGACCAGACAGATACTGATGTTCTCTAACTTGGTGGTTCTCAGCAACTGTGTTGGGACACATTATTGTGTCACCACAAAGCAGTAATGTGTTACAGAGAGCCGGGAAGAGGGCTGGATTTGGCCTGAAGGAAGCAGGATTGTATGTCCTGTAAAGCTGCAATATGCTGCAAAGTGTGTTGTAACTTAGGAAAGGCTGAGAACTACCACCCTAACCCATTCAAGAATAGATTCCACTATCAGGCACTGTTTACAGTGTAGGCTTCACTGTAAGGTGCTCATTCACAATAGGGGTTGCAGGTCAGGAGACCCAATTGTTCTAGTAAGCTGGAAAAAACTATAGTGACATCAGAAGGGTGAATGATACCATCATTTGGCTTTTCTTCCTCACCAACACAACACTTGAGGAATCATCTGGAAAACTAAAGTGGGGAAGAAGGTCCCAAGCAGGGAAGGTTGCCTGGCTGCCATTTAAGAAACTGTTTATAGCAGGTTCCAAAGGGGCAGCCATGTTAGTCTAGCTCAGTAAAACAAACCAGGAGTCATGTGGCACTTAAAGACTAACAAATTTATTTATTGCATGAGCTTTCGGGGGAGAAAATTCCACTTAGATGCTTTGAAGGTGGGGGAACTTAACAGAGTGGGAGGAAATAAATGCAAGGAGGTGTAAGTCATGGGAACAGGTCACACTGTAACAGCAAATCTGAGCAGTTGTAAAGATGCAAACATCGTATGCTGTTTCCCAGTGTGTATATTTTCACAAGCCTAACTACTGTTATAGTCAGTAAGATCACTCTTTTTGGATATTCTGACAATAAATGCATGTCTCCACTGGTCAGGAAGAGTTCCCTCTCTCCCCCCAGACTTCACTGAACAGCTATCAGTTTCACTGGTAGCAAGTGCTTTTAGCATTTCTGTTGTAGTTTAACCATCTCCTGCCACCCTCATATGTTGCAGCTTCATAACTGCTGCCTGTACATCTGACATCGCCACTGGACCAATATAAATATCAAGATGATTAGCTTCATGTTTCATCAAAACCTGAAATGAAGCCGGTCTGGGACTGCTGAGCTCCTTGACACGCCTTGTTTGTTCCTCTGTCCTACCTCAGTATTAAGCATTTTCCCATCTTTTGGTTTTTAATGACTCATTTCATGTTTTGACATTTCCACTTAGGGTTTTAGTCACTTGGTAAAATTTCAGTTACCCATCATAGCACAAGCTTCAGCTGCTACGTGTTCCACATATCTGCTTTTATCTTTTCAGGGCTTTGTCTGGTTTCTTGAACTTTTTTTTTCCTTATAATTTCTTGTTTCTTTCTCCAAAATATTTGCCAGGTCTCAGCATTCAGGATTCTTCCTTTTAGCATTTTTCTGTTCTTATTGAGATCTCTTATTTTTCAGCTTATCTTTTTTTGTCTATATCAGGGGTCCTCAAACTGAGTCATTGTCCTATTGCCAGGGCCAGCATGAGACTTGCTAGGGCTGAGGCCAAAGCCTGAGTCCCATGGCCTCCAGCTCATGCCAAAGTCAAATGGCTTCAGCCCAGGGTGGCAGGGCTCATGCTCCAGCCCCTCCCCTGCCCAGGTTCATCTTTTCAGTTGTCAAAGGGGGGTCATCAAGAAATGAAATTTGAAAACTACTAGTCTATGTTGATATACAACTGTAATTTTTATTGCCCAAATCACATGGTCTTTGACTCTTGACAGTTTTCCTCCTGGTCCAGTAGTCCATCCCCCCTAACTTCCTTCTACCTCTGGCAGTACCTCAAATCTGTTCCTTAGTTCAAGGTGCAATTTCTTGCAATACTTCCTTGATTTCAATTTTGTATTGCTAATTTTCTTGATCGCTTTCTGCTTCAGTGATCTTTCTCAACTTTAGTTTCAGTTTAGCCATCCAAAAATTGTAGTCTCCACTGTCATTAATCTATTGTACATCATAGTTCATTTCAAAAAGGTAATTTTCTATCAGAAGTTCCTTATTGAGGCCTCATTTTTGTGAGCCATTAGTTTTCTTCCAATAGAAAGATACTTGTAGAAGAATTAAGCACCTAGAGTTATTTAATGGAAATGGAATGAGGTTTCAATGCCTAGAGCATAGAATGTCGCCACTGTGCACTACGAAAGATTGACAGAACACTATCAGATGAATGGTGCAATAATAATGTGCTGTGGAACACAGATGCTTAAGTTCTCAGTACTAATTCAAATGCAGCCCAGGAAAACTATATATTCCATGTGAACATATCAGATCTATTAATTGGACACTGTTGTTTGGGTTGAATCCTTTCAATTGGTATTACAAATCTATTAGCAATAACCACTGACTTGACTGAGAACATTAATTTAATTGCTATATTAGTATATAACAGCTGTTTTCATTTGACACTTCGCTAAAAATTAGAATATTGAAATATTAAACTAAAACAAGTTTCAAATTAATCATTAGGATGTATGTGGTACTATTATGGTACTTCCTTTAGCAAAGAGCACTTTAGATTGTTTGGGCTTTATCTCATATTTTAGAACAATCTTCTGCATGATAAAGTTAAGAAAGATTTATATGACAGTGTTGTGGTGAATAGCTGCCCTGTAGTATATACTGCTGGTGCAGATGGTCTTCTCTGCTTCTGTTTCTTTTTTTTTTTTTTTTTGAAGTTCATCTCCTTGCCCTTCCAGAGAGCAATCTAAGCTGCAGGTGTGGCTTAGTCCACTATCCAAATCACAAACAAAGCTTAACTCCTTCTGACATAGGAAAAGTACATTAAAAAACCCTCATCCTCCCCATAAAAACAAAAACTTGGAGACTTAGCCTCTCCTCTGGGTCTTAATTCCAGTTTCTTTCTGTGTTATCTTTAGGATTATCTCAGACCCAAGGACAGAGCAATCAGCCCTAGAGGGTACTTACAACTCTCTGGGTTCTGTCCTTTGCATACTTCCCCGCTCTTGGCCCCCAAGGCTGATACCTGTATAGTACCTTCTTCAGCACTCAGATCCTTCCAGTTGAACTGAGCCCAGTCCAGCCACTGGTTCCATCCCAGACTGATCTCATTTACCCCTTTCATAAGGTCCATGAAGCAACCACCTGCCTCCCTTAGCCCTGGCCCATCTACCTGGGAAGCAGCAAATTTATTGAGGGTACAGCCTAACTAACCCCATCTCTCCTTAAAAGAGAAAATCACATTGTGACAGGCGGTCAGCATGTAATATCTACCCCACCTTGTTGCTCTAGTTTTACTTTGTTACTTACTTGTTTTCTTCACAAATGATCATCCCCTGCTGAATAACATAGTTAACAATGCTCCTGTGATTTTAAAATTGAGTCCCTTGATTTGCAAATGAACAGTGTTCCAATGACCTATATTAATATTATTATCCACTCAGCATTTTTAAAAAACAAACAAACCACATTTCTGATTTAAACTAAATTGATATTTAGATGTTGTGGGTAGAAAACATGATTTTTTGTTTCTCCTTTCAAAGTAAAAAGACAACATCACATACTCAACCTTAAACAGCTCTAGTGTTGGTTTATAGGTATTCCTTTTTGAAGATCACTTTCCTCACCCAACAACTTAACATTTTACCAAAGACTTGGAATTTGAAATTGAATTTTTGATTAATAGAATCTGATGATGACAAAACTCAATTGAAATCAATAAAGAAGTACAATTCATTTAATTAGATGTCTGCATATGAAGGAGGGAAAAAAGAAAATAGGTAAACTTCTGACATGAAACAAGAATTCTTTTTATACCTAGTGACTTACTCTCAAGAAGAAAAGTTCCATATGCAGTGTCTAATCATCACAGTTTGCTGTCAAATTGAATTTAATTAGTAAATATTTTTAATAACAAAGTGTAAAGTATAGGAGTGCAATATTAGTGAAAGAACCTTTCACCCCTTAGTAAGTCAGCATGTTTCAGGTAGAAAAGATATTTAAAACTAAGGTGGATTTATGGTATTAGCTGATTGAAGATGAAAGTTAGTTGATTGAAATCTCTTCTAATTAAGCTAGTTTTGAAAAGTTTCAGTAGTATATTTCTTCAGAGCTGTTTAACACCATGGTACAGAATATACAAGACTTATCAACATGATTAATTTGTCTCTGTCTTGACATAACTGTGGAGAAAGCCCCTCAGGAGAAAAACATCTCAACAGATGTGTGAAACTATATGCTGTAGCTACAAAAACAACACTTGACTGGTGCAAAATTAACAAGCAACCCATTTTTTATACCACCCCACAACTGCATACAGACAAACTTCTATTTTATCACAGTGTTACATTAAAAATGTAAACCTCCTCCCTGGTCTTTGACCACTGGCTAACCCTTCCATTAAGGGTCAGCTAGCTGACCTACTAAATTATTTAATTCTGAAATTCTTATTATTTATCTAACATGCATTAATCATAGTTTGTGTAAGGATCATTTTATTGAACAATTACACTGAAAAGTATGGCCACCTCTGGGATGCAGCACAGCTGTCATATTCAAGGTCAACAACACTATGTAACAGTTTGGATAAGAATAATTTGTCCAAATGTCATTATAGGATGTGGGAATTACATAGGCTATTATCTTGGAATTCAGTCAGTTTAGCCAACAATCTGGTAATACTCCTTTTGTGCTACATGCCATGGCTTTTTCATAGGAAGTGCTGATAACTCTGATTTTACGAAAAAGTTCTTATACTTTACCATTTTATTTTCCCTGGAAAATATTTCCCTCAAACGCAAATTTACTTTTCTTATGACCCATATGAAGGATTTTTACATTCCTTTCAGATCTCTACACCAAAGATACATATTGTATAAGCTTTATCACTTGGCACATGATTTACAAGAAGTTCTATGCTGTATTCTCCAGTGCAATAATACAGTTAAATGAGCAAGAGATTAACAAAAAAAAAATCAAAGAAGCCCTTGCATCAGTACACAGTTTCTCTCAGATCACTGTTTGCTACCTTTTCTATAATATTTTTATAATTTCTGCACAGAACTCTCCTTAGTACAGCCATACAAATGCAAATTAGCAAGTAATAAATGTATTTTATAAATGCACAGTCCTACCTCTTCACAATTAAATAAAGCCTCAGTCTGAATCTCTAAAATTTTCATTAGTGCATTTTGTTTTAATTCCCATGAACCGCAGTTTGGCCACACCTGCTATATAGTTACATTTTGCTGGATTCTTCCTGGCTATTTCACTAAATTTTAACAATTTTTCATGAGTTTATTGAGTAAGCTGATCCTTACCAGCTGTCTTTATTGACACCTTTTTATAACTTAAGCTTCTTACTCTTGGACCCAGTTATTACTTTTCTGTATGTCTCAAGTACATTTACCATCCAATAATTTCATCACATAATCATTCCAGACTTCATGCTTTGGAATTTACTCTTCTCCATGGCCCTACAACTACATTTTTAAAGCTCTCTTCAAGCTTTTGTGGTGAAGTTTTGAATAATGCTGGCATGACTCAAAATTCTGATTACTGCTACATGAACCCAATTTTCTGGCTAACATACTATCTCTATTTTTTTAAAAAAAGAATTGCTACCTTTCATGATTTCAGATGGCAGATCAGACTAGACTTGACACATCCTGTGATAAAAAGAGTTAGAGCTAGATAAAGTTTTCTATCCATCAGAGGGATGAGGTTCCAGAACAGCCTTTCAACAATAGTGGGGACAAATGACCTAACTAATTTTAAAATAGAGCCTAATAAATTTAAGAACTGGATTATATCATGGGGTTTGTGTGATGAAGGGGACTAGACTTGATGACACACAAAGTCTCTTCCAATCTTTAGTTCAGGGGTCAGCAACCCTCGGCATGTGTGCCAAATCTGGCATGTGGGCCTATGGACAGTAGCATGCAGGGCTCCTGGCACTTTGGTGGTGTGACTGCTGCCCCCACTGGCACCGCCATGCGCCTCCTATATCTTGCTGGCCCTGCCGCTAGCACTTTTCTGATAAAGACTCAGGTGGCGATGCTGGCATAGGGGCTGGCAAACATTGTCAACCTCTGCTTTAGTCTTAGGCTCCTAATACAAATAGGTGGCTGAGTAAAGCATAGTCGAACCTGAACTCAACGTGGCTTCTTTGTCTGTTAGTAACATCATAACTTTTGAACAGCACATTAAACCAATTACAAAATTTCATAGAAAGTTCTAGGCATCAGTAGGCACCAGTCCGTTGATTCTGGTGCAAATCAAGCCAGCAAAAAAGCCTAACTCACCAAAAAAAAAAAAAAAAAAGCCAGAAGCAGAAGCATAACTTGCTGTATGGAGACTTTGCCTGTAGCTTTAACTCTAATAGAAATATGAGGACCTTACAAAGACGGTTTCTGCAGAAGCAGCAGTGAACCAAACAATAGGAAGGTGAGTGGAGCCAAGAATGGGGACATGGAACAGAAGGGGGCAACAGTAGGTGGAAAGATCCGGGGACCAAGTAATGCAGTGGTGTGACACAGGGACCCATAGAGGACTAAGGGCTGGTAAGGGCATAGGGGGAAAGCAGGAACCCAGAAGGGAAGTGGACTCAGAGATGAGGAGGAGTGGAGACCCAGGAGGGGGCAAAGCAGGGATCCACCAGGAAATGATAGGGTGAGGAAGTGGTTGTGATAACAAACGGGGAAGCAGAAGGGGGAATCTGGTAGGGAATGGAGGAATGGAGAGGGGAGAGAAAAGTAGACGGGTATGCAAAATGAGGACCTGGGGCAGGAGAGAATGAGGGATTGAGGGATAAGGGAGAGGAGAATGGGTGGGGATAACAGGACCCAGAGAGAGTGAATGGAGAGGAGGAAAGGGGATGTGGGGTAAGAGAGACACTCTGCCATGGGTGGGGAAAAAATGTACATAGAGACCCTGGCAGGAGGATGACAACATGGGACCCACATACAAGAAGAGGAGGTGATGAGGGCCACAGAGCTCTCCTGATGTTTGGAGGACAGAGGAATGTGTGGGCACACAGAACCCTGGCATGAGGGGGGGATGAAAAGAATCCTTGAAATAGAGGGCCATGGGAGGGTAGCTCATATAAATGCAGGGAACCACCTGGCAGATTATGACATGCTCTACTCCATGCCCTGTGTCTTTTCCTGGGCCAGGAGCTCTCCTGTTACTATGGAAGCATGTTTCCTGCAACATCATACATGTGCACAGATATAAAACTCTGCCAGGTCAGGTGCCCAGGCACGTCTCACATGGCTTGCATAGAGGCAAAACAACAAAGCTGTGTTTCCACAAGCAGAGAAGGCATGCACAGAACAACAATGGACTAGCTAAGCATTTGTATCACACTGGCTCAAGAGGGAAATATCATGCCCATTGCAAGACACGAATGATCACCTGACCCTAGGGCGCAGGAGGGAGGGGAGTGCGTCGAGGGGATTACTTAAAACAGATGCACTCCCTGTCTAAGTGTTCTTCCTTGGATTCCATCTTCTGTGAAACACTAAGAACTGGAAACCTAGCCACAGGAGGGGGAATGAATCCAGCTCCAAAAACATCAGCAGACAGGCCTGTGGTAAGTTGGACACAGACTGAAAACAGTGATTCTAGTTTAGAATACATTTTTTTCTTTTATTTGATTGAGATTATCTTAACTGATTAATCAATTGAATTTATAATAATTTGACTTATATTCACTTAAAAATCACACTGTAGTCAATAAGCTTTTTTTTTTTTAAATAATCCAAAGCAGTGCAATGTTTAATTAGAATGTGCGTAAAGGCCACAGTGAGAGAAAACCGGTGAATAGCAATTTTTTTTTGCTGACAAACAAGTGTAAATGAGCTTGCAAGGCCTGGGGGGGGGGGTGCACCAAGCCTTGCAAGATGGTAGCATCTGGGACTGAGATTTATTTGCTGTGGGATCATGCTATGAGTAGTTAGTCAAAGTGCTCTTCCACTGGTTTATGGACTGGTTACATGCAGATGGCAGGGCAGCAGGTGATCAAGGAACAGCAGTTCGCACAGCAAGGCAAGGTAAGTTGGGGCCCTGGAGTGAAGAACTGGGGTGGCATGGGGGCACACTAGGGAATGTCACATAGTGCTCAAGCAACTTGACCTAAATAAGCTGCAAAGCTGCAACCCCCATAAAGTAAGTAAATACATGCAAATAAATACAAAATAATAATAAAAATCATGATATAAAGAAGTGTGGTCTAGTGTAAGTCATGGCTCCCTGTTCCACTCGTTTCTTTCACTGATGCCCTTTGAGCTAATTTAACCTCCAATATCTCATCATGAGTACTTCCTGGTGTTTACGATGCTTAATGAATATATACTTGCATGTCAAGGGTTTGGTTTTTATCACTGTCAATACTTGCATGTCAAGAGCTTGGCTTTTATCACTGTCAATAGCCTCAGATGAAAGGTCAAATATTACAGCTTGCACTGATATAACTCCTTTCATTCAAGGCACTTTACGAAGTCAAAGATATATTAGCCATATTTTGCAGACAGGAAACTGAGGCACTAAGAGACTAAATTACTTAGGCCTGGTCTAAACTACAGCTTGTCACTTATGATGACATTAATGATGTCCGTGGCTGCACTACAGGCTTGCTCCCGAAGATGAAACTTCCTAAATACTCAAAAATAACTCCACTGCCATGAGAGGCATAGGGCTTATGTCAGCGTCGTTAGGGTGACGCAGGATCCATGTAGACTCTGCTTTTACTTACATCGGCTACAGACTGTGGACTCCCAACTTCTCAGATTGGCTGCTGCTTGAAACTGTGCTCTCTCTCAGACTGTCAGCTGGAGTTGCTGCTTGGGCACCCTGCTAGAAAACCCTGTAGCCCCAGGTTCCTGGTGCTTCATGCCGCAGGGGCAGCAGGGCTGCTTGCAGCTCTGAGTGGTGTCATAATGAGCCCAGGCAGCTGGGACTCTGCTCCGAACTGGGGTGGAAGGGAGTGAGGAATCCAGGCAGCTGAGATTCTGCTCACAGCTGGGAGCAGTGGGGCAGCAAGCCTGGGCAACTCAACTCAGAGCAGACAGAGGCAAGACCCTGAGGAGGTGGGCTAGGCTCCCAACTGGGAGCTGCATAGAGCTGAGCGCCCTAATTCTTAGACCCCCATTACTGTCCTCCTAGTGTCAGTGGAAGTACTGCTGGTGAGGACACACATTGCTAACAGATGAAGGATAGGGTGGACATCACCCACCTCAGTAATTACTGCAGTGGGCTGTAAGTTGACTTCATATAGGTTGACTTACATTTGTTGTGTAGACATGCCCTTGGAGTCGTACAGGAAGCCCTTAGTACAATGGGGAACAGAATGAATGTTTCATTACTCATCACTATCTTGCTCTAACAGCTAGCCAACATAATCAGTTAGCAGCAGGTTGTTATATTAATACTGATGCAGTAGTATGGGATCATAAAACAATACCCTTCCCACACTAATTTTAGGGTGGCCTTTCCCATCCTGCATGCTTATCTTAGAATCATAGAATCATAGAACCATAGGGTTGCAAGGGACCTCATGAGGTCACCTAGTCCAACCCCTTGCCAAAAAAAGCAGGACCACTCCCACTCAATTATCCCAGCTAGAGTTTTATCCAGCTGGGCCTTAAACATCTCCAAAGACAGAGATTCCACCACCTCCCTAGGTAGTCCATTTCAATGCTTTACCATCCTCCTAGTAAGAAAGCTTTTTCTTGAAGGAAAAAGAATGAGAACATAAACATTAAGACAGTGCTGTGACCTTCTGCACTCACACCAATTAGTGCCAGTGAAAAAGTTCTCTGAAATGCAGCTATTACTACTAAAGCAGTTCTAAACATTAATAGATTAGATGCACTTCTAATAGGAGAATTAACTCAATAGTGGGATGTTCTAAAGGGACAGCCAAGTTAATTTAGTTCAGCAAAACAAACAAGGAGCCCTGGGACACTGCTAAAGACTAAGAAATTTATTTATCACATGAGCTTTTGTGGGAGAAAATCCTACTTCGTCAGACACCTTGAAGATGGGTAACTTACAGAATGCGAGGAAAACAAATGCAGGGAAGTGTAAGTCATACAATCAGTTCAAATTTGCTGTTAACAGTTTGACTTGATCCTATGACTTACAGTTCCCAGTATTTATTTTCTTCCCATTCTGTAAGTCCCCCATCTTCAAAGCATCTGACCAATCAGGATTTTCTCCCACAAAAGCTCATGTGATAAATAAATTTGTTAGTCGTTAAAAGTGCCGCAGGACTCCTTGTTTGTTCCAATAGTGGGATGTTAATATGTTTTAAGAATTGGAATACCTAGACATCCCAGATCACTATCAACCACTACCACAGAATTTCATTTCCATTATCTTCATCTGCATTATGGGAAAACATTAATACAACTTCAAAGAATTAATTCAATACTAATTGTGGCTGAGGCAGCTCATTCTATCATTCATCTTCGTACTGGTAGCTAAAAGGTGATTTTAATTGCTGTGATAATAAGATATAATGAAGAGCAAAACTGCCTCTGATTAAATAACATTTGCATCAGAATTGCTGTTACAGGCTTTTCAGCTCTTGGGAGGCTGTCCATCTTTAGTGCTTTTTCCTTCCCTGTTATCATGTGCCACACCATAAATTGTTAAGATACTGTTAGAGATGTTAAATTAAACACACAGAAGTCATGAAGAACAAATAAGTGCAATTGTAGCATGCATATATCACAGTAGTCTTCCAGAAATCAGAAACTCTGCAGGAGAATGGTTAAAAAAGGCTACTCATATTTTGCAGAGCTACTGAGTTTCAAAGGAAATAAGATAATTTGTGAATGATTTTCTGCAAAATTCCTCAGGTCCCTTAATGGAGACAATCATAGAACCATACAATCATAGGGTTGGAAGGGACCTCATAGGTCATCTAGTCCAACCCCCTGCCAGAGGCAGGACCACTCCCACTAAACCATCCCAGTCATGGTTTTGTCCAGCTGGGCCTTAAACACCTCCAAAGATGGAGATTTCACCACCTCCCTCAGCAGCTCATTCCAAGGCTTCACCACTCTCCTAGTAAAAAAGTTTTTTCTAATATCCAGCTTCGACCTCCCTAACCGCAACTTGAGACCATTGCTCCTCGTTCTGTCCTCTGTTATTACCCAGAACAGTCGATCTCCATTCTCCTTAGAGCATCCCTTCAAGTAACTGAAGGTTGCTATCAAATCCCCCCTCAATCTTCTCTTCTGCAGACTAAATAAGCCTAATGCTTTTAGTCTTTCCTCACAGAGCTTGTGCTCCAGCCCTTTAATCATTTTGGTTGCCCTCCTCTGAACTCTCTCTAGCATGTCCCTGTCCTTTTTGTAGTGGGGAGCCCAAAACTGAACACAGTATTCTAGATGTGGCCTCACCAGTGCAGAATAGAGGGGAAGGATCACATCCCTTGATCTGCTGGTAATACTTCTTTTGATGCAGCCTAGTATGCCATTGGCCTTTTCGGCAGCAAGAGCACACTGCTGACTCATATCTAGCTTCCCATCCACCATGACCCCCAGGTCCTTTTCTACACTGCTGCTACTTAGCTGAATGTTCCCCAACCTGTAGCGGTGCATGGGGTTTTTCCGTCCCACGTGCAGGATTTTACACTTGTCCTTATTGAAGCTCATAAGATTTCTATTGGCCCACTGTTCCAATTTATCTAGGTCTCCCTGAATCCTGTCCTTGCCCTCCAACGTGTCTACTGGTCTCCCCAGCTTGGTGTCATCTGCAAACTTACTGAGAATGCAGTCTATTCCATCATCCAGATCATTGATGAAAATGTTGAACAGAACCGGCCCCAGGACCAACCCCTGGGGCACACCACTCGTGACTGGTTGCCAGCTAGACATGGAACCAGTGATTCCTACACACTGAAACCGTTGATCTAGCCAGTTTTCTATCCACCTTATAGTCCACCTATCCAACCCATACTTCCTTAATTTGCCAATGAGAATGCTGTGGGAAACTGTATCAAAAGCCTTGCTAAAATCAAGGTATATCACATCAACGGTTCTTCCTGCATCCAAAAAACCAGTCATCTGATCATAGAAGGAAATGAGATTGGTCGGGCATGATTTATCCTTCGTAAATCCATGCTGACTGTTCCTGATCACTTTATTTTCCTCTAAGTGTTTGAGGATGGATTCTTTGAGAACCTGCTCCATAATTTTTCCAGGGATTGAGGTGAGGCTGACGGGTCTGTAATTCCCCGGATCCTCCTTTTTCCCTTTCTTGAAAATAGGCACTATATTTGCTTTTTTCCAATCCTCTGGCACCTCCCCCGTTCTCTCTGAGTTTTGAAAGATAATGGCCAGTGGTGCTGCTATCTCATTGGCCAATTCCCTTAGCACTCTTGGATGCAGTTCATCCGTCTGCATGGACTTGTGCACATCCAGCTTCTTTAAGCAGTCCCTAACCTGACCTTCTGTCACCAAGGGCCTGTCTTCTTCTCTCCCATCTGCCACACCCATGGTAGTGGGCTGGGAGCTGACCCTGCCTGTGAAAACTGAAGCAAAAAATGCATTGAGCACTTCAGCTTCTCCTCATCCTCTGTCACAAGGATGCCTGCCCTATTCAGCAAGGAGCCTACACCATCCCTGATCCTCTTCTTGTTACTAACATATTTGTAGAACCCCTTCTTGTTATCCTTTACATCCCTCGCTAGCCGCAACTCCATTTGTCCTTTGGCTTTTCTGATTTTATCCCTGCAGTCCCTAGCAATATCTTTATATGTCTCCTTGGTCAGCTGACCAAGCTTCCACTTCCTGTAAGCTTCCTTTTTATGTTTAAGCTCAGAGCAGAGTTCTCTGCTAAGCCATTCTGGCTGCCTCACATGTTTCTTCTTTCTCTAATTGGAATGGCAACTTCCTGTGCCCTTAGCAGGGTTTCTTTAAAATATAACCAACTCTCTTGGACTCCTTTCCCCTTCAGATTAGCTTCCCAAGGGATTCTGCCCATCAGTTCACTGAGGGAGCCAAAATCTGCTTTTTTGAAGTCCAGGGTTTTTTGTTTTGCTTCTTTCCTTTCTTCCTTTAATCAGCATCCTGAACTCAACCATGTCATGGTCACTACTGCCTAGCTTGCCATTTACCTCTATGTCCCTGATCAATTCTTCCCTGTTTGTGAGCAGCAGGTCGAGTGGTGCAAGGTCCCTAGTTGGTTCCTCTAGCATTTGTACTAGAAAGCTGTCCCCAACACTCTCTAAAAATGTCCTGGATTGCCCATGCACTGCTGTATTGGCCTCCCAGAAGATGTCAGGGTAATTGAAGTCCCCCATCAGCACCAGGGCCTGGATCTAGAAGCTACCACTAGTTGTCCATAGAACACCTCATCCACCTCCTGCTTCTGGTCTGGTGGTCTATAGCAGACACCCACCACAACATCCCCCTTGTTGCTTTTCCCCTCACAGACTTTCTGTTGGCATGCTTGCACTTCCATAATGGAGCTCTGAGCAGTCATAGAGCTCTTTTACATATAGTGCTACTCCTCCCCCTCTTCTTCCCTGCCTGTCTTTCCTGAACAGTTTATACCCATCCATGGCAGAGCTCCAGTCGTGCAGACTATCCCACCACGTCTCCGTTATTCCTATGATATCATAGTTCCTTGTCTGTGCTAGTATTACCAATTCTTCTTGCTTATTTCCCAGGCTCCTCGCATTAGTGTATAGGCACCTAAGATACCCGGCCAAGAACTATCCGAGAAAGGATAGTTCAATGCTTCAAATACTAGCTCAGGGGTTGGGAGACCCTGGTTCAATTTCTAGCTCCACCACAGTTTCTGTGGGAACTGGGACGAGTCACCTAATACCCGTACGTCAGTTTCCCATCTTTAAAATGGGAATGAAAGTATTCCCCTCCCACCTCTCAGAAGCATTACAAGCATAAATACCTGAAGTACTTTGAGGCATTCAGATACTACTGTGAAGGGGGATATATGAGGACCTAAGATAAACAAGAGAGGGTTTTTTTTGGCATTTGAAGATGGGTCTAATTATATTTTGTTTTATAGCATCAGTTTAAATCTAGTATATATGCATTTGTACTCTTTCATTGAAAACATTGTGGATAAATTTTTCAAAAAGATTATCACTGTTAAAAACATAATGCAGATAACTAACGGAATTTCACAGCAACACAAAGTCACCTCCCACAGCCAAATTTCAGCAATTCCAACTGTTTTGATATACACATTATTTTTTCTCCCAGATTAAGACTTGAACCACAGTTGTAGAGATTTAGGGTAGCTTCTGGCAGTTCATTAGTCTATATGGTGGTTTGCAATTACAATATAGTTGTGAAATACATGATAACATACAGGTAATATTTTCTGCAGTATTTTCTGCAGAACTTCTGCACCATGAAGTGTCAAATTTGGCACTATTCAGTTAGCAAGAGAAATGCTCAGAATTTATTTTCATCCTGATTATTCAGTGGATGGCTCCCCACACTATTCCCAACATACCATGCAAATTACACATTAAATGAAGGGAGAGAAAACTCTGGCCTCATTCATGATGCACTGTCATTCTTGCCCAAACATGTTCCTAGTTACGTTGGTGTAAATGAAAAATCCATTGACTTCATCCGATTTATTTCAATTTAAACTGAGATAACTGCCAATAAAATTTTGTTTCAGAGTAAGGCACAGGTCAATAGGAACCCAGTTTCATTTAATATATCTCTCTGTTTTACTCATAGGCAACCACTGAACTATAGGGTGAAAAATCAGTATCTAATCCTGTAATTAAAAAACTTTCCTGAAGCAGACACACAAAGGAGTATACCATCTCAGATAAGTTTATTGGTGGACATATAGTTTTGCAACTTAATTCTGGGAGGGAGAGACTGATTGTATTACCTATTCAAATCACCCTGCCTTTGTCCTCACATGAAAGTATTTGAATTTTGTTAATATGGATGTATTTTAATATTTTAGTAGTATATTCTACTCTGCCTGGCACAGCAAATCATGGTGCAGCAGAGATGTTGTCACTTGTATCCTTTGCTTATCTGCTGTAGTAGGGGGAAGAGTGTCTTATCAGCTGTAGGAAGCAGGATTTATTATTATTGTTGATATTTATATTGTATCTAAATACGCTAATTGCTACAAAGTTTAAAGGAAAAAAATCCTTGATTCAGCCTTCAGAATGCAGGTGGACATTAAAATTACTTTAGACATGTAAACTAAGAAGCTAGAAAACAGTAGGCACTTTGTTTGCTCTGCACTGAAAGGCTTCTGGAGAACATCAGAATTTTATATTCTAATATATAGCAACAGAATGAGTGAAACAACAGTGTTAGGTTAAAATATCCCCTGGGTAAAAAGAGTGACCTTGTCAAAGTGACAGCTTGAGAGGACATACGCATCTCTCCACAATGACTTCTGTGTATGTTGGTTTACAAAAATTTGCAAGCCATTTTCATAAGTAGTAATAACCCTGCAGAGCTGAAAGAATCAAGAAAAAAATCATTTGACAAAGTAAGATATCCTTACTGAACAAGAATGTTCTGGATTCTAATTGTTCTTGACACTCAGGGAATAGTACATGGAATGGATGTTATGGTATATAGTGGTTTAAATATAGAAAAGAACACATACTTCAGCAATGAAGACAGGTAGGATCATTTTCACGATTAGGTTCCTGATTAAGATCTGAACCACATTAGCAGACATTATGGGTAGTTTCTGGAAGTTCATTAGTCTACATGGCGGTTTCAGCACATTTTACAATGGCTAGTCATCCACATATTGATATTTACTACACAGACCAAGCATAAAATTACAGTGAAACGTTAATTAAAAGCAAGATATATGATCAAGACAGTTAGAGGCATCATGCATTAACACTACCCTGGACATCCTCTCTGGCTACATATTCAAACAAATCTTCAGCACTGTCAGCGGAGACAAGCTCATCCTTAATAAAGGAAAACTAGTGATTGGTCAAAAGTTGGCTGAAATAGAATAATCTTAGTGAAATATAATCTACTACAATGAAAGTTTATTCTTTTTGGGCAAAAAAAAACCCACTTGAATTTAAGCTGAAATTTACTAGAAAAGACTTTATAGGATATTGTGAATTGAAAGATTTTGCTGCCTAAACAAGTCATCTTGGAAAAAATCTGTGTCTCCCCCACACCATTTTTCCTCTAATAATAATAATAATAATAATAATAATAATAATAATAATAAGAAGAAGAAGAAGAAGAAGAAGAAGAAGAAAGGCGTTTTTTCCATTTTAGGCAGATGCCATGTAATAGTAGAGTATATGTAATACATCATCATATATGCCATAAAAAGAAGGTTCAGAGTAGACTCTGAAGAAGCCACTGCAAAGAAAAACAAACAAAAAAGTGATGTGGTTCAGAGACTCTGTGGCAAAATCACATGCATAAGCTTCGAAAAATATTATGTCCAAATTTTTTACAAGACCACCACGTAACAATTTTATGTGCATCTTTGTGCATAACTTACAGCACAAGTCTGTACAACCATATTAAAAGTACAATCCAAAATATGAAAGAATTAGGAAACATAATTTATCACTGTCAACAAATATAGCAAGGTACCTAATAAATATGCTCTTAGAAATAATTAGCTGCACATCTAAGAAAGATCACAGACCAAGATGAAATTTTCACTTCTAAAGGAAAAATCATCCTAATTTGGCTCATTGAAGAGTTCAGAGTGTTTACAGATGACTAGCCACTCTTTGCAAATATAAATTGTAGAAGGGCTTGTCTAACGCTAAAGTTGCACTGCTTTAACTATACATCAACTTAATTAAAGTGGTGCAGCTCTTTTAGCGTGGACGCAACATGCTGTTATAGCAATTCCCACATAGGGAAGGGAATAAGATGGATTCTTACATGCTACCTTTACATCACAACAACTGCACTCACAGTGGGGCTTGAACCAGTACAATTATCTTAGGAGAAAAATTAAGCAAGTTAATAAATAAAACCACACTTCTAACTAAAATAACTGTACTGTTAGAAAAACCACCTGGAGGCAAGGATTTATGTTTGGAAGTGTAGCTGATATGTTCATTGCCCAGTGATGGTGGCAACTATGTGAGAAAATTCAGATTATTCTAGGCACTTTGGCCCAGAAGCACAAAAAATAACATAAGCAGAACAAAAGGTGAAAATGCCTGTAAAACTTTAAAAGGCAAGTTGTGCTGGACTGATAGCATGGTTTTCTTACCTTCCAGGAGCACCTTTGCAGAATAGTGGGAATCTTGGCATGAACCATGGAGGGAGGTTTGAGAAAACAGCAGTACGGAAGAAACTGTCTTCTATATGACACTGCCCAAAAGATCCTACTATATTGTAGTATAGTTTGTACTCTGTAAACACGCTGTTCAAAGTGAGGATGTGCACAATTTGTGGTATCTAAAATTTTGATCATTATGCTCTGTGTATTTTATAGGCCTCACCTCAACTAACCCACATGGCTGCCAACCCCTCCACTGAGAAACTGTATATGTCACACCTGACAAGAGTTTCTGGGTTTGATGAAAATCCTATTAAAGTCAGTGTGGGTATTTCACTGACTTCAACAGTAGCTGGATCTGCCTCTGCATGCTTTGTTGTCTTTCCAATTTGTTTCCATTCCAGGTGATAACTGAGTATATACAATCAAAATACAAACAACTGGAAACAAGAGTCAATCATATTACTGTACTAGTGTAACAACAGTAAGAGAAATTATCCAGCAATCAAAAATGTCAAATTCTTTTTACACTTTTTAAACCTTTACTACAAACAGATGTTATTTGTTTTTCAGTCTTTCACAGACCTCCATAATGATGATGTAATACTGAAGTTGCATTTGAAAAGATTGACAGATTCAGCTACCTAGTTTTTATACTATCTTTAGTCAAAATGAAAATGTGTTAATTTTCCCACCCAGGGTTGTACTGCTTCTCTTACAGATACAAGAGAATTTCATTGACTCTCTCTTGTGCGATGACTTCACATATTAAGGAACAAGGTCACTGCAACAACATGTTCTGGAAAACTAGCCAGGAATCTATTTATTCATGTTCAGAAAGGATGCTTTATTTTTCTTGGACTGATTTTTTTACTTATATTTAAAAACAGTTCATTTCCCTTTCCCTCCTCAAAAGAAGAGAAAAAAACCAAACCATGTTAAAAAGGGGTATGAGGAGATTCTGAAATTTGCTTGGTATAAATCATTTACACTTCATTTTTACTTACTGAAAATATGTTATATTATTGTATATGGCACTTATTAATTTCTTTTATAGTTTCTACTGTGATAACAAAATACTGAATATGTGACATTACATCCATTTATACAGCAATTCAGCATGTGATTTCACAGATATACTGTTGGAATTATGATTTCACTGGAGAGGCAGCTACTCCTCCCCAAATGGCTGCAAAGCTTTTCTACAAACCCAGGAGATATGAAATAACTGAAAGAGGGAATACAGAACTAAACAAGATTTAAAATATAATTAACAGGGATTTATGCAGAGTAGCAAACTTGAAAAAAAGAACAATATTATGTAGCCAATACTTTCAAAAGTCTCACTGCCTTGGAGTTGGTCAATTTTTGGGTGCTCAGT
Organism: Podocnemis expansa; assembly: GCA_007922195.1. Taxonomy (NCBI): domain Eukaryota; kingdom Metazoa; phylum Chordata; order Testudines; family Podocnemididae; genus Podocnemis; species Podocnemis expansa. The sequence goes on along the minus strand of ML681991.1, from coordinate 36,459,614 downwards.
CTCAGATACCCCTTTTTCAGAAAATGCTGATCACCCATGCTTTGATACGTCGGCTGTTTTAAGATGCCTGAAATTGGACAACTAAAAATCGAGGCACCCCAATAGAGTTCTGCAGATCTGCAGGTATCCACATCCATGGATGCGGGTGTGGATAACTGCAGACCCATTGGTGCGGATTGACCCACAGATGCAGCTTCTATTTTTATCTGCTCAGGGTGTGATTCATCACTGCAGGTGCTGCTATGATCTGCATCAGCATCACACAGAGGAACAAGGAAGCACCCCAACCAATCCTCACTCAGCTCCGACTGTAGTCTGCCAGCTGGTCAGAGTCTCAGTTACAGCAGGCGGGGGCTTGGAGAGTCACCACTCCCTGTCAGCCAACATGCTGGACTTTGACTGGCTCATTCTCCGAGACTTCCCTGTCTACTTTCTCCTTTTCTTGTTTGTAGTTCGCATGCCATGCTGTCAATCAGAGATTTCACTGGTGGCCAAGGAAATCTGATTGACAGCCAGGGGCATTGCTGGTGCCAGGCTTACAAGGCCTGAGCCGTGAGTTCCAGCGTCTGAGCCCTGGATCCGCCGCTGGGCCACCCATAGTGGCAGCACACTCACTCAGCTCAAGCCCTGAGTCATGGCATGCTGAGCCCCAGGTCTTTTCCCAGGCCAGCAGTAATTCTGTTGACAGCACAGCATGCAAACCATAAACAAGAAAAGTAAACAGTGAGCAGGACCCATGCTGAGAATGAGGCAATCAAAGGGTAAAATGTTGAGTGTCAGCCCAAGTCTCAGTTGTGGATGATGTTACAGATATAGATAAAGCGTGGCATGTGGATCACAGACCGAACTGATACAAGAACAAATGGATACAAGCTGTCCTTCAGAAAATTTAGGCTTGAAATTAGATGCAAATTCTTAACCATCAGAGGAGTAAAGTTCTGGAATAGTGTACCTAGGGAAGTGGTGGGGGCAAAATCTTTAGGTGTCTTCAAAACCAAGCTTGATAAGTTTATGGAGGGAATGATATGATGTACACTGTAGCTTGGCCATTGTCTATCTTTTACTACTGGTGAGGGGTATGATAGTGACCTGGGAAGGGTCATTAGATGGAGTGGGTTCTGAGTTATTACAGAGGAGTTCTTCTTGACTGGCTGTTGTGGACTTGCCCTCATATTCAGGGTTTAACTGATTGCCATATTTGGGGTTGGGAAGGAATTTTCCCTCATGGCAGATTGGCGTGGGTGCTGGGTTTTTTTTGCCTTCCTCTGTAGCATTGGGCATGGCTCACTTTATGGTTGATTCTCTGTATTAAAGTCTTTAAATCATGATTTGAGGACTTTAATAGCTCAGTTATGGGTTTGAGGTTCATTATAGGAGTGGGTTGGTGAGGTTTTTTGGCCTGCAGTGTGCAGGAGGTCAGACTAGATGATGATATTGGTCCCTTCTGACCTTAGTGTCTATGAGATTGGATGCGGATCTATATTTTTGAATCTGCGCAGGGCTCTACACTCAAAGTCACTGCACACTTCCAAAAAACTTAGGCATGTTTTTTTTCCAGGCTTGCTTGGGGAAGTCCCTGTTTAAACTCACCAGGAGATGTCTTAATCTAACTGTATGAAACATATACATGCAAAGCAAATTTCATTAACATTTGAGGCCATTTGAGTTCTCCATTTTTATATGACATTTTAGTCCTGATTTCAAAACTGTGTCACACTGACCATTCCCTGGAATTCAATGAAAGCTGTGCGCTTCAACATACCTGGAAATTCAGGCAAAGGCCTGTCCAGCTTGACACACAAAACTGAGGCACACAAAATCATTTATCAGTTTTGAAAATTTTGTCCTAATATTTCTATGTGTAAGCCATCCCAAAAAATACTAACTTCTGTGACAAATACTATATATGCTTATTTAAAATGTAATGTTTTTACTTGAAAGCTTTTCCTCCTAATTGATCTCCATCTTAGTGCCACCTCAATTCACGCTAATTACATGGTTTATTGTAACATCATTCTGGTACAAAACATATAGCTTGACACCTTACATAAGGTTTATCAAAGGAAAAAAATCTATTATTTTGCTAGGAGTAAACCTGTCAGATTTGTTCACTGGGTTGAAAAGACAAGTTGTAGTCACATGCTGAGCATTTTTATATGTTTTATGATTGAGAAGGATTAGTTCAGTCTCTGAACTGCACAAAAATGATAACAGAAAGAGAACAGTAACTGAAGTCTAAAGTAATCTCTTTGTTCAACCTAATTTCTATTTTTGTCTTCTTCCCGCAGTTTTGGGGTGCAAAAGAATGGAAAGAAAGTCTGTATTTTGCAGTCTTCTGGAACTTTGCAAAATATAGAACTTGAAGGTGATTTGGTTCCTCCATCTCCTCCTCTCTGGTGTGCACTTACAGAATGCCCTCATGATGTATATAAGGTTATTCTAGCTAATCAATAAGATCAACACATTACTTATTATCATTCTGAAATGCTGATCTGTATGTGGGCTCATTGCTGAACCATATTCTTCAGCTCATAACAATACTGTTGGAAGAGCATTTATAATATGGACCAGGCAAGCTCAACAAGAAAGACAGTAATTGCCACAATATTTTGATCACAGAGATGTTTACAGAATGAAAGTAACGAGAAAAGAAGAAAAAATTTTCTTGGGAGTACATCCATATAAGACCTGATCAACTAACTGCAACAAAAGAAAACAAGCCAATAATTCACCACTAAAATGCCTTAGAAGAGATGTTGCAGATAGTGCTTGACAGATGGAGAACAACATGAAAATCAAGTATGCTAAACCAATGTAGCAAATGATATTAGAAAAGTTAACTTTGTTTCTGCACTTTCAACACAGCAATCAAGGACTTTTCAAACTAACTTGAAAGAGCCTAAACTAGAATTTTTTTTATCTGGTTATATAGTCTTCTGTTGAAAATGTTGCCTTACCTTTGTTCATATCAATCAGCTGCTTCTTCTTCTGCTGCCGTTCCAGTCTCTCTCGTTCAGCTTTTTCTTTAGCCAGCTTGGCTCTCTTGGTCTTCTCCTCCATTTCTCTTCTCTTGTTGTTTTCTTTCAGTGCCTCCTGCATAAGAAATATTAATTACAGGATTCTTCCATTACTTCTGCATTTCAAACTGGGGAACTGGTATTTTTTTTTTTTTAAACCCTTGTTTGTCTGTACTGAAGAAACATCTTTGCCAGCTTAAGGAAGACTTAAGGACTTTTTATAGCATTGTGTGAATAACTTTATTTAATCAAAGCCACCTGTTTTATATGAAGTCAAAATGTTACAGCTTAGGGAGGTAGGAAATTGATCACATGTATTAAATAATTACTGAATGATGATATTTTGCACAAGTGAAGCAGATTTGTATTTATATTAGATACACTTATGTGAAGTTTTGACATACACAGTGCCTACCAGCCCAATAATGAAATGAGGTGTTCATCTAATATTTTATCACGTATCCAATAAGGGAGAAGAAAAAGGTGTTAGTACCTAATGATCTTGAACATGTAGCAATTTGTACAAACCTTAGAGAGAGAGCAATAAGAAATACTAATAAGGTTGGGAGGGGGTGATCGGAAATATTGAAATGGTTCTGTACTACTAAAGCAGTAGGTAGTACCTGTGGGGAAATGGAAATGCATGTAATAATTCTATAGCTATCACTTGGCTTTTTGTAGACAAGACTTTAAACTGTCTCAGACAGAGATCTTGAGGATGGCAAGTGGCAAGCTGGGAGAAAGGCAAGCTCCCAGTGTGAAGGTACTTTAAATACAAGATACAATACTGTTTGTTTCTACTACATTTTAAGTTACACTTTCTAAATTATTCTGGTCAAGATTTTCAATGTAGTCTCAATGAGTTAGATATCTATCACACATTGACACTAAGGGAGGCTTTTTGTCTAAATTTTGAAAAATTCTGAAAATCTCAGTCTTTAATGTCTGCCCATATAATGAAAATGAGTGAACTGAAACTTACAAATAAGAAAGAACATATTTAATTAAAAAGAGTCCAGCATGATTTTTGCTTCCTTATGCACATCCACCCAAGTCAAATTCTAGGTTCTCTAAATGTTAGCAACCTAAAGCACTCATATTAAGCTTACTGAATAATTTCAACTCAGTCAAAAAATCAAAATGTTTTCAAAATGTCAAATAAAATTTGTTGTTTCTCCTGGATATTTTCTTAAGGAAGAGCTCTGTACAGGCTTGAAAGCTTGTCTCTTTCCCCAATGGAAGTTGGCTCAACAAAAAATATTAACTCACTAACCTTTTCTTTCTAGTATCCTGGGAACAATGTTGCAAACACAAATTATGTGTGTCTGTTCACCTTTCTGGCTAACTTTAAAAGAATTTTTTCCAGCTGTATATAAATACATTCATTTTGCTTTTGATTCATCTATAGAAAACTCAAGATCAAGAGCTTAAGCATAGATTGGTGGGAAATGGAGTCCTATTTTTTTTTTCTACGTTCATTTTGAAAAAAAAAAGCCATTGTGAAAATGACAAAAGTTTGTGTCAGTTGAATTCTTCCATCAGGCAGAACAGTTATGTTAGGCATCAGCCTGAGGAAATTTAATAAAGGGAAAAATTCTCTTTCTGGGGATCTCCAACATTCACTATGTCTAGTACCTTAACCTTTCCATAGTTCACTGTAAAAGAGATTCTCCTGTGACCTAAATGGAGTTGGAATATTATGCACCCAAGCTCAAGAGAAAATGATGCCACTTGTACCATGAACAGGCTTTCCTTAAAAGAACAAATCTTTCTTATCTGTTCACCCTGTATTTAGACTTCTTCAAGACATGGGAACAGTTCACAGATCTGGAAAACTGAGAAGTCAATTTTCACCTGCAAAATTTGCCTTTTAACGTAGAATGATAAACACTGTATGGGCATGGCAAGCATTTATTTGTAGCTGAGGATGACGAAGTCAGGTGCAGAAAGAAAAGAATCCAAACAAACTAAAACCTTTTAAACCCTCACACTTTCTCATTTCTCCTTTCTTCTGATAGACTTTCCTCCATTCACATTCTCCTGTATGTTTGTTTTACTACCATAAAGGTTAACAGTAACTCAAAAGCATATTGTCAATTTCAAAAGGAATAACCGTGTTAGTCTAGTCCAGAAAAAAAAAACAACAAGCAGTTGTGTGGCACTTTAAGACTAACAGATTTATTTTTTGCATGAGCTTTTGTGGGAGAAAATCCCACTTCCTTGGATGCTTCAAAGATGGGTGAACTTACAGAAAGGAATGAAACTAAATGCAAGGGGGTGTAAAACATAGGATCAGGTCATAAAGTAACAGCAAATCAGAGCAGTTTACAGGCTCAAACCATGGGAAGCCTGAAGTCAAATTACCCTTTGTAATGGGAAAAGAACCCATAGTCTGGATTGAGTCCTGCTTTCACAGAATTTACCTTGCATATTAATTTGAGTTCAGCTGTTTCTCTTTTAAGTCTTGATGTCCCAGGTACATCTCTAACGACAGTCGTTAACAAATCCATCATCGAGTGATTAGGAAGATGGAAGTGCTCAGCAACTGGTTTCTTTGTTCTTTGATTTCTGATATCAGCTCTGTGCTCATTCAGTCTCTTACGAAGCGATCATCCTGTTTGTCCAATATATAAGGTGTTGGGGCATTTCTTGCACATGATGGCATAGACCACATTAGTAGATGAGCAGGTAAATGAGCCTTTGATGGAGTAGCAGGCTTGATTAGGACCTATGATGGTGTCTGTTGTGTAGATATGTGGGCAGAGACTTGGCAGCGTGGTTTTTTGCAGGGGTGTGTGACTGCTTCAATGTTCTTGTTGTTAGATCTGTAGTTGCTGGTATCTGTTTAAGATTAGGGGGCTGCCTATAAGCAAGGAGTGGTCTGTCTCCTAATGCTTGAGAGAGAGGGAGGGATCATCTTTTAGAATAGGCTGTAGGTCCTTAATGATCTTTTGCAGAGGTCTGACTTGAGAATTGTATGTGGTGACTAGTGGTGTTCTATGTTTTACATCCCCTTGCATTTAGTTTTATTCTTTTCTGTAAGTTCACCCATCTTCGAAGCATCAAAAGCATATGCCACTAGATATAAATATTACATAAATATGCATTGCCCTTAAAAACACACAATACTCCATATTAACAGTTACATGTCACACAAATGTTGAAAAACAAAATATTCAGAGTTAAGAATAAGAGACTTGCTGTGGACACTAAAGCATGTTTGTAAATGTACTCAAATAGTATCTCCCCTCCCAAAATGTGTTAATACATATAAAATCTCACACCCACATAGCATGTAAACTTTTGTACTTTTACTCAAACTAATACAATCGGAATTATTTTATTCTACATAGAGGTTTTGTTGTCCAATTTTCTTTGTAAAAATGATCACTGGAATACAAAAGAAAATAAGGATTACAATTTTCAGAGGAAAGTCATAGGTATAAGAAACAGACTTAGTGATCACGTTTGATGTGGCAGTTATCTTCTTTGGGATTATGTTAAAAGTGGATTTGATTAAAGTGTATACAAATGTCTAAATAAAGTTTCCACTTTTTACCCAGGATGCTAAGACTAAAGTCTGTAAGAGAAAAATCAAAGAAAAAACAACTTTAGAACAGATGCTAGGAAACGCTTTTTCATGCAGAAAGAATCATGAATGCATACAATATTTTACCACAATGCTGTTGGGGGTTAAATATTTGTGTCCCTTAGAAAACAATTAGATGCTATCATAGTGGGGACTAAAGGATTAAAAAAAGAAAAATCAGTTACAGGACAAATGACAAATTTCTTATATAAACTGTTTATAAAGAATGCTGTGCTTCTTTTCTCAGGCATATTAAAGCTATATCTTCATTATATCAGATACTGTGAAGCAATCTATTAAAAGATCAGGATAAATGAGATAAGAAACAAACATTTCTCTATATAAAAATAATTCACAATTTTGAGAGTTGCTTCCGATATGTGTTTATAGTATACCATACTATATTCAGACATGGTTGAAAGTCTGTATGGTCTGATAAAATAATTGGGTAACAAAAAGTGCAGGTGCAAATAATAATTTTAGATTTCTGGTAAAGTATAAATAAGTGATGCTTTTGAATTTGGTTAAAACCTTAATTATGAGCTTTTTTGGGGGGGCTGAATATAATATACATACCTTTTTTAAGAGACACTCAAACACAATACTACATATACTTGTTGGTGTACAGTACCAGACTGTTCTCAGGTTAATTTTTTTTCCTCCCCACAGAATTAAAGATCATGTGGAAAGTTCATTTGACCTTATTTGTACAAATGACTCTCTCTCCTGGCAGAGAAATAGATTCAGTGAGGAAAATTATCTGTTGCTTAGGGAGCTAGTTGAAGCAAAATGTGAGTACTTGTTCCCTCTTGTGTTTGTTAGGATGCACTGAAGCAAGCCTCTTGTTTTCAGTACAGCCAGTTTACTGCTCAGTTTTCTTAAGTAGTAAATAAAAAATTAATACATTTCTTACATGTTGTACTTATCTTGAGGTTTGACAGACAAACAGGTCTTTGCACACTAACATACTTGTGAATAGCATCTCAAAGGTAAATTATTAAAAACAAGAAGAAAAAGAATGTAGAGTGCAAGTCTCCTTGGATATTAAAGATGCAGTTAGATACAAAGCGGTCATGCACTGATAATGCAAGCTGGCTATGATCCCTAAGGCCTTCTTTTAAATTTGCCTTATAACTGCAAAAAATGCAATCTGAAGTTATAAGAAAAATCTATGTTTCTCGTCACAGCTCATAAAAATGGTGAATTTTGATTAACTGGAAGTTAATCTACAATCTATGGGAATGCAAAAAAAAAAACAACCCACAGCAGGTTGTTCTCTTAAGTGTTGCCACACAAAAGATTTTCTTTTTTCCATTATATATCTGGATATGCCATTATTTCTTTGGGATGAATGACAAATTCGAATAAAATGTTAGCCTAATGATAATGGAAAGGATCCTTGAAACAACAAATTGCAGAATCAAAAGTAGCACACAAATCATAAGTTTCCAGTGGGTGAGTATGAAACAATAAGGAGAACAAACACCAAGCTAGCACTTATGTGATTCAACATTTTGGTTCATGCATCAGAGGCATCATTTCTGACATGGAACTTCTGAGGGATGTCATTAGAGATCATGACTTCTAGCAAACATAGTTGCTGTGGTATATTCAGTTGGGAAACAGGCTTTGCTAACCAGTTTATCAAAACCACAGCAGAACTGAAGAAGACAATTTAGCAGAGTAATGCAACACTGGTTTTCAATGTGTAATGAGATGAGAGTGCATAAAAATCAGGATGAATAACTAAAATCCACTCATGCAGTACAACCTTTAACTTTGTACAGTATATTTATGTACTGTACCTTTAAAAATATCCCAAACAACCCTTACCTACACAAAACAGAGTTTAAGAGAATAGATTTCGGACCTCAGCATTATTTGCTACTGCCATCTAAATATCTGCAATTAAAATCTTATCAAAATTGACAAATTTAGTGAAGTCCTAATTTAGATCACTAATAAGCAAAGATCTGAAACAAGCAGTTACATTTCAACAAAATGTTCATTTGTCATTAAAAGCAAAATGACAGCAGACTGGCTAGGCACAGATTTTTTTCATCTTTTCCACTTTAAAACTTAAGAAAATCTTTTTTTTAGTTCTTTTAATTTCGACAAGTTTGTTTATTCTCATGCCCTTTAAAACTACAATATACAATGAAAGTGATCAAAGCAGCTGAATAAAGATAAAACAAACATAAAAAATAGGAGAAAAACAAAGGAATGCAGAGCCATTCAGGTTGCTGGGTTGGCTTATGAATGCAGTAGCCAAAAGTAGCTATTCTCTGATGTCAATATGGAGGCCTTACTCTAGGTCAGGGGTCTCAAATATGCGACCTGTGGGCTGCATGCAGCATCTAAAGCTATTTCCTGAGGCCTGCAATGACACTATTGTTACTGATATTTGCAATATTGTTGTATGAAAAGGTTTCAGTGGTACAGCCCTCGGGCTAATGTACTAGTCCTCATGTGGCCCTTGTGGTGATTTGAGTTTGAGACCCCTGCTCTAGGTGCTGTTGGACAGAGATGTACAGCACAACATCATCACTACAACAGGCCTCCATCTTATCTGTAACAGAACAGAGTGAAAGAACCATAGTAACCAAACTACTCTCTCATCCCAAGAAGTGGTACTTCTGAATCAAGGTGGAGACTCACTGGTGAAGTGGTATATAGAAGCTTTGTTAGTGAATGCCTATTCAGTGTGTGCAAACAGAATTTAATAGAGCTTGCCAGTCCTGTATTTATTTAAAACAAAGGTGGAATAATATTGTGAGCTCCCTGTTCAGAGTGAGCACATCAAGAGTAAAGACTCAGAAATGTTTATACACCCCTCATGTTGACTGTGTGTCAAAAATGACTCTCTGAAAGAAATCTTTCTGTTGAAATACCTTCAGGAGAGTTAATGGAGAAAGCGTGAACTGCCAACAGTTACCCAGAAGAAAGGGTAGGGCTGATGTAAGTTAATTAATGTCTGTACAAAGCTGCAGAGAGTAAAGTACGATACAGCAGACTTCATTCATAAGATGATCGATGGAAGGTCTGAAGGAATTGCTGTAGGGACTGTGCAATGTTCCTTTTTATAATTCCATTAGGTTTTCTTTACTGTACTATAAAATTGTTCATATTAATTTTCTATTGTATTTTAGGTAAGATCCATGTTGTATCAGTACTTCATATACTTAAAGGATCTAGGTCCTGAGTACTCCATGAATGAATATGGAATTGGTCTTTTAATGGACTTATTAACTGAAGTGGCTCCAGTTGAATTCATATTAAGATACAAAGCAATTTTATGACTCTGCATACCACTTAACAACATGGCTCAACATCACTGAGCATACATACACAGTGCCACATTAAGCCCAAAAGGGCACTGTATCTAATTTGACCTAATAGTTCCCATCCTGCTCAGTTCTACTACCAATATTAACTACTCCACTTGAATCCTGATGCAAACCTAATTCTGCCTGGTAATGGGATCCCATTCAGAAAATCTCTGAATCCATCTTAAGAGGTGAATGAATCCTTCTTAACCTAAACCTCAGAATTATGGATCCTGCCTTATAATCTTCCATACCTCCGGCTTGAGGGCAGTGATCACCATAACACTGGGAACTCTTTTTAAGGGGGGGAAAAAAAAAATCTAAAGCCTGTGATTATATCCTGGATATGTTAACCTGGATTTGGTCCAGATGCTTAGCTAGTAGGAAAAAATAATCACTTTTTTCCAATTTAATAAAATTTTACTGTCTCTACATTTCTCTTCTCTCATTTCATTACTCCAGAAATTTTATGGTTTCCTCCTAATTCCTCTATTTAACATTGTCATTGAGAGTTTAACATTAATTTTGACAAGCCAAACAAGATTCATTGACAAGGGGATTTAAGAAGCTTCTTAAAACATTGTTTTATGCTGCACACTATTTTCAAAATAAGAAGGGTGACACTTCTGATTTAATTTCATGCATTGGGAAATTTTGGTGAAAATCTTTTTCATGTTGTTGATTGTTCTGCCATTTCTTTTTGAATACCTTTTTGCTACCCCATTAACAGGTAACATTCCAGACTACAAGATACTTCCTAGGCATCCTGAATAAAGATAATTAACCATATTATTTCTGGATTTAGTTTCTGGAGAGTGTTGAGGACAACTTCCTGGTACAAATGCTGGAGCAACCAACTAGGGGCCTTGCACCTCTCGATCTGCTGCTCACAAATAGAGAAGAATTTATCAGGGAAGTAGAAGTCAATGGCAGCCTGGGTAGCAGTGACCATGAAATGATTGAGTTCAAGTTGATGATTAAAGGAAAGAAGCAAAACACAGACCCTGGACTTCAGAAAAGCAGATTTTGTCTCCCTCAGGGAACTGATGGGCAGGATCCCTTGGGAGGCTGATCTGAAGGGGAAAGGTGTCCAAGAGAGTTGGGTGCATTTTAAAGAAACCTTGCTAAGGGCACAGGAAGATACAATTCCGATAAGAAGAAAGCACAGCAAATGTGGAAGGCGCCCACTGTGGCTTTACAGAGAGCTCTGCACTCAGCTGAAGCATAAAAAGGACGCTTACAGGAAGTGGAAGCTAGGACAGATGACTAAGGAGGCATATAAAGACATTGCTCGGGACTGCAGGGATAAAATCAGAAAGGCCAAAGGACAAATGGAGTTGCGACTAGCAAGGGATGTGAAGGATAACAGGAAGGGGTTCTACAAGTATATCAATAACAAGAAGAGGATCAGGGATGGTGTAGGTCCCTTACTGAATGGGGCAGACATCCTCGTGACAGAGGATGAGGAAAAAGCTGAAGTGCTCAATGCTTTTTTTACTTCAGTTTTCACAAGCAAGGTCGGCTCCCAGCCCACTACACTAGGTACGGGGGACTGGGGAGAAGAAGAGAGGCCCTTGGTGACAGAAGGTCAGGTTAGGGACTGCTTAAAGAAAATAGATGTGCACAAGTCCATGGGGCCGGATGAACTGCATCCGAGGGTGCTGAGGGAGCTGGCTGATGAGATAGCAGTACCGTTGGCCATTATCTTTGAAAACTCGTGGCGAACAGGGGAGGTGCCAGAGGACTGGAAAAAAGCAAATATAGTACCTATCTTCAAGAAAGGCAAAAAGGATGATCCTGGGAATTACAGACCTGTCAGCCTCACCTCAATCCCTGGAAAAATCATGGAGCAGCTTCTCAAAGAATCCATCCTGAAACACTTGGAGGAACGTAGAGTAATCAGGAACAGTCAGCATGGATTTACCAAGGGTAAATCATGCCTGACCAACCTCATCGCCTTCTATGATGAGATGACTGGATTTGTGGATGCGGGAAGAGCCGTTGATGTGATATACCTTGACTTTAGCAAGGCTTTTGATACGGTTTCCCACAGCATTCTCATTGGCAAATTAAGGAAGTATGGGTTAGATGCATGGACTGTAAGGTGGATAGAAAACTGGCTAGAACAACGGTTTCAGCGCGTAGGAATCAATGGCTCCATGTCAAGTTGGCAGGCAGTAACAAGTGGTGTGCCCCAGGGGTCGGTCCTGGGGCCAGTTCTGTTCAATGTTTTCATTAATGATCTGGATGATGGGATAGATTGCACACTTAGTAAGTTTGCAGATGATACCAAACTGGGGGGAACGGTAGACACCCTAGAGGGCAGAGACAGGATTCAGGGAGACCTAGACAAACTGGAGCAGTGGGCCAAGAGGAATCTCATGAGGTTCAACAAGGATAAGTGTAAAATCCTGCACTTGGGACGAAAAAACCCCATGTACTGCTACAGGCTGGGGAGTGATCAGCTAAATAGCAGCACTGGAGAAAAGGACCTGGGAGTCATGGTGGATGGGAAGCTGGATATGAGTCAGCAGTGTGCTCTTGCTGCCAAAAAGGCCAATGGCATACTGGGCTGCATCAGAAGAAGTGTTACCAGCAGATCAAGGGATGTGATCATTCCCCTCTATTCTGCACTAGTGAGGCCACATCTGGAATACTGTGTCCAGTTTTGGGCTCCCCACTACAAAAAGGACATGGACAAATTAGAGAGAGTCCAGAGGAGGGCAACCAAAATGATCAAAGGGCTGGAGCACAAGCCCTATGAAGAAAGACTGAAGGAACTAGGCTTATTTAGCCTGCAGAAGAGAAGACTGAGGGGGGATTTGATAGCAACCTTCAACTACTTGAAGGGTTGCTCCAAGGAGGAGGGAGCTCGACTGTTCTCGGTAGTAACAGAGGGCAGAACGAGAAGCAATGGTTTCAAGTTACAGCTGGGGCGGTCCAGGCTGGATATTAGGAAAAACTTCCTTACTAGGCGAGTGGTGAAGCATTGGAATAAGCTGCCTAGGGAGGTGGTGGAATCTCCATCTCTGGAGGTGTTCAAGTCCCAGCTGGACAAAACACTGACTGGGATGATCTAATGGGAGTGGTCCTGCTTTTTTTGGCAGGGGGGTGGACTAGATGACCTCGTGGGGTCCCTTCCAACCCTATGATTCTATGATTCTAGTTAGCTGGTGGGTAGATCTCTATATTAGTTTGGTTTGAAATTATTTACTCACTTTGCTAGGCATTCAACACACATATTAAGACTTCAGCTTGGCCACCTTTATTTACTAAGGTGAAGGGGTGACTTGAGAACATAAAAAAACAAAGTACCCATGGAGAACCGGCATTGACTGTTCAATCTAGAAGACAGAGATATGACAAAAAGTGGTGGCTGAATGCTGAAGTACAATAAATCTGATTGGAAATTAGGTTAATTAATGATAATTAATCAATGAACAATTTACCAAGGGCTGTAGTAACTGCTCTCCATCATTAAAAATTTTAAGATCAAGATGAGCTGCTTTTCTAAAAATATACAGTTTACTGTAAACAAGAATAAATACATGGTCTCTACTGTGCAGGAATTCAGACTAGAACCATAACTTGGTCCTTTCAGGCTTTAGAATCTATGCATCAATTTCCAATAGTGAAAGTATTACCACAGTATCTAGAAGCCCTAATCATGGATCAGAACTCTATTGTGCTAGACATTGTAAAAACACACACCATAATGTATTATTAAGTACCCACTGAGAATTGTACCCGGCCTCTCTGAACACCAAAAGAAATCGCCTCTGTGCCAAATAGCTTTTAATTTAATTTTAAGCAAGGTATAACAAGCAAGTTCAAAAAAATAGGATCTAAGGAATGACAAGATTATTAGAAATTGCATTAGTGATACAATATGCCAAAAACTACAATGGGGAAAATATATTTTTTCTTGTTCAGAAAGAATAACATATGTTCAGCATCCTCCATTTTAAAGTGAACAAGAGACAAATTAGCATTATGAAATCTGGAAATACTTGAGATCATTGGGGACTAATGTTGACTGCATATTCTTTAAGAGTTAATCATGCTTTACATTTTGCTGGAGTAAAAGTACATCTTTTGTACTGTGTAACTCATAGACCTTAAGGACAAAAAGGACCAATGAGTTTGACTTCTACCTCAGATGTGGTAATATCTAGTTTCAGAGCTTCATTACCATTAGCCACCCTGACATTATCCCTAAATTTCATTAGCTTAATTAAAAAGAAAGGAAAGTAATTGTTTAGATATTGGGCCATGTGTAGAGTATCCTTGACTTCCACCTCATCCTCAGCTTTTAGTGATGCCTCTTCTTTCTTTGTTTTCTTCCTAATTATACGGCTATAAACTCTTTACTATTGTTATTAATTCCAGTTCCAAGGTCCAACTCTAATTGGCTTTAGGCATTTCTCTTTTCATCCCTATATCCTCTCACTTCCAACAGGTACATTTTCTTAATGAACCCTCCTATCTTCCACTTCTTGTAGGCTTCCAGCTTTCTTTTAATAGCCTGTCTGAGATGCTTGCTCATCCAGCTTGGTCCATAACATTTGCCTTTGAATCCTCCCCCCCACCTTTCTTGAGATGCACACGTCAGATCATTTTTGCAATTGTGACGAGGCTCCTCCACCTTACATTCACAAGTTCTTCTGTCCAGTTCAGCTCCCTAATTTCCTTAATTTTTGTAGGTAAGAATCTAGTCACAGATCTATTTTCATTTCTCCTTCCATTTAGTTTGAACTGAATTAGCTCATGGTCACTCAAATCAAAGTTGTTCCCTATAAACCCGTTCTTCTATAAGGTTATCACTACTCACCAAACCTAATCTAAAATGGTATCCCCTACTGTTGGTTCACCAACTGTTTGCTGAAGAATCCTGCCAGATATCACATCTAGAAAAATCTGGATCCTATAATAATTGCTAGCATTTGTTCTCCAGAAAGTTAATGGCTCTGTAGAATTCCAAGTAGAATTTACTCCAAATTATAACCTGGTGGTCAACAGCACAGTCCAAGCACTATCCCGGAGAAACTCTAGTAGCTTTCTTCCCCAATGTGATTTTCACTCACACAGAAAGTGTCTTACACATTCCATCACTTTTAATTTCTTTACAGTGTCATCATTCATATACAATGCTACTGCTACACCACCTTTTCTTTTATTTGTCTTTCCTAAACAGCACATAGCCTTCAATACCTGTACTCCAGTCATGACTACATGTTTCTGTTATGCTTATAGCTGGTTTTGCTTTCTGCACCACTAGCTAATTTCTCTATTTTGTTATCCAGGCTCCTCACATTGGTAAATAAAGATCTTAATTTTTGCTGTTTGGTTTCACTTATATTCCTTTCTCTGTTTGGTACAGTTATTCTATCACCAGTTCTTCCTGTTAGACTGGTGTCTACTCTACTCTTCCTTTTAATATCCATTGTCCTATTCACTGCTGTATCCTTTCTTACTTCATTTTCCTTCACCTCAGTGTAAAAATCAGGCTTAGAGATTACTCAAGCATCTCCCCCAAATTCCTAGTTTAAAAGTCTCAATCAATTGTGACAACCTCCATTCTAGAAGTCTATTTCCCCCTTATTCAGATGAAGTCCATTCCAGAAGAAGTCCTCTGTCCACAAATGCCACCAAGGGATCATACGTCACAAAGCCCTCCTTATAGCACTGCTGCTATATCATAATCTTATTAAGTCCTTATTGTCAGCCTCTAGGCGTAGATGGAATCCCACTGAAGATCATCTAAGGCTCGTTTCCTTAAGAGGCTTCTTCATAGTCTCCCCAATACATTCCAGCAAGAATGCAGTTGAATCATTTGTTCCCACATAAAAGATTATCAGTGGATTCTTTCCCACTCCTGCTAGGATCCTCATCAGCCTCACATCCATATCCCATATCTTAACACCTCGCAGACAGCACACACTTCTTTCCCCTAGATAATTCTGGTTACAGGCCTTCCTGTTCTTCTCAGCAGAGAGTTTTCAATCGTGTAGTTTTGCCTTTACTTGGTGACAATTTGATTCTCTGCCCAATCCCCTGTTCTTTCTGGCTGCAAGTCCTCTGATCTTCTATATTCCCTTGCAATCTTCTGCAACAAATCCTGTATCCTCCTGAGGCTCTTATCTGGTGGCATCTCCATTGGCTTAGCCATTCTTTGTACAGGACCAGCTTATCTTCTCATCTTCTTTGTCCTTTCACCTTCAGTTACTGCTTGCTGCGCCCTTCCTTATCTTCCAACTCCACAAACTTGTTTGGAGCTCTGCTTCTCTTTTACTAGTCTATCTTTTCCTCTACCTGGCTCTTATACTCACTTGCTTCCACTGGCCACTTTCCTCACCCAGCAATCTCCTCTAAGAGTTCTTTGGTCCTGCTTCCATCTCCAAGTCTGGACTTTTCCTTCAGCCTCATATGTTTGCTTCATCATCTTCTCAATTCCCCTCTTCAAACTCCCATTTATAGCTTTGTTTGCCAGTTCCAGTGCCTTTTCCATATGCTAACTGTCAGTCAATCAATAGCCACTGTTGATACAAAACTTCAGCCAAGATTGTTTTTTCTTTTACAAAAACCCATCTGTCTACACTGCCAATTGATAAACTGCCCATATCTGCTTAAATGTTTACTCACTTTGGACTACAATCTCCACTTCATGTCCTCACAATCTAATTTAAAGACTTTATCTCTTATTCAAGCACAAGCAGACATACTTGACTTCAGGAAAGCAGAGTTACTGTTGAAACACAGGTTATGAAACATCATCTGCTAATGTGGAAAAAAGAAAGAAAAAAGCTTATCTATAACTTGTGACAGTCAGGTTATTAAATAATAGATCAGCTTTTCCAATTCAGCCCAATGCTTTTTCTCATGAACAATCCATTTTCAAATATTATTTTTAGATCTGTTAATATTTGTTTGTCAATGTATCTGCATAAAATGCAGAGCATAAAGATCATAAACCTTCTGGGTCACCTTCTGTTATTTTGGAGCCCTTCTCTTAACTACCTAAATAAAACAGAACACAATTTTATGATGGTTTTGGAAGTTATACATGCAAGAGTAAAATCTGATTGAAAACAGCCGTCACACTCTGTAAAAGAAGAATTTTGCTTAATTAATCCGCTAAAAGTTTTTAAAGATTTTACTGCCAACAAATCAAAACACAGCAAATATTAGGTTTTTAGAATGTAATCTGTGCAACCCCAAAGGTTCTCTGAACTAATGGGGAAAAAAGAGTTGTTGTTCTTTTGACAGTCCCCTACCCTCTTTTAGGTGATGGGCAGTGGTGACAGGGAGTGGAGGAAGGCAACAGCCTAGTTTATGGTTGGCCACTGCAAGCCATTGGTCCTCATGAATCTGCAGTTAGTCATATAAACCCCATTCCTCCAGTCTGACTCCATTCTCATATCTAGACTAACCTTTCTACCCATGGATTAGTACAGAGGGAATAAAATAGTATCTTTGTTAAGCGGCCTGAGCAAGACCAAACAGAGCATAAGTATGCCTGTTCCATGGTACTATAATCGATTGCTCTGTTATAAGCCAAGAATAAAGGAGACTGAGTTTATCTTTATGGGAGAAGAGACTAAATCAATAATACTTGAAATTAACTTCTATAAAACATCTGTGGAAAAATGGCAGTTTTTTACACCACAGACCTGCTCTTTTAACTGTTAGTCCTGTTTGAATTAGAATTGCCAACACAACCAGAGGAGAGCAGGTTCACTTAGATTCTATCAGATATTTCAAACTCCATAATTTAAGTATGTTTTGCCCCTAACCATGTGTGTGCGCGCATGCATGAAAGAGACAGAGAAAGATCCTTGGTTCCCAAAGAATACAATGGGCTGCCAAGATATAACAGAGCAGAAAGCAAAAGGCAGGGGTGGAGACAGATGCCAGAGTTCTGGAAAACGTTTATGAGGGTAGAGGATTCAGCCTAACCAAAGGCAGGCTGCAAGCAAAGAAAAGGCCACAAGGAATGGAGGATTAGGGACTGTGCAGGTCCTAAGCTTCTTTAGGTAAAATTAAAGGCTATTCCTTCCTCCTCCTTAATTCTTATTATTGTCTTCCTTCTTTCTCTGCAGAAGGAGCAGAAGAGGAAAATCAGAAAAAGGGGACTGACTTCCTTCCCTTTGCTTCCAGCAAGTGAAGGGGGGATGGGAGGAATGAGATCATGATATAGGTAGGGCTTTCACAGTCAGAATAAGAGGCAGCTCTCTTTCTACTTCCCATCTCTAGATGGAGCCATATTAGCTCAGTGTACCATCATGACCTACCATGTGAATAATTATTGAATGGGATTGCTGTCAATTGTATTTGGCTATTTGAAGTCATATGGTTGACAGATTTCCAGATTTAAAAAAGAGTCTCTTCTCTGAAATCCCTTCTGCTTAACCATATAATATATTTTCTACTTGTATAACCATCTCTAACAGTTCCAAAATAATACTACCTTTCAAGCACAAAGCTAATCATGTGGTGGTAAAAAAATGTGAGAGAAACAATTAGACATTTTAATGGAAACTTGGCATGAGGTGGAGCAGGACAAGTAATTAAAAACAAATTTGCAAATCAGGACATGAGACAAAAAAGAAACAAACAAGTCAGACTTGTTGGGCTACGTGACTTTTTCCAGAGCAGCAAGTCTTTCTGTCCTAGAGTACAGCAAATATTTTAATAGTATCAACAAGTGTAGTTGCTCACAAAGCAAATGAGAAAGATCTACCACTGTATCACCCCATACTGCCTCCCCTATAACTCCCTTTCTTCCTAATGATTAGCAATAATGATACAACACCTTATTTATAATGCATATTTTGCTGAAAAAAAATCATGTGAAGTGGAACTGCAAGACTGAAGTGAATTTTCTCTTATTTTCTTCTGATATGCTTTGATTAGAAGAACGAAAGTTAGGTATTGCCTAACATTGATTGTCCTGGATTTTTAAATAAAATCTACAATCTTTTCTTTCATCATCATAACTTCAAAAACTCCAGAACATATTGTATATGGAATAAAATTAATTTTTTGGACAAATTTCATTTTTAGATGAGATGGAAAAAAGCCATCTCTCAACAAAGTTGTTAAAAATTAATTTATCCATTTAATTTTTTTTCTTTCTAAAAAATTTCTGTGGTAGTTTATGTATTTATAAAATTAATTTTACTTTGAATTCTTATTATTAATTTTTTTTTCTTCTCTACCATGCATGTTTAATCTTTGTTGGTGATAACAAATAGGATGGGTATGTACATATACAATCAATCTGCTTTTTACTCAAAGTAACCAAAATCTGTTTAAAATAGCAAGCAAGGGTAGTTCTCTATTTTTTACTTAGAAACTAACAACCTAATGATGATTTGCAAGTACTCACTGAAACCATCCACTATGAACTTCTCGAAAGAAAACAACATAAGTTTGCCAGAGAGACTAGATATCTCGGTAACACTAAAATAACTTGACATCAGTGATGTTACCTTTGGGTAAATTATGTTGAAGTCAACCTCTGAACATTTATACGGAATGCTATAGGGGCAATTAGAGCAAATTGCTGATTTAATTTAATTTTGATTTTTCATTTTACTCTTAAGAACACCCTTATGGGGTGTTTGTTTGGCTAGCTTGAAAACACATTAAATTGGCTGTGGACTTGTGTATACTTTGATAAGTGTTATCAGTAGCTGTGAACCAGAACATGAGGGAAAAAAAATACAACTGGCCCTACCGAAGAAGATCAGTAGTCTATTTACTTCAATATCCTTTCTCTGACAGAAAAGCGGAGAAAATACATTAAGTGGACAATTATTTAATAATTTATGCAATTAGAAATTTCTCCTTAATCCTATCAGTCATTGCTTGGCTTATACCCTGAAGCATGAGGATTTATATCCCTTCTAATTATTTGTAGATAGTCGTCTTATCCTCGTAAACATGGAATTCTTTTCTTTGGACTATGCTGAATTCTACCCTCAGTTTGTCTTGTGGCTGTGAGTTCCAGATATTAATTACACATCATTGTGCCTTTAATCCATTCAAAAATTTTCTATTTCAGTTTCATCAGATGTCCTCTTGCTTTTGAGAAAATAATGATGAATGGAAAGTAAAAGACAACATGGTTTTGTAAAAACGAATGCAACAACAACATAAAACAGGAAATGCCATTTCATTTCCACAATCTACTCTAAAGGAAACAAAATTATTACTCTATAAATGTATAATACATGTCCTAACTATTTTCTAGTATCTGGAAAAAGTTTTAATTCCTCCCAAAAATTCTATGCATCATTCAAAATCTACAAGGCTATACTCCAATGGATATTCTAGGACAGAAATTCTAAAGTGGACTGAAAAGGATTTACTGGTGCAATTAAGTAAGTCAACTGGTGAGCTGAGATACTAAGCAAAAAAGTGTCTACCCACTATACAAATCCCAGGTTTGACTTTTTCACAGCACAATTAATATTTAATTCAGAATATGTTTTATGAATGGAACATGATCATTTTCCACTTCAGATATTTTCAAAAAAATACAGTTAAAAGATAAGAGGAGAGAGAAAAACAATATAAAGACAAGAAATTTGGATAATGGACTCTTACCAGCTATTTACATCTATTTTAGACCAATCTATAGGGTATTCCAGTATTTTTGGAGATTGTTATGAAGTTACTTGGACACACACACACACACACACACACACACACACACACACACACACACA
>ML681991.1:36312465-36438939 GCA_007922195.1 Podocnemis expansa | reverse complement strand
ACACACACACACACACACACACACACACACACACACACACACACACACACACACACACCCCCCCCCCCGAAATTCTTAGGACATTTCCTGCTTTCCTCTATTTAAAGTTTGGCTTTGGTCTGGCCCCCCTTATCTGGTGCTATTATAGATAAAAGTTGTATAGCATGCTAAAGATCTTGAGCTGTAACCTGTTCAGATTTCCACTAGCTTACCCAGGCTAACAGTGAACACTATAGCCAGGACACTGGCATGGGGGTGGGGAATTACTCTCTGTCATGTAATTCATTGAACATGTAATTCATACCAGGAATCAGCTTTTTGTTTTCTTTAGTACATCTCTACAGACATCTCTGTAGGTGACAAGGGTTTGGGTGGCTGTGGCAATTAACAACCACAACACTGTATTAGACATACCACTCACTGACTGTTGGTAAAGTAAGGAGGATACATATATAAAAAAGCTGGGCTTGAGCTTATTAACTGGAGGGAACATATGGATGGTTATTTAAATGCCACAGGGGACATTTTAGGCACAGGAATCATTGCCATCTCCAGAACACCCACTTCCCTGCTTTAGCTTTGACTCAGGGTGGATGTTTGTGTTTAGAAAGAACTGTATCCCCAATGACTGATTCGGGGGGGGGGGGGGGGGGCGGGAGAGAGAGAGAGACACAGAGATAATGTGTATGTGTGTGTTGAAGATAGAGGAGGATGATAAAACTTGGCCTCTAGTAATAGAACCTACAACAACGTGGTGGATCATGAGAACTTATTTGCTCAGTAGCAAGTTAAATTCTCATTTTTTAAAACCAAAATTGCAGCAATGCACATTTAATCAGTGTTCTTACTGAGATGTCTGGTACATGACAAAGAGATAGTTTACTACTCTCTTCTTATCTTGCTAATCAGACTATTTCCATATTGTTTGGCCCAATGACTTGACTTTGAAGTGAAAGATTAATGGTGTCATCTGAAGTTTATGAACCTGAGAAAAGTCTGGGAAAGACCTGGATAAACATAAATTCTCAATTAATTTTCCTCAGCAAAATCTACAAATAAATACATGTATTTGTGAGGGGTTATAAACAGATATAGATACCTGCATATCTTTAAAAACCCCCAGAGGACAATAGAGGAACATGTTGTGCCATGTATCCACAAACTAAAATGCCTTGGAGATGCAGAAATGTGCAGAACCCTTCTTCCTTTTCTGTGGGCACCAGTATTCATGCAGCAACTTCCTTTAACTCCTTGAAATGTGGTTTTGGGAAAAGAAGAGAAGATGTTGAAAAGAGGAGCTAGTCAGAGACCTGAGCTAGCAGAGGGAGATGGAGAAGCAGCTTAACCAGAGTGGTCTGACACTTAAGACATCAGCCTGCTATGTACAATTTAAGCAGGGGTTGTCTGACACTGGTGCTATTAGATTACTGTGAGCATTCTTATAATAACCTGAATAATGGAGAGGAGAGTACAGTCCGTAAAAGTGGACCATGACTGTAAGCCTGGAAAGGTTACACATACTTTGGAGGACATAATTACAAATCAAAATGATTTTGATAAATGATTTCTGACCAAATCTCTAAGATGAAATTGGAAGAAAGCTACCAACAAACAGTTGGACTTAGGAAGGAAAAATTAAAGACACAAACTACAAAATGGGGAGTAACTGTCTAGGCATTAAAATGGGGAAAAAAGGTCTGGGTGTTAGAATGGATCACAAATTGAAAACAAGTCAACAATATATATTTGTTGCAAAAAAAGAGCAAATGTCATTCTGAGATGTATTAACAGGAGTTTTGTATGTAAGGGACAGAAGTAATTTTTGTTCTGTTCGACACTGGTGAGGCTTCAAATGAATAAATGTATCCAGTTTCAGGTACTTCACTTGAAGAAAGATGTGGACAAACTGTCAAGAGAAACAACAGTAGCAAAAAAGTTTTAGAAAGCATTATAGATAAGGAAAGATTTGGACATTTTTAGTTTGGAAGACAAGTCTGAGGGGGAATGGTAACAGCTTTAAATATGTAAAAGTTTTTTATAAAGAGAACAGTGATCAATTGTTTTCCATGCCCATTGAGAGCAGGAAAAGAGCTGATCAAGTTTAGTTTGAAGCTGGGAGATTTAGAGTAGATATTGTAAAAAATAAGTTCATAACTAGAAGAACAGTTAAGGATTGAAACAGGTTATATAGGAAGTGGTGGAATCCATCATTACAGCTTTTGAAGAACACATTAGACAAATACCTGTTCAGGATTGGTATAGGTATTCTTAATCCTGCCTTAGGGGTATGGACTGGATCAGTGGCTCTCAGCAACCAGTTCAGAGACTAATGGCGATCCCTGAGATCTCCCTGAAACAGTATGGGAAGCTGGTCCCTCTGATCTAAAACGTTGAGAAACTCTGGACTAGATGACATTGAAGTCCTTGTATGTCATATTCTGTGATTTTCTCCCCTGTACAGATTGGCTGTTTAGTCTGATGCCTTTTCTTACAGTTCCTTCACTGCAGTTTTGCTCCATCTCTCCTGCATGCACCACTCCTTTCTTTTTCTCGTCCTGTTCCCTTCCTTCCTTTGCTAATTCTCTTCCATTAAAATCCCACCAAATGACTTGAACAACAAATTCTCCAAGCCTTATATCCCAAAAAACCATGAACTATCATGATGGTAGTTAACCACGGCTGTTCGCCCTGCTTGTATTACATACTGTTTTCACCCTAACCTTCATTTCTCTTCTCTTTAGACTTAGGACTTGTTCACATTTACACAGAGTCTGCAGAAAGCAGGGCTGTAAATCTACCCTGCATTAGCAATGATACAATAAGACCATGTCTAAAAACTAGAGAGCTTGCAGCAGGACTGCTCTTCCAAAGCAGATGTGCAACTGTAATATCACTTATGTAGCTGCTTTATGCCAATGGGAGAGAACCATCTATTTGACGTAATAAAACCATCTTAATAAGCATCAATAGCTATTTCACTGGGAGAAGCTCTCTCACCAACATAGTGCTGTGCAGACTGCCACTTACGGGGATGCAATTTATGTCACTCATCAGTGTATTTTTTCACTGAGAGCGAGATATGTTTCGCCATCATAGCTGGTAGTGTGGACATGGTTTCAGCGTCTATATGGAGAATTTCACAGAGCTATTTGTGTTAGTCTAGTTCATCAAAACAACAAAGGAGCCAAAAGGCACTTTTAAAGACTAACAAACGATTTGTTAGTCTTTAAAAATGTCACTAGACTCCTTGTTTGTTTTTCATAAGGAGAATGCTGCTGCACATGAATAGTTCACAGACAGTTTATGGTCAGAAGGGGCCATTGCAATCATCCTGCCTCACCTTCTGCACATTGGCACCACAAAACCTAACCACTGACAGACCCATAACCTCTGGCTGAGTTACTGAAGTCCTCAACTCATGGTGTAAAGACTTCATGATACAGAGAAGTGACCATTTGCACTAGTTTCAACTTGCAAGTGACCCATGCCCTATGGTGCTGTTTCTTAGAACAATTCAATTTACTTCCATTTCAAAGTGAAATAGATCAAAGTATACTAAGGAGCTCCTACTGCAAAACACTAGCATCTAGATAGAAACTTTACTCCAGCAGGCTGCAGACTAAATGTCTGTGTAAATAGTCTTTAAATGACCTTTTTTTTTTTTTTTAAAGAATTAGGCATCTAACTCCTTACTGGATGCCTGATTCCCTTTAAAAATCTAGTTGCCCTAAGCTCACTACTAGGGATGTTCTACTACTTAATGTTTGTACCAGTGTGTAGGTAGAAAAAAGGGTCCCATCTGTAGTTCACATTTCAGTATAATATTAAGTTGGTTTACATGGTACATTGAATTATATTATGAAACAGGTCTATATTTATGGTAAACTGTTAAGGTCAAATATTACCTCAGAAATACACACAAAGATTTGTGTGTACACATTTGATGGCAGAATCTTATGTAAACTGAACATAGTGCATATAAAGTATAAAATGTCTGTCTCAATGAAAGTGATTAAAAGAGTATGCACAATTGTGGCAATTTGGGTGAGCAGAGACTGCGGGATATGGTACTAAGGGTGAAATCCTAGCTGCAATGAAGTCAATGATAGTTTTATCATCACCCTGAATGAAACAAAGACTTATTTTCAGTTGGTGTTTTTCTCCCTTTGCTCTTCATTGTTTCTTTTTTTAAGTGATTTCCATAAAGAAACCCATTATGCCCCCTCCTCAAAATATGAAGTCTTTTCCTTCTTTTTATGCCTTTCTCATGAATTATGTAGTCTGTTTCTTTCCTTAGATATAAATACATATGGTTTTGCCTTCTCTCAAATGTGTTTATGGTTTTTATGATATAATACACCTTTTATTTTAATTATTCACTAAAATGCAATGCAGACTGGCAAAAGAGGCATATAAAAATAAACAACTGAAGACAAAAGTTTTACAGCCATTTCTTTTTATAAAGTGCCATGCTATTCTGAAAAACAGATCTGTAAAAATGGATTTTTAAATTGACTACATCTGCCTTCTGAACATGGGCAAATTTACAGACAGATCTGCTGATTTCAGAAGCAAAAGTGGCTTTTATTATTGCTTCTTGTCCTGTTAACATTTTTCAGACAATGTTGCCATGATAGAGTGAGCTGGAATCTATTCTATTTATTATATTTATTACCATCATCATCAAATCAGTTACCTATGTGGAAAAGCACTGAAGAAAGCATGTTTCCTACAGATTTTAATGTGGGGAGGCATAACTTGAAAAGGGGGATAGCACAAGTGTAACTGAGGACCAAGTCTAAAGCTTGTTGAGTCTTTATTAGTAGAAATGATGACTGAGAAGGAAAGACCTCAGCTCAACTCTGATCACAGGTGGAATTTCTAGGGGTTTTATTTGAGACATGTATTTTCTTGCAAAATGAACATCTTTAATAAGGTATATCAGTGAGAGAAGTGATAATTTGATAATGTATATCAGTGGAAAAAAACATGGCACTGCAAAATACAATTCCTGAAAAATTAATTGAGAGAACGGCAATACTTCATACATGAATTAATGCCATATTGGGCTCCTTCTGATTAGTGAAGCTTTTATATTTTCAATTAGGCTGGAAAGGTCACAATTTTTCTTATATATATTTTTATTCTCAGCATACTCTAGAACTTTTTATTTTATTTCTCTCTCCTCCAGACTGAAACCTCAAATATCACAGTCTTCTTTCCACTAGTGGCACAATTCCTTCAAAAGCCACATGCATCTGTAAAACTGGTCACTTGTTTTAAAATTGTGACAGATGGTGACAGAATGATCTCAAAACAAAAGGCTCTTAAAAAAAAGTGACCTTAAGTTAAAAATTGGTATAGAAAAAATTGAAATTATGGATATAAAATTATATTGAATTCATTCTATATAAAATATAAGTTATTTTGTTCTATGTCTAAATCTCCAGTAAGTCTGAAGGAAGATTAATAGGTTTGAACAAAAAATAAAACAAAAATAGGGAAGAGTGGTTTCCCACTATAATGCAACTTCTAGGAAATGCAAGGGCAAATATCCAGTGAAGTTCTATACTTCATGGGATGGGAGATACACACACACAGATGTGCAAATTTTGGCCATAATGTTTACTCTTGTTCATCTGAATACGATTTTCAGATCAGCTGTTTTCCTACTGTTATTGTACTATTTGGGTAGACTTACTTACTCCAGGTGCTTAACTTTAAGCTAACATTTGAAAATTGTAGAATGGAATGTTAGAAAAACTAAACGCATGATCACTGTTGTTCATGACAAATCTTTAATGTATTAGCAGCATTGTCTAAATGTCCTTAGGAAAAATGAACATTTTTAACTATTACAAATAATTAAAATGTGCTGTAGTTTGTCTCTCTCTCTCTCTCTCTCTCTCTCTCTCTCTCTCTCACACACACACACACACACACACACACACACACACACACACACACACACGAAGTCTATTTACGACAGTTCTAGTTCAGGAGCAGTTTGCATCCACTATACTGAAGATCCAAACTGATAGTTAATGAATTAAAGATTGTTTCTGGAAATATGGATCTATGTGCCACAGCTGTGTGGTAAATGGCTAAGTAGTATTGGTAATTCAAGGCAATTTGACTAGTCTTTAGAGATATAATATGGCATTGTGGCCATCTGTTTTCCCTAGCTGCTTTCCTACATGCTATATTGAAAGAAAAAAAAAAATAAAACTCAAGTCAGACACGCTGGCTGGTAGAGAATAACAGCATTTAGGACTTCGGGGGGAAGGAGCTTTGGGGAGTTCCATTAATGAGAGATACAACACTTATTTTGAAGATTTCTAGCTTCTTACCTGCTAAACTGCAATATTTTACCAGCAAGCTTAGTCACTAGATACCAGAATCATACAAATGAAGGTGTCATAGTACTATCCATACAGGTCTTTTATTATTTTTCCAGCATGGACCTACCTGATTATATGTAGTTTTTTTGTGCAAGTATTAAATGGGAGGAGGCTTACCTGCTTTTTAAAAAGGGAAAATAATATTTTATGTGCAAATCTAAATTATAATCAAATCCAAATATGGTATTGCAGGAATTATGAACTATCGGGCTGGAACAGGAGACTACAAATCAATAGCTCTTGAGGAGAAAATAATTTAATGTGTGTCTATGCTGTAAGTCTATCTGCCATTCTCTGTTATAGCATCAAAAAAAACCCCCCAAAACAAAAAACCCACAGTAGATTATATCAATGAGCACTTGGGGAAAAAACAACACTGGGAAAGCTTGAACCAAAAACCAGTTATCATCATATCACTGTTTTGTCAGTCTTTACTTACCAAGAACATGGTTCTGAAGTTGCTTAGATCACCAAAAAATTCTTCTATCGTTGTCGTTTTGGGATCAAAGATGAAGTACTCTCCTAAATTCTCATACAACTTGGTCATGTTGTTGTGCATGTTGGACAGCTTTTCATACTGATCTCGGGCGCTCTTAGCAAAACTGTAAATTTTGTGTTAAGGAAGATTGTGCAAATAATCATTTTAGTGTTAACAACAAACAACAAAATGACTTAAGAATTAGGTTTATGTTTTCACTTAATGGATATTACTCTGTAATCCAACCTGACATTTACTGATTTTATTGGGGGGGGGGGATTACATGTAGTCAGGAACATTTCATCAGTGGTTTGCAAACATCCCTTTGTTGTGGTCCCACTTTTAATGGTGACAATTCTCCTGCTTACTAACCTGAAAAGGCAAAATTAGACAGTATTAGGGACAAGAGAAAAACAATCCCATCACATTGCAATGACTGCTTGGCCCCATTTTGCCTCTGTAATACCTATATGCTCTCTATGGGTGTAAGATTTTATATGTATTTGTACTGAATTGTATCTCATTGCCCATAGCAATTTACTGAATTAATCTGTCACTCTGTAGCTTGGTTATGTCCTTTTGTGTGTTTATCATATCTTTAATTTTGAAAAGAACTGAATTTACACTGAATACTCCCAAAATAAAGACTAAGCAGTAATTCAAGGTGCTGCAAGGTGGGGAATCGATCTCTCTCTCTTTCTAAGACTAGTTGATTTAAAAAGAACTCCCTGAAATCTAGTTCTGGACTAGGAAGACACACCAAGCATAACAACAGAAGTGTTATCGCATAAAGATTGACTAGATGCCTCACATTTCAGAACCTCTACTTTAAATGTGCAACAGTGCAGAGTTTACAATGAAAATAAAAATAGCTAGTGCAAACAGATACTTTCAATCAACTCTTAATGTATCAATAAGACAGTCTTATCAATTCGAAGTAAGAGATGCAGAAAAGTCTGCATCTGGATGTGGCAGAAAATACAAGCGTTATAAATATCAATGCATTAGACATGAGATGTAGATTGTCAATCTCTCCTCAAAAGCAGATTGAGAATGAAATGGTAGGGATGTTCATAGGACACAAGTAAACATATTTCTGAAATAGTGCTTACAATGTCCTCAATTTCATGGAAAAGAATATTGTTTAAAAAGTCACAAGTCACTTGTATGCTGAAGTACATTGCACATTTTTATTACTAACTGAAGAGGAGCCAGAAATCAAGTAGAAATCCACTTGACCTTCACAATAGCTTTCATTAGACATTTGGTATAATTGTCACTTCATATTAGAGAAAGGCATTTTTATGTAAACACAAAACAATCTATTGTCAGAAAATATACCCATGAACATTTACCGGTTAACACAGGTTATAAAGGCAAGAATTAGGATAGTTTCCCCATTGTTTACCTCAAAAGTTAAGAGCTTTAATTACAGTCCTCTCTTTTGTAACTGTTGGTTTTAAGATCAGGGAAACTTTTAAAACTGTTAGCCTGTGGTTAAACAAGTTCCTTTGACCCAAAACTGCAGTTGATGAAGTTTTCTATGTTATATATTAAAAAACCCACCAAACCATCTGACAGAAAAGTAATCAGGTTGTAACACTCATGAATAAAAGCAATGGAATCCAGGCTGCAACTCTATCTTAATGTTTCCATTACATTTAAGTATTGGTGATAGTACAGAAGGCTAAGAAATCTTAGAAACCACATGCACTACAATACCAAGGTGAAAAGGTGCTTCAGTTTAAAAACAAAAAAGTTGCAGTATTTTTTTGGGTTTTCCTTGTTTGTGATGAAATGAGGTATTAAACCTATTGGTTAAATACTTTAGATTTCTAAGAGCAACATGGAGAAGTCCTTGCAACCTGTTTTTCGACATCATGCCAAAAGGTATTGATTCCGTTTCATATGTTTCATTTAACAAGTGAGTCACCCACAGATTTGAAATAAAAACTGCATTTACTGGTAAGTTGTATGTCCAGTTTATAGCACCTACACCCTCTTTTGTGATAGTTCCTGCAATTCCCACATTTTTACACTTCAAAATCCTGAGTGTTAATCAGTATGCAAGTCATTACAGAAGAAAAGAGTTCCACAAATGCATAAACAGAAACATAACTTGTTTTTCTCTCCATCACTGACAAGACTCTACAGGTGTAAGTACAGTAAGCCAAACTGCTAGAATGCATGTTTCCTGATCAAAACAAAACAAAACAAAAACAAAAACCAAAAAAACAAAATAAATGCACTGTTATCTTGAAAAAAAATAAAGCAAAAAAGAAAGGAAAATTGTTTGGATTAGAAAGTGGGTGAGATATACCCATAAAATTTTGTTTATAATAGAAACATAGGCATAAAAGGCACTATTTCAAGGAAGTAAATGGGATGTCTATTCTTTTGCTTCTATTGCTTATGTTCAACATGCCCTGACTATTCATTCTCTCTAATTTTTTATCAGGAAAAATGAGTAGAAAAACCAAACTACGCAAAATTGTCTTTGTAAGGCCATGAAAGGTGCAAGCTTTTCTCTGTGTTTTATGAAGTGCTACATAATGTTTTTTCCTGCTAGTTTCTAACAACCACACATATAAAAAGTATAAATCAAAATTATGGAGTTAAACAGATCATCTTAATGTAGTATATACTAATTATATTTTGAAAATAGTAAAATTTTCTAGGCTAATCATAAATTAGAAGTTGTTAGCTTCCTTTGGGATACATACACACCAGCAACACTTAGTGGTTTCCAATTCAGTGGTGCACCAATTTAACCCACAGTGGAGCTTGAACTGCTATCAACTCTCATTTTACATTAAACTGCCATTTGAAATAGCTCAGTCTTCACTGAAAATTAGGATATACACAAATGAATGAGAGACTGAAACTAATGACACATCAGGGCCTTACACCTATGTGGACAGCAGTGACATATTCCTGGCCTGAATGTTTCATGCAACCTAGAGGATTTCTTATTAAAAACCTTATTAATTACCTGTGCAGGTAGAGACATCAGTGGCTGTGAGCCACCATCCTGAACAATCTTCTTAGCAAACTTATCATGGAGAAAATACCGGTTATCGTAGCTGGATACAATTCTGCAAATTCCTTGTATCCTACTCTTAACAAAAGAAATGGTAGGAGGACTGTGGGAATGGAAACCTCCTTCTTCCCATGCAGCTTCTACAGTAGCCCTCAGGCTCCAGTAGCTGCTGTGGTTCATGGAATTGTATGCCATCTCTTACTCCCCATGAAATTCGACTCTGCAAAAGACTCTGCTGAGTTCACATTCATAGCCATTTCTCTATATGCCTACTCAAAAATGTACAGTGGAACTATAGCACTCATGCTATGTTTTAGCCATTATGTTTGTATAATGGAATTTCAAGGGCATATTTTTAATATGAGTTAATTCATCACCTGAAAGGTGTATCACTGGAAGAGTGAACTTGTATGCATCATTTGAAGATTAAGGAACTGAGATGCAAAATCAGAAAAACAAAAACAAAACAAAAAATCCCACAAAACTATTAGAGTATTGTTAACTCAGCAAACTCCTTTTCCCAATACATCCTTGCAGCTAAAACTTAAGCCCATCAAAGTCAACAGAAGCTTTCCCATTGAATTCATTGTAGACAGGTTTTCACCCTTATTATACTGGATCATACTGTCTTTGACTGTTAAGGTTATATATTTTGAACAAAACTGCTCAAGCAGCAACTGAAGGGAATTTTATTTGCCAATCTCTTCACTTATCTCTACTACAAATTCTTTGGGTAGTGTTTTGTGCCACTCTGGTCACTTTCCCACAACAGAACACTGACTGAGGTTATGCATCTTCTTTCTAGAGGTGTGCACATGCACCACATACAGTATTCCTCCAGCAAGACAAGAATGGACACTTGAATTATTGCTCAGTTTTACAGATATTGTTGTAGGTGTTCTATGCTACCCCTTAAAGTGCCAGGAGGATGATCATGATAACTAGCCATCTATTCTGTTCAGTTCCAGTAAGGGTTATGGATGTGACACACCCTACCAACAATGACTACAACATGTTTAGTATCTTGTTAGACAAGCAACATACCATTTTCTGGTGAAGACACCCCGCTGCTTCCAGAGTCTGAATCGTCCTCTCATTTTGGTGCGTCACCCCAGAAATGAATGTGATCTGAAAACCCACCACTCCTGAATCTGAAATAGAAACAAAGTCCCAGAAGCCTTTAGGAGCCTAACTTCCATTTACCATCAATGGGGTTTTGGCTTTTCAGGGCTTAAATCCCTTTTGAAAATAATATTCGGCTCCTAAGATGTCGGAGCACTCAGCACAGCAGTACCTAAATGCCTTCAAAAATCTGGGCCAATGACTTTTACAGCCCTAAGCGAACTGTGAAATGACTACTTTCAACAGCTACACAGTAAATATACTGTGAATGCTTTGTCATCTTTGCTACAGACTCTTGCTAATTTTCAGTCCTGATTTTGCTAGGTTTCTAGATAAATTCCAGATAAAATAAGGAACATGATTTCTATTTTGGGACATGTGATAAAAAGAGGATATTTGTTTAATTAAGTGTTTTATTCCTTGAACTAGAAAATATTCCATCAAGCTAATAACAGAACTGTATCTAATTATCATCTTTGTAATGTTCTATACATTGCCCACAATAAAGCTTTGAATTTTTTATTTTATTGGGTCACAAAAAAAAATATAGTTCATGTACTTTATTTGCCCTGCAGTCTACATCCTTTTCTTATTTTAATTTTAACCCTACTGCAGATGGCAACTGCTTTTACATCAGAGTTTGAGAATTTTTGAGTACCAAATTAGAATGTATAAAGTGGCATTACTTCAGTTTAATGTAACAACAACAAAAGAGATGATTAGAAAAACAGTCTGTTTCCTCCTAATTTTCAACTACCCTTAACCTTCAGACAGAACATAAAATAAAAGAGTCAGTAATTGAGATTAAAAAAAAAAAAGAATTTTATTAGATCATCCAATATTACTTATTTACATGGCTTCTCCCCAAGTAACTCTAAAGTAACCTCAAATATAAACATTCGGTTAAACGAGACTTAGAAGAAGAACATTCTCTCTCAAAGCACCAAGATGTAGGCAAATAGAGCTTCCATTAACAGAATAAATCAGCTGACTAGGAACTTTTGCTTTCAAACACCATGTGTCTACAACATTGATTTTTCCCCTCTGGAGAAACTGCTCATTTTCACTGCTCATTTTTAGCTGATGAGCTGCCATATTAAAATTGTTCGAGTCTCTTGTTGCTTTGACATGGAAGACAGACATGCAGGCAAACAAGTAAGTATCTGCAAACAGAAAAATGTATATTGAGTTATGAGGAACAAATTAAATTTAAGAAAAGAATGTGTTTTGGAAAGTGTGATAAACTATTCTCAGGATTAAGAGCATACATATATGCTACCACCATTTTATAAACCTAGTCACCTCTGGACCAAAAAAGCTTTCAGTCATTTAGTCAATAATCTTTACTCTTGGAAACCTGCAAAATGACTATAATCTACTAGCATTTCACCAAAGGACCACAGATGACCAAATTAAGCAACCACTGGATGTACATGCATCATTATTGCATATTGTAAAACATAAGGCAATAGCTATCACCCAGTGACCAAAAACAAAGTGTTATTCTGAATCTCTATATACTTGATGCAGGCAGAAAAAATTCTCTCTGCTGCTTGGAGTCTATCAGTTTCTTTTATATAATAGGTAAATCAGAAATCAGAATGGAGAACTTAAGCTCTAAGAACAAAAACTGAAGGTCCTGAGCCAGTTTTGAAGGATCATTGGTTTGAGAGGGAGGTTTTCCTGAAGTTTAAAATAATGGTCCTAATTTTCTAAACCTCTCTGCAATTTGGGTCCAAGTTAAGATATCTTCAGTAATCTAATATTCCACATCAAAAGGACTGACAGGGCTAATAAAAGCTTGAAAAAGCTTAGCAAGAGCTGGAGACAGAGTTTTTACTGTAGCCTGTTCATGTTCACAGAACTCCCTTCCTGAAGATATTAGGAATTATATCAATTTCAAATTTAAATGTAAAATCTATTTGTTATGCTCTGTCCATCAGCAATTAAACAAAAGAAGAATCTCTCTCGCCTCACCATAGACTGGAGTTAAGGTAGAAAGAACAATCAGAATTTTGGTCACATTGGCTGGAGACATGAAGTGGTGCAATAAACAGCAATCAGAATACTAGAATCTCTGTCTCCTTTGACGAAATGATGCAATAGGAGGAAGGGGAAAAGAAACCTGTCAGAAGCTTCTGAAGGCCTGATCTCCGCAATAACAATTTTCAAATATTACTCTGATAGCTTGTCGGAGCTACTTGTTATAGGAGACTCTGAACTGAAAAAATGAATCTGGAGACATGTTCTGTTGGAAGAATTTTACTTTTCAGACTTGCTTTTCTGAAGTTTTGTGGTGCAGCTTAACAGAGGAGGACAAGAGGCAATATATTACAGATAACTATGCAAGCCTCAGTAAAAAGCAATGAACCACTGAAGAGGTAAACTGAGATTTGTGGGGAAGTAGGTGGCAGGACATTCTGCACCTAAAATATTCTCATTGGCAAGTTGCTTGGAGATGAAGAGGTAAGCAACAGTCCAAGTCTGATTCTTAAGGTGCACAGGCAAAAATAAAGAATTCTGATTTTTTTCATCCACTATTTTCCCATTCATTATATTCAGTATGAAGTTTCTGTTTGAAGGCTTGTCACTATATGGAATATACATAAATCCTAATACACACCAAACAAACTTTGGAACAATTGTAGGAAGACCTATTATTAAATACAGAAAACATTTTTTGTCACTAATCATCAATGGGTTTCTCACAAATTGGTGGAAATGTACCCTCACAAATCCAATAAAGACCTATACACATCCAAATGTTTGCTTCTGGGGATAAGGGAAATGAAGCAAAATCAGCATAAGAACTGACTGGACACTAGTCCCCTGCTCTCAACACCAAAGTCGAAAAGGAAACATAATATTTCTGACCTACTAACAACATTGTTAAATTAAGTACTGTGTTCTGCTTTTGATGGTTTTTTGTCAATTGATTTCATCATCACTGTTTGATAGTAAACAATGCTATACAACTGAACAGTGAATCACTCCAACCCCATGCTAGAAGACGAGCATGCCATCACATAGGGTAGTTTTTCTACAGAAACCTAATAACAGAATAGCACTGAGACAGTGGTTGCTGGGCCAGAATAATTAATTAAGGACTGTTTTGTTATTTCTAAAATATACTTTAAACTCACATAGTTTAGCAACGCAGTGGAGAAATGTTCTTCTTTAAACCTGTAGACTGCCGAGTCATCATCAAGTGAGAGCTAAGCAAAATATGTCCTTGAACTTTATAAGGGAATGATGAAGATCCCCACTATTTTGCACCTTCAAACCTGAAGACTATGATAGATGACTACTGACCTATGCAATGATTAAACTTATTATTTAATTAGATATTCCAGACTCCTAATTGAATGATATGCTCAGTGCACCAAAAATGGACATTCAAAATCTGAAATAATGAAGTTTAATTACAGCAGACTATCAGAATTTCCACAATAAAGTTTGTTTTTCAAAGCTTTCCAACTTGATTGTTGAAGTCTGCTCGGAGCTGAACTGGGGAATAAAACATTTTTATTGGGAAGCAATTTTTGTAATATTCGAAAAGATAAGGCCCGATTTTCTGAAGTTCTGAGCACTTGTGGCTCTCACTGAACTCAGCAGGACCTGTGGATGGTTTGGCCAGTCTGAAAATAATCATAGAAACAAAAAGGCGAGCAAAAAAGTTCATTACTTTTGGATGCATTTTTAATGACATAGTTTTGGGGATGTATCAAAAGTGTGACAGTGCACAAAGCTGGACAACTGGGACACCGTTAGATCGGAGCATTGGCCTGAACTCCTACTAGCTTTGCTCAGGGGTTTTAAATCACTCCTCTGAAATTATTTAAATATTTTTGTTGTTTCATAGGTTTTCTTTGAAATATTTTGCACGATTCTGATGAATTATTTTTGGAGAACAAATGTGAGCTACAACATTCAAGCAGAATAAGTAGTGGCAGTACAACAAGAAGAAAGAAAATCAAAAAAGAACACAAAATGAATTACATACATCTTATAGAAGGATGGATATCACTGATAATAAATTGTGTCTCATATAATTCATTTTTAAACATGGTAAGTGAAAATTCTGTTACTCCAGTTTTAAGACTCTTCCTCCTGTCCCTCAGTATATGAACCTAATGTGTACAATGAAGGATTACCATCTACCCATCACTAATACTGTTGGTTTTCAAAACCTGTACTCAACATGGACTTCATATATTTGATCATATGACAAAAATTTATACAACTAGGACTCTAGTAGATTGTCCAGTTGTGTCTCCAGATGCAGAAAAACTGTGTTTACAGGAAGTTTTACTCTAAATCATAAAGGACTATAGTATTTTCTTGGTTTAAATAGATTTCCCATTTTGAACACCTTGAAGGTAATACACCATCTCTTTTGTGTGTTGTGGGCTACAATGAACTATTTATAATAGTTTATCCATACAAGTAATAAGACTACTCTTGCACTGCATATACACTATAGACCAAAACCACCGTTGGTGCACACAATTCCAGCTTAATGTACAAAAAAGTTCTCTCTAGTCTAAAATGTAAACTTCAGCTTGAGACTTACTCTCACAGTTTGAGGAAAGTACTCTGTAAGAAAAGACCAGCTGAGAAATCCAGCTCTGGGTCCTCAAGGGAAACT
The DNA here is from genome assembly GCA_007922195.1 of Podocnemis expansa. NCBI lineage: Eukaryota > Metazoa > Chordata > Testudines > Podocnemididae > Podocnemis > Podocnemis expansa. Next base: position 36,423,250 of record ML681991.1, on the reverse strand, counting down.
CATAACAGCTTTTTAAAAGAGATAGTTCATTCATTCTGTGCAGAAACTGTAGTTCTTAAAATGGGTACTCACTTCACTTCAGGTGTGCACATCCCATGTGCCTTTCTTCAGAGATTTTCATTAACACTGTCAAATTGGCCTACAGATGAGCTGTTAATAGCCTCATGTCCTGCTTGAGGATACAGCAGACTGCAGGAGCAAACTACCTGCAGTTACTTCTCTACTGCTAAGTCCCAGGAGGAAACTCCAAAGCAGAGGAGAAGAAGGGTAGTTAGTGGAGCACCCATAGGAATGGACATCTCCCAGAACTTCAGTTAATACACACAGTGGGTGGGACAGTGTTTACTCACCAGGGTGGTGCCTTTTGCTGGCCAGCCTGGGGATTAGCTCTGCTAGCCAGTGCACCCTCTCCTAGTGGTGCTTTTGCTATCATCATGTTTGCCTGCAGATTCACATCACTCCAGAAACTGCAGTGTCCTCTTCATGATTCAGTCCCCTTGGTCATGTCATCATCCATGTTTCCTCTTTCCAGCAGGGAGGAAAGGGTCTCATTGTCAGCCAGTCAAACCACACCTCCAGTGGACACCCTAATACTCTGGATCCTAACAAAGGAACACAGGAGATAGCAGCCTCCTATTCCACCTCTTTAACCTCATGCAGTGCTGCTTCAATTCCTTTGGGCATTTCCTTGTGTCTCCAGCACCTTCTTCACCCTTTTTTCAGGGTATTCAGCCAGCAAGTCCCAGCAGTCAACCAGGAATTCCCTTTTGCTTTCCTGATTCCTGCAAGCACCTACTCTGTCCAAGGTGCTATCCATGCTGCAGTCTGCTAAGAACAAAAGTCTCATCGCTTTGTCTCCCAGAACCTACTCTGCCCTGCACTTCCTTTTGTACTAGCCCACTGAGCCATGATTGGCAGTTCTATAAAGCCATTACCCTAGTGTCTACATCCTGTGAAGCTTCTCTAGGTTACTGCTCCTTTCTGGGATTAGGTGTAGTGGTGAGTAAACTCTCTTATTAGAGAGTTATCTCTAAGGGTACTCCACCTTCAGGGAACTCCCAAGAAGTACCTCCGTAAGAAGGAAGGTCATTTGGAAGTGAGTCCAGAGCTGAGAAAAGAACTGCACTCCTAGCTGCCATATCAAAATCTAGAAGCTTTGAGCAGGTCATAGTGCCTGGGGAAGGAATATACGGAAGACCATGTAGCAGTTCTGTAGATCTCAGATACTAGGTCATTTTTAATTAGAGCCATAAATGCTGACTGTGACCTTTTAGAATGAGCTGACACACCAGATGATGACAGAATGCTGGTAGCACAGTAACAAGCAATAGTACAAGCAGAAATCCATTTAATAGCCTTTGAATAGAAATAGCAGAAGTTTCAAGAGCTGTCTACAAATGAAACAGCCTAGGAGATTTTTGAAATACGTTAGTCCTAGTGAGTTAGAAGGCCAAAGCCCTCCTGACCTCTGGAGTATGGAGAACAGTCTTTAGATCAGAACTATGTGATTTTGGAGAGGAAACTGGCAGATAAAGGATACGAAACTCGGATGACACTTTATGAAGAAACCTGTGTTGTGGCTGTAAGGAAACTTTGTCTTTGTAGAATATTATGAAAGGTAGATTTCCCATTAAAGACCAAATTTCTTAGGCTCTGTGGACTGATATAATAGATACTAAGGTGGCTGCAGACTAATTCAGTAAGAAGCAAGTCAACGCTGGTTCAAAAAGAGGTTTCATAAATTTTTTACAAACTAAATTAGAGTTTCAGATTGGCACGGAGACTTTCACATGTAGAAAAATATGTCCCAGTCCTTTCATGAACCTAACTGATTCAGTGGTCCCAAGTGCACCAACCCTAGCCATATAAGTTGATGACTAACAGGCACCACAATGTGTGTGGCTATAAATGAGGCAAACTCTGAAGACCTCAGTCTGAATATCCTTGGAAGATCTGCAACTGGTCTTTGATCCCAAACAGCAAACAACTTTCCACTCCACTGTTTCACTGTCTTCCTTACTGCTCCTGTCATGAAGAGTATTCCCTTTGCTTTTACAGGAAGAATACAGTTCCTGCTGGCCAAAACAGATCCAGAACCTCCACCATCAGTTCAAGCAGTTGAACAGACTACAGGCTGTGAAGGCTGCTAGAGCTTCTAGAGACTCAGCCAGACACCAGTGGTGGATTGAACATGCTGAAGGTCTGAACTTTACATGCTCTAGTCACCATGCCTTGGCCTTACATCATCATCTTGGAGCTGCTAATCTGACAGAATATTCAACCTCAGAAGTCCTGCCCACCTCCACAGCCTTCAAATTGGTGGAGAACACAAAAGGACCACTTGACAACACCACCAAGTGAGCAATCCATCATCAGCTACATGTGGGAATGATCTCAATTTCTTCCACAAGATAAAATGAAGGAGTGTTTAAGCTACAATGAGGGTAGGCAGCTGGCAGAGATTGTGTCCCACTGGAATTTCATCATCACCCAGATGGGACTCCAATGGGCTGGTGAAATTATACATCAAAACTATGATATCCGTATGCACCCCAAAAGTCTGCAATGAAGTGACAGTTGCTGTCATACTCAAAACAGGCAATCTGACTGAGAACCCCAGAAGTTATACGCCAACAGCACTCCTGTGCACCATCAACAAATTTGTGGCATGTATTAAACACGAATTACAAATTACTTTCCAATTACTTTTTGTATAGTAGATAAATGAAGAAGGAATTTCATTTAATCTGCACATTAAAATTCCAAACTTATCATCTGAAAAAAAAAAAAAAGAGGGGGATAAATAATCTGATCACAAGAAACATGTCTGGGAGCAGTAAAGAATGCTCATACATTCTAGAAGTGCTAATGAGCATCTCTAAATTTTGCCTTCTCATTTACACAATGATGGGGATAGATATGAAGTCGTCAAACCCTAGGAAAGCAGTTAAAATGCAACTTCAACCAAAAGTCAAATGTCTTTTGAAGAAATAACTCTTTCATTTAGGCTTTATTAGCCTGCACTAGTTAAACCCAATGGCAAGCATATAACATCACAATAAAGTTAGCATATCCCAAGCATAGTTACAGACCACAGAGATCTTAGTTCCAGAGATGAACACTTTAGCATTTGAACTTGATGCAGAATTACAGCCGTCCCATATTGGAGAGCTCTAAGTGTGCTTTTTCAATGCTGGGAACTTTCATTCACTCCTCAATGCCAAATAGTGAAAGAAAATATATTCAACCAACCAACCACTGTCAATTGTGCTAAATGCCATACGACTGGATCAGAAAAGGAAATCAATCCACTCAGCCAAACAACTTTGCTGCTGTTTCTATTAATCATGCCAATTTTAAAAACAATTTAAGCATTTCTAAAAAATAAAAAGTCACTCTAGAGATATTTAAAAGAAGCAAATCCCATCCACGTGCAGTTTTCCAACAGGGACTCAAGTTTCTCAAAGAAGAGCTCTCTTCTAGCTCAGTTTAACTGTGTGTGTTAAAATGCGACTGGTTTATGGATGCATTTAACCTGATGAAAAACAAGGCTTTTTACATTTTGTCCAAATTTATACAGAAATGACATTAAAAACAAGGTAATCACTTTCAAGACAACCTTGCAATAAGCCAAATTCATCTATGCTACTCTTCTTAAGGATTTATCCTTGAGACTGTACAGTTGGCCTGCAAAAAGCTAATTTAAAATGCTGACAAAGAAACAGATTTGCAAAATAAATCTGCCTCATTCCTTAATGTTTGTATTTATAGTGAATTGACTTAATAGCTCGACAAAACTGGGCATCATTAAATTAAATCATATTAAATCAGTATGCCAGTATCTCTAAGTTCCACACACAAATCATTGTGTGCACAAACTCTTGTATCTATGATAAGTAAGTTTCATATTAGGATCTAAATTCACTTCACACACCCTCAAAACAAGATAGAAAGGAATCTACAGAAATATGTGAAACTCCCTTGAAACTTGCTGAGTCAAATTTATCCCCAGTAAAGTCCACAGCATTATATTAAGGATTAATTACATCTAAATGTGAATATAAGATATGCAAAGGAGAAATTTTTTCATACTGTGTCAAAAACCCTATGGAGAGCCGGTCCAGCAGATGCATTTTTCAGCCTCTGGTTCAACATGCTTAGGAAACAAAGGAAATAAGAAAAACCTACAAGTAAGTTAGAAATAAGTGTTACTCAATATTTCTCCTTTGAAATATTAACCTAAAATGTTACCTGCTGATCATTATAATTATTTAAAACTATATCACCATACCAGAGTGGATTTGATTTTCAAACCTTGCCTCCTTTGTTTTAATATTTCACCACTTCTGACTTAGAATCATAGAACCACAGAATTAGAAAGGACTGCAAGGGTCATCTAGTCTAATGCTTGCCAAGATGCAGAAGTTGTTGCATCTAAACCATCCATGACAGATGGCTATCCAGCCTTTGTCTGAAAACTTCCAGCAAAGGAGTTTCTATGACAGACTGTTCCATTGTCCACCTGTTCCTACACTTAGGAAGCTTTTCCTGAGATTTAATCTAAATTTGTTAAGGTATAGTTGGAGCCCACTGTCTCTTGTAGTCCCCTGTATGGCAAGAAAGAACAATATTTCTCCATTTTTAATGGCAGTCTTTCAACCATTTGACATCTGCTATCGTATCTCTCCCTCTATCAGAATGGCTTGGGAGACTGTGTCAAAAGACGTGCCAAAGCCAAGATTATTATGTCCACCACATTCCCCATAGCCAGAAAGACAGTTACTCTATCAACAAAGAAAATCAACTTGCTTTGGGATGATTTGGTATTGGTAAATCCATGTTCTCTGCCTGTGCTTACCCCTTCATTCTCCATGTATTCTCAAATTGAATATATTATAGCCTGCTCTAGCAGCTTCCCAGATACCAAACTGAGGCTGATTGATCTATAATTTCCCGGTTCGCTCTTCTTCCCTCTTTTTTGAAGATGGGAACTACTTTGGCCCTTCATCAGTTTTCTGGGACTAATCCTGCTATCTATGTTTTTGCAAATATTATTGCCAATGATGCAGAGACTTCTTCAGCTAATTCTTTTAGCGTCCTCATGTAAATAGCATCAGGCTGTGCTGATTTGAATTCATTCAAATTAGCCAGAACATCTCTGGCGTTTTCTTTACTTATCCCAATCTCCATCTCTTCCTCTTTACTGTCAATGATCGCTTCACTAGTCAGCCACTCATGTTACTAAAGCAAAGTAGGCATTGAGCAGTTCTGCCTTCCTTCTCATCTTCCACTATCAGCTCACTTTCTCCTGTGTGCCCTTTGTTTCACATCAACAATGCAGCACTTACTTTATGAATGCTGGGCAAAATGTTGTGGCAAAAATTTACTCCAGGCCAAAATTATGCCTGCAAGTGTATGGGGGAAATAGAATACATTTATGTTCTTTATAACTATATTGAATCAGAAATTAAATTTTTTAAAAATGATTGTTGTTCATTGTGTTTCTGAACACACTAAACAAAGATCCAAACTGACTCATTTCCCTGCATACACAGTAAAATAGCATAACTCAGCAATGAATTTTCCTACATAGACTGGATGAGCAAAAATTCATTATAGCATTAGCAAGCAAATTCAATTTAAAAATTTACACTCATTTGACTTTTTCTCAAGTGCAGTGGTTCTGAACCTGTCCAGGGACCCCTGGCATCTATGGACATGTTGCAGGGGGTCCGCAGAGCCTCTCAGTACGGGGGCCAGAAGCCAGCTGCAGCCCCAATGCTCCCCGCCAGGGCTGCCTCTTCATTCCCGTGGCCAGATCCCGGCAGGGAGATGGGGCCATGTAGGCTGCCTGGCAGGGGCCACGGCAAGGGGCCACAGCTAATGTGGCACGGCTCCCCAGCAGCTTGGGCCATGGTGGCCGCGGCACTGCTCACGTGCTGTCTCAGCAGCACCACCAGAATGGCACGGGCCAGAGTCCGCCTGCATGGGCCAGATTACAAAATCAGCCGGGGGGGACCACAAAGATTTTTTTTTTTTTTATTATTATTAAAAAGGGGTCCTCAGCCTGAAAAGAGATTGGGAACGACTGCTCAAGTGGTTTACATTGTATATTTCTATTATATCAGTATACAGAGAAAAAGATTGGTTAAAGCCATTTAAAGCTTAATTTAGTCTAAGAAATTCCACTACATTTTCCAATGTGATTTGCTTCCACATTACTTTACATCCAAGTTTGTTGTTCTTACAAGTAAATTTCAAAAGGGAAACATCAGGTACGTATTAGATGGCCCACATCTTCAGCTACAGTCAAACTATATCAGCCTCAAGCTCTGGTACTGGGCTGATCATCAGTGCAAATCAGAGCAGCCCCTTTCACCAGCTGCCAAAAACCTTATGGAGTTAGGGATCACTAAGGCATTGGGGGATCCTGGCAGTGCTCCCTGTGCCAGTAGCTTCTCAGCATGGGGCCTGTGATTGTCTCATTAACAATAGTACAAAATTAAACTAATCCACATATTGTGATTTTCCTCCCTTCCATTACTGTTAAGATAAAGCAGTCACTTTGTGTTCTTTTGTATCCATGGTAACACACAGAACGATATTTCTGAAAAGATAGCATCACAGTGTTTGTGTGTAAAAGAAAAGAAACAAGTTAGCTACAATAAGCTCTAATAATAGAAAAAGCATGATTGCCCTGTGAACGAACACACACACACACACACACACACACACACACACACACACACACACACTCTCTCTCTCTCTCTCTCAAACCCAACTTTGTGAGTTGAGCAGCATTGTGGAGATGCACATAAGTGTTCTCTCCTATGGGATTTTCTGATACTGCATTTTATGTCCACAAAACTGGGAAAACTGTTTTCTCCAGATAGAAAGAGATTCAGCATTCTAAGAAACTTGCATAGGAGTCACTTTGAATTGTGTTTCCAGAAATTCTAATAATTAGAGCTGAGTTTTGAATCTTCATTTGTCTGGTTTCCTCCCCTTTCCCCAGAAGTTTGATTGTTCATCTTAAATTGCCCTAAATGTCCACTGAAATCTTCAGTATTTCGAAAAGCAATTAATTCAAATGATTCTGTGTGTATGTATCCGCAATTCAATCAATCAATCAAATCATAGGGCTGGAAGGGACCTCATGAGATCATCGAGTCCAACCCCCTGGGAATTGAACCCAGGACCTTCTGCATGTTAAGCAGAGGTGCTAGCCACTCTTCTGAGTACCTTTTTATAATACTTTGTGGTAGCCAGTTTCCATGAGAATGATTCTATATCATCAAATCTAGGTCAAATCTAGGTCTTCACATACATCCTCTCTGCTGATTAACAACAATCAGTTCTCTATTCATACATATCCTGGAAAATTTGAGGAGTCAAGTCTTGTCATTTTACCACTGCATCTGAGTATACCAGATAAAAAGCTGCACTTCAAGATTGTTGTTTAGGCAAAGCTGTTTGGATAAGGGAGTTTTAAGACGAGTTGCTTGCAGTTTAATCTTTCTTTATATGCTCAAACAGGATATTTTTGTGTGTGTTTGCATATGTCTGACTTTGAAAGAGACTGTGTGAAAGAGACAGTGAGAAAATTAGGGAATTTAATGATGACTTCAGAACAATTAAGAGACTACAAATTCTGGATTGTGAAAACTTCTGTTAATCCACTCAAACTGCTGTACTATAAGGAACAACAGTGGCAGCTTTTTTCATAATACCTCAAACATACTTTAACCTGACGTGGAGAGACCACCAATAAAGATAAAGAGGAGAGCACAAGTTCCAGGCCTTATTGAAAATTAGCCCCTCACATACTGTACTAAAAGGAGGTACTTAGTGCAAATTTATGGGGAGGTTACAGTGAATTGGATACCTGTCCACTATGAACAAGAGTAAAACCAAAGATTTATTTCATCCTAGCCAAAACCTGCCATTAGATGGTAAGGACTTTTGACAGCTGCCAATTTGGGTCAAATATGAACTGGTGAGCCATTGTTTAGACAAAAAGTCCCAAGAACATTAAACGGTTCAATCCCACAGTAGATTACAACAGTACATATTGTAACTTACTGCAATATTTTTAGAAGATTGACATTCAAGTGTATGGAACAAAATGTGGTTAATCATGAAGAGACAACACTGTTTTTTAATGCAACAGTGAGGGGGGAAAATCCAGGGTAGAAATAGGAGGAAACATCTAATTATGTCAAATTCTTCTGCAAATAACCACCAACAAAACACCCATTCTTTGTTTGAATTTAACTGGGATGGGCTACAGAAATCATACTCAGACTTTTGCAGGGAGGGGATCAAAATCCTGACCATAACGTAAACACTACGTTCTGTTAATAAGAATGGACACATTAGCTAATGCACCTTGCAAACGAACTTCATTGGCAGCTACAGCTGGTACCTGACATCTTCAGGGCTAAAGTACTGAAGAGCGACAAGAAATAAGAAAGGGTAAAGTGAACAGGAAAGGTTTCACTTGCATAATTTTGGCTTGATTTATCCCTAATGTAAAGCCAGTCAAAATAGTTAAACCAGGGATATTTGACCTCTGTGTCTATGAAGACCGACATAACCCTTGATTTATCTTGTTTACTTTGAATCATATTCTGTTTGAATCTAAAATGGACAAGACATGTTTCTTGTTTTTTCCTTTTAACATCAACTGTCAAGCTTTAAAATGGGTGACTTTTTAATCTTTTGAACTCAGTATACAGTCCAACTATATAACATATGCATGTAGGATAATACATTAAGCAACTTCTAACGTTTTGAATTTGTAGACGCTCTATTTTGACACAGATGGAGTTTATCCTCAAAGTATGTATAAGGCAAAACCATAGCATTATAACAGGTGCAGAATATAAGTATATCACACTAGGAAAGAATGGGTGTGTTGCTAGAATGTCCGTGGCAAGTGACTACATACTTCCACATTTCAGGAGAAAATAACATTGCTGTAAAGTTAATTGTACCAATGCATGAAAAGTTTTGATTATTAAAATAAGTTTTTTAAATAAAAGAAACCTAGGGCTTTAAGTACTACATTTATTAGCACAAACTATGAAAGAATCATCATCATGAAAAGCATAGAAGAAAACATGAAATCACTACTGAAAGTTTGCAGATGAGACAGATTGTGGGAGTAGGAAAGACTCGACAGAACAGGTCAGTAATGCAGCATGCTCAAGATCACCTTTTAAGATGGACACAAGTGAACAGAAAGTGATTTAATCTAAATAAATGTAAATGAATACATTTATGAACAAAGATTGTAAGTGGTACTTGTGGGATGGAGGACTCTATCCTGGGAAGCAGGAACTCTGAAAAAGACTGGGGGTTGTAGTACATCTCCAACAGACGATAAGATCTCTGTCTGATAAGGTGGCCTAACAGGCTAATGAGATTCTTGAATGAAGAAACAAGGAAATTTCTAGTACAGGTAGATAAATTATTTTACCTCTGTGTTTGCAGTGATGCAAAGCTACTGGATTTCTGTGTCTACACTTCAAGAAGGATGTTTATTAACTGAAAAGGTCTCATAGAACAGCCATAAGAATGATTCAAGTATTAGAAACTTTCCCCATAGTGAAGATTCATGGAGCTCAATCTACTTAAGAGAAGGTAAAGGGGCAACCTGATTAATGTCTAAGTACTTAATGGGGAGGACAAATGCTTGATAATGGCCTGTTCAAGGTATGAGAGAAAAGTAGAGCCCAAGCCACTGCCTGGAAGGTGAAGTTAGTCAAACTCAGATTGGAAATATGATGTTTACATTCAACAGTGAAGGTAATTAACTACTGAAGCAGTTCATCCAGGGTTCAGGTGGATCCCCCACCACACGTCATTTTAAAATCAAGATAGGCTGTTTTTCTAAAAGAGATGTTCTAAGAATTATTCTGAGGAAGTTCTATGGCCTGTGTTATGCAGGAGGTCAGATCAGATGATCACAGTGGTCCTTCTGGCTCTCGAATCTATCAGCCAATTTATATAAGAACAGTATAATCCTTTTTTTAATATGTACCAGACTAAAAATGTGAAATAGTTAAATTGCACTGCTTTTGTTTAGTCTTTGATCTGTACTTAAAACCTACTCACTCATTAACTTAATAAAAAATTCTACTTTGGAGCGATGCAATGGGACATCAAGACTTCAAAGAGAAAGAGCCGAAATTGAACTAATATGCAAATTAGATTGTGTGAAAGCAAGACTTAATCATGACTGTGGATTCTTTTCACATTTTAACAGGTAATTTGACTTCACTCTCCCTCTATGTGCTGTTTCCCAGAGTTTGAATCCTTACAAATGCTCTGATTTGCCATTGCAGCATGACCTGATCACATGTCTTATTGCTCCCCTGCATTTATTTTCATTCCATTCTGTAAGTTCCCCCTCTTTAAAGCATCTGATGAAGTAGGATTTTCTCCCATGAAAGGTCACATGATAACTAGATCTGTCAGTCCTTAAGTGCCACAAGACTCCTTGCTTTTTTTGTTTTACTAGACTAACATGGCTGCCCCTTTGGAGCGATGCGAGGAACTCCAGCATAAACCATGAGGCAGAATACAATTGCTTCACTCTGTTCAGCTGTGACAGCATACAACAATGATCAGCACAGGTGGCTTTCCTATTGCTGCATCATGTTTTAGAGTGAACCACATATCCTTCCTGGAACACAATTCCTTCTAATATAAAATGGATTATACACAGAAATGCTGACAAGAGCATGGATGCCTATTATGTTAGTTTCCTAACTAAATATTAGCTGACACTTCCATGAGCCAGTGTTCTATGAAAAAAGGTGCTATAATATAAAATAGAAACAAGATCAAATGGCACATTGCACCTTACAGACTGTGTTTAGAACTTGCTGGCACATAATTTTTACAAACGGGATATTTTTAAATATATGCCTGCACATCTCTCTCTCTCTCTCATACACACACACACGTCAATTTTTGTGCCCCAATGCCTTCAGAAATATATGCTTAATTTATATGCATTCTCATATCTAATTACTACCGTAACCTACTTATGGTATGTAGCCTTTACATTTTGTGTGTGTGTTAAACAGCCAATGTGCTGACCATTATATTTTTCAAATACACTGAAGTTTAGTTTGCAACTACTGAGTATACAGACACACTAAAATCATCTGTGCTTTTTCAGACTTGGAGTAAAGAAAGTAAAACATTAGTCTGAAAGCTAGATATTTATTTTTTTAGCAGCATGTGACATCCAGTCATTCCTGTCTTGTGGAAAAGTATTTAGTATAATTTAAATGAGAGAACTGTAACAATTGTATGTGCATTCAATCTGCATTATCAATTCAGCACTCCTTCACACATTTTTGGTACAAGGTTCAATTTCAGAGCATGCACAAAGGTCTAAAGTAACATAAAAAGAGTGTTACGTATTCAAAGAAGCAAGTTTGATGTAACCCCGCAATCTTTAAAAGGCTATTCAGCCAATCAGTACTACATGGACTTGTCATTCTAAACGCATGCCCGCCCTTACCCAAATGTGTGGTAAACCTAAATTAGAATTAACAAAAACATTGATATCTGGAAGGAGGGATAATTCAGATTTAATAATAATGTCTCAGCTATACTAATACCATTTAATACAGATTATAGTGGTTATCAGTGTGTTAATGGATACTAATTATTTCATTGTCCCTGTAATAATTTTGATATATTTATATGGTTAAGCAGAGCACTTAGCATAAGGCTCATACAGCATACATTCATTACTTTAAGTTACAATAAGACCATCTACATAGTTATTCCTTCCTTGAGAAAACCTGTCCATTCTGCATAATAATGCAGAAATCTTTACTGGAATGTTTTGGTTCTGCCCAAAGTGCTATGGAAAATGCAGAAGAAATCCAACAGGTTCTTAGCTGTCTGAAGCACAGAAATTAAGAGCAGCTCATTCAGACAGTAAGAGTTAAGAGAAAGCACAACCAGAATGAACTTCAGTGTCAGCAACTTTCCACAATAATTTTACATTTATGTAGCTACATCAAGACAGAGGGATGGGGGAAGGGAGCACAAGCAGGGTGACCATCCTGAGCCCTGCGGGTTTGTGGGCCCCATGCTGCCTCCCTGTTCTGACCCCCTCCCCCGCTTTGGCAGCAAGCTGAAAGCAATGGCCAGGGGCAGGGCAGAAGCATGGAGCCAATGGTTGGACTGTCTCCTGCTCCTGGAGGTGGAGCAGGGCACTGACAGGTCGCTTGCCCCTGGAATCCACTCCATCAAGAAGTGGGTGTTACAGATCTCTAATACACAACATTAGTGTCACGACCCATGGTAGAAATAGGAAAATATTACTAACTTGTTGCCCTTCTATACAGCAAAAAGCCACAGTCCATAAGTCTTGTCATTTCCTACCATCACTCAAGTCTTTAGAGTTTTAAGAGCGGCTGAAAAATGAAGAATTTTTAAAATTAGTGAAGAATTCTATAGGATGAAGTTTCAGCCTGTATAAACTCTCCCATGCTGCCTAAACCTGGTCAGCACATAGATGGATGACCAGACAGACAACTGAATGCACTATTACTTATAATTTTCACTTAAAGAAGGGCACACCAGTTATTTTAATGTTAATCTAAATCTTATGCATGTCATTTACTGTCCAACTGATGTAACATGGACAGCTTTAAATACTTTTCGATTTGAAAAGTCAAGTTTTGTTCATAGTCATGTTTTAATCCATCACTGGATGATGCACCAGTAATAGAACCATTTGAAATATATTACAAGATAGCACTTTGATCTTATTTAATGTTTTTTCTTCACTGGTCTGTTAGCAGATAAAATATAGAGTCTGTTTATACAAAAGCATGTCCTGGAAGAAAGCTTTGCAATCCACAGATGAAATGCACTATCATATAAGTGAAAAGTTCTTTGAGATTGCAAGGAATTACCATTGTATGTTTGGCCATATAACAAAATTAAATAACTTTCTAACACTTCAGCATGATTGATGGAGTGTCCGATAAAAGATCAGGGGCTACAGCAACTAAGGTGCTCCAGGTCAGAGAAGAGTTATACTAAAGATGTCCTTGCTCATTATTAGAAAGTTACGTAGTATGAGAACTATAAGGAGTAATGTTAACTAACAATATTCAACACAAATTTCCAGTGTATACTGACTGTAGACAGGGACTGCTTTGTAAAACAATGGATCAACCATTTGTGCCTAAACCCTGTCACAATGTTAACCAAAACCAACTGAAATATCAACACAATTTCTCCCCATCTTCACAAACTGAAAAGTCATGTTTAACATCATGTTAAGTAAACACAAAATCTGAAGGATGTAGTCATTAGAAAATTAGGTCTTGTTTGAAGGCAAGTTCTGACTGATTTGCAGGGGTAGCAGGAGAAAAGCAAAATTCCTTTCATCTTAATATGAACTGCAAGAGCTCTTTGGAAAATCCTTCAATGTCTACCCACTATATTCCTCACTATAGGCAATGATAATAGTCCAATACTTTTGTGACATCAAATTTCACAGGAATTACAAAATAATTACTGAAGAAAATCTGCTGGCTCCTTTTTACATACCTAAATATAAAATAGTCAATTTTCTAGGCAATGAAAAGTATAGTAGTATAACACTAGTGCACTTTTTCTGACATCTCTGTTGATCAAAAAATGAAGCTCAGTGCTTCACATCTTTAAGGGTTGTCTAGGCAGGGGCAGATAAATAAGGGTCTCCAATTCTGAACTGCTCCATCTAAAGAAGGAAGTCCCAACAGATAATTTCTGAAGATTTCTTTTCTATTAAAAATTCCCAGCTGAAAATTTACAAAGCTCAACTTTAACAAAACAAAAACAAAAACAAAAAATGAATAGTTAGAAAATTTTTAAAGTAACCATAAGCATTTCCATCTTGGATAGCATGAATCAAAAATAGTATCTATAAAGTTGTCTGGTGCAAGTTCCATGTTTCCCACAGAAGTGAAATGGGTGCCACACTTTTACAGAGTAACAGATATACAATAATCAGAAGTTCAGAACAGTAGTGTGATAGCTGATCTATTTCTACTCATTTCTGGCACACGTCTTTTGGAACTGAGCAGTAGTGAGTGCAGGGAGATCGGCTACATAGACAAACTGAAAACAACTAAAGCATAGTTGTGCAGGGTACAGTACATTGAAGCGCTTTTTACTCCTTCCCTGAAGTTGACCAATTTATTTCCCCCCCAGGCCTGCAATATAATGCATTCTTGTATACCTTTTCAGGGACATGAAGAGAGGGGTGATTTAAACTGGGCAGAGAACTTTTAGCCTGAAGACTAGAGGAGGCAAACCCTTTTGTGCATGATAAGGGACCAGAGAAAGTGAGAGGTCCTAGGTCCTAAACGCTGACACACAAATTCTGTTCCATATCCATTTGGTCTTTGCATTCTCAATTCATGACAGGACACGACGATGAACATTAAAGGCCAAAATGCCAAACATAATGCCGCTCATAGGTAATGAGAAAAGAGTGGAAAAGAGCCTTAAGAATATAAACATGTACGGTTTAAACAGTTAAATACAACCTCAGTATCAAGTTTGGATCATTAAGAAACATTGTGATTTAAAGAGCTGGTGACCTTCCTGCTATAAATCAGAAGTCAGACAATTAAGGTCAATTTTAGAACTTGCATTTAATTTATTTTCATAATAATTTCTCATCTTGTACTGTATTGTTGCCACCCATTCCAAGAGAAAAGGTGTTGCTGAATATATGTATAAATATTTTATAGATCTCAAAGAAATCTGTTTCATTTTTGATAAGTACAAGATTAAACAAATTCTACTGTGAAAAGATTTAATGGAACATAGTGTAATTAAGTAAATAATCAATCAATCAGAGGTATGAAATATGCTTAAATTCCTGGGAAAAACATTTATTTTGTAACTCAAAATATATATAACAGCATCCTCATAACATCTTAAATACTGAGGCCAAAAAAAAATTAAAACCTTTCTGTGTCTAAATGCTCACACAAAACATCACAATCAAGTTCTAATTCAACTTGAGTTGTCTGTCTGTGATGCTATTCAAGTTTTCCATATTTTTCAGCATATCAGAAAAGGATCCTCATGTTTAGAAAATGTGTGTGTGTGTTAGACTTGACATTTTAAAATGTGTAAAAATCTTTGTTAAATTATAAAGCATTTTTTTTTTAAGATCTTTGGAGAAAAAATAAATTGTAAAGACTATTTGCAGCTTTCCTTTTCAACATGTCATAATGCTGCTTGTTTTGCTGGTTTTTACATATTTTTCTATGACATTTACTTTCTCATAAAACGGAGTAGCTCTGCCCACATGCCCCCCATACATTGGTCCTGCAAGTTCACCAGGAATCAAATGTTTAAAGATCAAAAGAGAATTGACTATATTTTTAGCTGTGAATATTAATCAAAGTTTATGCAACAACTGTTACAAAGGATACCCATCTTGTTTTATTATGATCCTAATTTAAAATTACTTCAATTTGGATACTTTGACACAATACTAAAAAGAAAGTTGGTTTTATGTAGCTTTGAAATTCAAATTTCACTGATGTTGAACGGTGGCCACAATTAACAGTAATCACTATTCATACACAAATTAGGAAGCAACACAAAAGACATGATATTCAAGAATACATCAAACAGAAAATATTGTAAGAGTAACGGATTTCCAGTGCACCTTCCCTGGAGAGTAATTAGGTAAAATCTGTTCACATGAATAAAGAAAAGTTAAAGAAAACAATTGAAATGCAGGTACTACAAACAAATCAAATATTTATGTTATGGTTTTGTAAAATTCATTGTGTGTATTATTTTCATATTAATTAAACATGACCATTTCAAAAAGGTACTGTCACATGATATGCTATCAACAATAAAAAGCAGCAGTTTGGCACCAAACCTAGCAGTGAAACTGTAACAAGGTTTGCCACTACTGGACAAGTTTAATTAGCCTGCAGTTGTACAGTGACACAGTGTATCTTATAATATTAACAACTTTATTTGCCCTAAATCTTTCAAATGAATTGCAACCATTTTAGCTCCCCTTTTGATCATGCAATCTCCTTGCTTTCTTTGGATTTAATTAGCTGGGATTTATCTGAGTTGTCAGGTGTATCATCATCCATATGAGACTTCCATAACAAAAATACATTTCTAGGAGGCTCAATTCTCATCCCTTTCCAAGGCTCTTTCAAAAGTAACAATATTAGCAAATCCTCTCTTCTTAAAGTTCCAGAATTATTTTAAGATTAATATGATTAAGGCTAATATTTCAAGATTATTCTAAGATTTCTCACATGTGACTATAAAAAGATTTCATATAGAAAGTAGCAAATACATTTAATGCAAACAACTACCATAGTGTATCCAAAATTTAGTGGCCACGTATAAAAGTTAAAATACTAATTGCATAATGTCTGCAGGTGACTTGTAACTTTTTTCCATTCCTGACTTCTAGTACTTAAGTCTGTATGCTTAAGATTTTATTACATAGAATAAAACTCTGCCCAAATTAGGAATCCACTGTGATACATATTCTACAGACATGCACAGAAAGAGGCTGTCTCCACCACGGAACTGTCAATCTAAACAGAGAAAAGGTGACAGAAATGTAAAGATCTCTGAAATTTAGCTCCCATTGTGCAAGCATGTGCTTCTGGCTAACCATGCACATAAAGATCAGGACCCTACACAGAGAGGCTGTAAAACAGCCTGAATGTCAATCCAAGTCTCCTAGGTCCCAGTTCAGTGCCTTAAACACAAGTGCCTTCTCCTCTGCACTTAATGTATTTTTAAACTACAAAAGAAAAGAAAATTGTATTTGGTTAATAATCAACCAATAATACAGTTAATTTAAATTTTATGAATTAATTTATAGAGGTCTCATCAGTGGAAAAAAAAAAGGGTGACATTTCCACCTTTCTTCTCTAATGGTTTCTCACCATTCCACTTCAGTGCTTCAAGATGCAATGAAACAAGGAGTCGTGTGGCACTTTAAGACTAACAGATTTAGTTTTCAAAGAAGCATCTGACGAAATGGGATTTCCTCCCACGAAAGCTCATGCGAAAAATAAATCTGTTAGTCTTCAAGTGCCACACGACTCCTTGTTTTTTTGTTGGACTAGACTAATACGGCTATCCCTTGGAAACTGACAAGATGCAATGAGACTAAGAACAGAAGATTAATAGTTTCCTGTATTTGTAATGGTCAATGATAACACAACAAAACAAAACAAAGCAAAACAAAAATCCAAAACACCATCACCATAAATCAAAATTATAGTTCTGGGGAAAAAATTTAGAATATCATTACACAGCAGAGAAACAGTAAAAGAACAACTTTTTCCCTCTCTAAAGTTAACCTTTAATATTACATCAGTCAATTAAGCAAGGAATCCTGTGATACCTTTGAAGACTAACAAATTTACTTATCGCATGAGCTTTCATGGAGAAAAACCCATTTCATCAGATGGTTTTGAGATAGGAAACTTACAGAATGAGAGGAAAATAAATACAGGAAAATCACTTGTTTTGCTGAACCAGACTAACACAGCTACCGCTTTGGAACCAGTCAATCAATTCACCATATGAATATCCAACCTTTCCAAAAGAAAAAAAACAAACAAACATTATTTTCTCTTATCCTGTATGTTGATGGGGTTTAATTAAATAGATTTAGTAATGTTCCTGATATTATACTCAAACAAATTATAATACCTCTTAAATATTTACATAGCCACCCCCAGCATAATATTGCAACACCTTGTGATGACTGTGTGAGGTAGAGAAAATACCACCTTATAGATGGGAAACTGAAGAGGAAAGATAGTGACTTCACAAAGAAAACCAGCAATAGAGCTTCAAACTTACTTAGCGCCTCCCCAAGTCCACATTAACACTTCATCCACTTGACCACTGTTCCACAACCCCCATTGTCAAAACTGATACACTAAGCAGCCCAGTGCCAGGTCACATGAGACACACAGCATATGTAGTTTTCATAAGGCTCTATTAAAATTCTAGATGCTATGAAGGAAGTCACTTTTTCACTTGATTTCCACCCTTGAAATATAGCACATTTCCTAATGAAGCATTAGTCAAATACTTAGTTTGCCGATTAATTAACTTTTTTTTTTTTTTGGATATATTGGGACTAAATTGAAAATGTGTTCTACTTTTCTTGAACTCAAAGCACTGTAGATATTTTCATAAAACCTTGAAATAAGTAACTAAAAATAATAGTAAACCAATTCAACCCTGCCAGGAAGAACAAAAGAAATCCCAACAGAAAAAAGGATTTTTCAATAAAAGTTATAAGTATATGCTCTCAGATAGATAAAATAGATATCTGAATGTCACCTTATGCTAATATTCATTCTCAAATTATATTTTAATACAAAAATATTTGACTATTAGGCCAGAACTTACAGTTAAATAAAGTTGTTATATTGAAACAATAATGCAAGACTAGTTTTACGTAAAGATTTTTAGTTTAAAGGTATGGACAACCATAAAATAGTCGTAAAATATCATGATAAAATTTAAATATTATATCATTCATCAGTTTTTCTCCTTTAACTTTAAATCTAGATACACCTGTAAAAAAATGCTATTGTTCAGTTTAAATCAATAACAATGCTAAAGTTCTGGTGGTTTTAATTTTATTCAGCACCTCTCTTCTTAGGGGCCAAGGGAAATTAAGAGAAGCACACTGCATATTTATGAAGCCTGTGGGACCCTAACAGGCTTTCAATTTCTTTGTTTTTTGCAATCTGTTTATCAAACTTCTAAAAGAGTAAAATATACACTGCATGCTGCTGTCTATGCAGAATTTGTTAATTAAATCAAAAAGAGCTGATTGCAAGAATGAAAAATGTTGACATTTATCAGCTTTGTATTGTATAGGCAGTAAAAAAAGGAAACAAATACTGAGCTACTTAGAGAATGTGGCACTAGATCTTTAATAGTCTCCAACCATTTTTTAAAACACATACAAAAGAAAAAATAACTATCTTGTTTTTAATCCCCAATTCCAAAATTATCAACATGTGAAATATTTTGCCAGGACAAGTTATGATTACAGTGAGGTCCCGGGTTGTGTCTTCTCTTTGCAGTTTTTTCACCCACTTCTAACAAACTCTCTATAGTGCACTAACTTGTAGCGGGAAGATCCAGAGTGGCAATATCCAAGGAGCTTATTGGGTACCTTCTTTTCCCCTTTTAATTTCAAATATTATCTATATCTATATAAAATTAAAGGAAAAAAGACAACAATTGGAAAAGCAAAACCAACCTGACACCATCATCTTTTTTCTCCCTGGGGCAGAGCAGGATTCTTCATTATAATATGCTCAAGAGCTATGGGAGGTAGGTGTTTAACAACAGAACTCCCACTGTTTCCTTTGAGAAACTATTTCACATTCCACCTGTACTCATTGTTAAGAAGGTTTTCAATGTATTTAACCTAAGATTTTTGGAAAATCCTAAATGTTCTTTTCCACAGCTTTTGTGCAACAACATAGATTACAATTATATCCCCCCTTCATCATGTATTTAGCTAATAATATACATAAATAGCTCTTTTATTCTTCACTCATGGGAGAACTCTATAGTCTTTTTTCCTTCTCATATATGAATTTTTTTCAATTTGTCTATATCTTTCTTCTACAGAAATACATGAAATGAAACAGTATTCTAAATGTTGTCTCTAAACAGCAGAATAGAAAGGGGATCCCTCATGTGGTATAGCTACATAGTCTCATCAAAAAGAAAACAAAGAAAAACAAAAACAAACAAACAACCCCCCCCCCCCAACAATACATCAGAAAAAACTTCTATAAAAAAGAACAAATGTCAGAAGTCTGTTTCCATGGAGGCCAGCTATAACATAAAAAAATTTGTATTTGGTTTACAACATTTCTACACATTTATAATTAATCTTAATGTTAGAAAATTGTAGAAATAAATATTTTAAGGCTCTGGCAGGTTCTCTATTCTCACAGAATATATCATCACAACCTATCACCACCACCTGATTTATGCCACTCACTCGACCACCCTTCACTTCTATCCCTCATTTTGTTCTCTTAATGAGAAGAGATTGTTGGATGTACCTTTGTCCTTTTATGTATTTTATTAAAAGAATAATAATTGACAAGGTACAGAACAAATATAATTCCACTGAACATTACACCTATGTGGGGCTTGGGGCAGAAATATATTCACAGGATTAACACAAAAATTCGTATCCTCACTGAGAAGTAATCCCTACAACATTACCTAAAAAAGAGATATTAAAGTCCTACCTAGATAAATGATTGTGCTTTTCCTTCTGCCACTCATTCCGAACGCCCTCCTCCCTACTTTTCCTTGTATCCTCACATCCATCTTGACCTTCCCCATATTCCTGACTCCACTGCACACAGTATACCAATTTTATCATTTCCCCCCATATCCTACCACAAACCTACCTCACTATTCATTAGCATTTACTTCCCCCATATTCTACCTCCCTACTAATCCCTGTACCCACCTCTATGCCAGTCCTCATATTCCTGTTCCCTTTACCAGCTCCATCTTCATCTCGCTGTTTTTCCATATACCCTTTTCCATCTGCATGAATCAAATACTTTCTGCCAATACCCTCTATGCAGGGGTTAAATTCAGGGTTAACTTCCTGGAATGCCATTCCTGGGCCTGCTATTTTTAGGGAGCCAGCATTCCAGCCACACACCCCCCCAAAATAGGGGAACACCCCAGAATGCTGTGTTCCAGGGCCCCCCAAAACAGGGGCATAGACTGGAGCATTGCATTCTGCCCCCCCCCCCCAAATAGATGGGAACACTTTCAGCTGTGCATGGCCAGCAGCTGCAGCCCCTACCTGGCCAGAAGACAGAGTCTTCTGGCCAGCTGAGAGCTGCTCCAAGCTGGGAGATCTTAAAACTCCTGCTTGGAGTAAGTGCTCACTGAGCATGTGTGGAGCCTCTGCACACGCTCAGTGAGAACCTTCTCCAGCCGGAGAAGCAGCCAGCCGCCAGGATGCACTGCTCCGGTGGCCAGGTGAGGGGTGGGGGGATGATTGGGCACAGGGCAGGACCAGGCTAGCTTGGGAGTGATCGGAAAGTGGGGGGGGGTGACAAAAGAATGGGGGGGATGGGATTGGGCCAGCTTGGGGGTGATGGAAGAGTAAGGGGCGGGATTGGGCTAGCTGGGGGATAATGGGAGAACGGGGGGGCAGGATCAGGCTAGCAGGGGGTTCCGCACTGACGTGAAGGGTCCTGCCAACTTATGGGGGTTCCAGGGCCCCCCAAATGATACTTTAACCCCTGGGGGGCAAGGAGCTGGGGTGCAGGAGAGGAGCCCTGACATGCAGGAGGGGGGCCCACCCAATTAGGAGGGTTCTGGGCCCTGCCAACTTACACTTTAACCCGTCTCTATGTCCTGCCAGTTTGCTGTCTCAAGCCCTCTATATGCCAACTCCTGCTTTCCACAGAGCCCTCTGTTCCAACATACATATACACAAGTTCACATTCTGTATCCTCAAGTACATATACTTTCTAGTCTGCTATACATTATCTATTACACTTGTCCGTGCACATTCCCTTCCAACCCTCTCTTCTGTCCACCCATCAGCGCCTCCCCTTCCAACTGCCAGCAGATGAAGATGCGTTTCCACACCCAATAGTCAATAACATTTGAGTTTCACTTTATATTTTTAAAGAACTTTAAACATTCTTCTGACTAGCATATAGAAATAAATGTACAAGAGTGTGGCTTATAGCAGTAGACAATCTGTTCTGTAGGTAATTATGAAAACGACTCCATGAGAGCAGATGTAGATGCTAGCTATAGAGTAACAGAAAAGGAACAAGAAAAGGAAAAAAACACCACACCTCATCTGGCCACTTCAGGACACATGTACATGCATGCAGATAGTTTCCCAACCCTACGTCAGTGTATAAGGCATCAGGACAGCAGCCTTCTACAGACCATTCCACTGCCATACCACCTTCACCCTCAAAACCAGGAAACAAATGATAGTTTGCTTCAGCCAAGAAAAATGCACACACTCTCCTCAACTTACAAAATCTCTTGTAAATAGTTTTCCAGTGCCTTCTTGCTCTTTTTGGTTGAACAAACACTTCCCTTCATCTCAGCCCACAGTTTTCCACCACTTTGCTTTATATCCATGCCAAATGAAGCTCTAGTTAACCTACCTTAGGCAAGGAAGTTTTGACAGGATAGTTGTCAGTTAAGGGTGTGAAACTCCCCCCCCCCCCCAGCTGACATAGCTATGTTGGTAAAATCTTCAGTGTAAATGCAGCAAAAAAAGAATTATGCTTCTGATAGCATAGGTAACGTTGTTCTGGGAGACAACCTTACTATACCAATACAAAACTGTCTTCTGTTAGTATAAAATTATGTCTACATGATGAGGCTCTGCAGTCATAGCTATGTCAAAGCATTTAAACTCAGGTCTTGTCTACAGTATGATATGCAGACCACATCACAGGTTGTTTTTATTGTTTATCTTTGATTCTTTCATTTATTGCTACCAAGTAAACAAGCTCTTCACAAGCAAGACCAACAAAACCAATTTTGAGTTTGTAATTCAAACCCCTTCAGAGATGATCTATAATGCAATACCAAGTTGTGTTGCCATATACCAGAATGAACTTGTAAGAAATTCGCTGTCCTCTCTCAGCAACTTACTTCCCCAATAAATGCATGTGTTCTGTATTATTTTTCCCACAAGTACTAAAGTGCACTTCTCCAGGCTCAATCTCATTTTATTATTTCCTGCTTATATTTCTCTTCTCCCTAGCTCCCTTTGTCTCTCCTCACTGGTATTTGCATTATCTAGCAATTTATCACCTGTGAATTAATTGATGTGCTGTTTATCATATCCTCCAGATCATTCATAAAGCTATTAAACATAACTGGACCTTATACTAACCCGCAAAGCAC
The DNA here is from genome assembly GCA_007922195.1 of Podocnemis expansa. Classification (NCBI taxonomy): domain Eukaryota; kingdom Metazoa; phylum Chordata; order Testudines; family Podocnemididae; genus Podocnemis; species Podocnemis expansa. The sequence continues at coordinate 36,400,246 of ML681991.1, read as the reverse complement.
CATGTTAAACACACTTTGCTGCTATATGTATTCCTATTTATCACTACCCTTTGTTTATATCCTTAAGGCAGTTTGTTGTTCAAAAACAGTCCTTGCATCTACACAAATTTAAATTTTTCATATACTTGGCGAAGTAAAGCATCAGTGCCTTAGTAATGTTTCTCTGTTGGCGTACATCTATTGCACTTTGTTCATAAAAGATTTCCATCCTTTAATCAAGCAATGAACAAAAATGAGGGAAAAATATAGGGAGAGTTACAAGGAGATGACTAAAAAGCCAAGTGGGATGTTAACAAGAGACCAAACAAGAATGCAGTGAATTGCTATTTAAAATTCAAATTAGGATAAAAATAAAGCATTTGCAGTGTTAAATGTCTGACTTGGTTCGCTACCAAGTTACCTTCCCTGTTTCACAGAAAACCATGCAGAATGTCATAAATAAAATAGCTAATGCAATACTACTCAGCTTTGAGACTAACTTCTTGTTTGGTTCTATGTTTTCTGCATGTCGGGCGGAAATACCACAGGTTAGGATTAGATTTAATTTTATGCAGTGGGAGGAACACATACAGGCAAGGAAACTCTATAAGGTTCAGCTTGCCTATTCTGTTGGGGAGGAACACACACACACACACACACACACACACACACACACACACACACACACACACACACACACACACACACACACACACACACACACACACACACACACACACACACACACACAGTCTGAGGAAGTGGGATCTTCTCCCACGAAAGCTCATGCAAAAAATAAATCTGTTAGTCTTAAAGTGCCACACAACTCCTTGTTGTTTTTTTTACTGGACCAGACTAACATGGCTATCCCTTATAAAATTGTGAATATCTGCCCAGGTCATCTCATGACAGGCTGCTCAAGAGTAGGGAACAGACCATCCATGATCAAGAAGCTTGTTTCTAGAGCCCTTGTTATGTGTGGAGGTGAGATCAACTATATTTGGCTGGTCTCTTTCCACCTCTTCCGCCAGCTTTGGCTCCTTCCCCGCTAACAAAGTGATACTCCATGTCCTGAGAATCAGATACCATTACAAAAGGCCAATCCATCATGATACATCACTCCTCCTCTCATTCTGGCATCTGAACCAAACCCCATTCTTTGCCTCATGGGTGGTGGGTCAATGAAGCAAGACCATGTCACCTTTTTGGACTGGATCCAGTTTAGTTAGTTTAGTAGCAAGGCCACCCACGTGTTGACTAACAAAAAACCCAAGTCTGACTCCATTGGTGGAACCCAACATCCCTAATCCAGGCCAGGTCTGCATGATTGTTTCTGGGCTTTCATTAGAGTAGATTGTTTTTAATGTGGAACCTTTCCTCCAACCTGTTCACCTATGGTGAGCCTACCAGGAGCACCAAGCTTCAACTGAGCTAGTCTTGCAGTTCACTGGAATATGCAGACCTCTCCACCACAATGAAGAAATGTTCCTTGGAAAGGCATATTTCTCATGTATTTTTAAATTGTTCTCTTGTCTTCCTTTATTCCCTAGTTAGCTTAGTCTTGTTTTATGCCTGGCCTTTTCTGTTTTTGTCTCTACATACTTGTGCTGTTTTTTCATATCCAGTCTTTGTAATTTGACCAAATCCCCACTTTTATATGACTCTCTCTTGAGTTTCAGGTTACTGTACCTTTCCTGGTTAAGCCATGTGACTTCTTACCATACTTTCTATCTTTTGTATGCATTGTGATCATTTGCGTTTGTGCCTTTAATAATGTTTCTTTAAAAAACTGTCAACTCTTTTAAACACTTTTTTCCCTTAGACTTGTTTCCCCGGGGTATCTTATTTATCAATTTTCTGAGTCTGCTAAGTCTGCCTTCTTGAAGTCCACTGTCTTTACTCTGTCATAATGGTAGACTCTGCATCTTTGTGGATGCCAGCATTTGAACTCAATTAACTATGGTTGCAAAATTATACCCTTAAAAAAGATTACAACCCGGAACATCAGGCTGAAGGCATAATTTTTGACTATTTTACTGCAGTCAAACAATACACATATTATGGCTGCAACTTTAAGTTTTCCTTGCACTTAATTCATTAAAAAAAGAAACAAACAAAAAAAAATCAAATTCTACAGCACAAAAAGTAGTATCTATATTTTCTTACATACCTATTTTACATTTTAAATTATTAAAATTCTGGTTACATTTCCTGTTTGTGATATACTGTTTTCCCTGAAACAATTTGAGGTAATTCCCATAATATTAAAATCACTAAAATTTAGCCCATTTGGTGATACTGTAAAGTGATTAAGGATTGTAACAAACAAAAAATGAAGAGAAAGTGAGACATCTGATCTTGAAGTTCATTTAATGTAGGGGTCTCAAATACGTGGCCTGTGGGCTGCATGCAGCCTGCAGAGCTGCCTCCTGCGGCCCCTGATAATCCCCAGAATCCTGGGGCTCCCACCTTTCCAACCTTGGAGTTTTCAAATGCCACGCCCCTCTGCAGACAGAGACCAAGCAGCCTCACCTCTCCCTGCATTATCAGCCACTGACAGGGAGGAACTGAACTGCTGCCTGGAAGCTGCCTTATTCACATGTAGCAGTTGATCAGGAGCTGCCCTATTCACATACAGCAGCTGATTGAGCCGCTGAAGCAGTCTGAGCCATCCAGTGAAGGCTGAGGTGGGGGGGGGCCTTAAAGGAGGGGGGCCTGAGCTTGTGGGGAGGGTTCACAGGGGGCTTCATTCTGGGGGAGCACCAGAAAGCCCCACCACTAGCCACAGCCCAGCCCCCAGGGCTTTCTCCGCTGCCAGTCCCAGCACAGGCAGGGGGTGTTTCTCCCCAGGAGGGTGGGGTAGTATTTTTGACTCCGCCCACACCAGTGCTGCTAAATTCTGGCAGGCAGGGGATCTTTTCTCCCCTGCCGGCCCCACTCAACCAAATTCAAGCGGGCAGGTGGGTGGGGGTTGTTTCCCCTTCTGCCAACCCCAAAGCAGCTAAATTCGGGTGGGTGGGGAGTATTTTCCCCATGCTAGCCCCACCACAGCCAAATTCGAGTGGGCAGGCAGGCGGCAGGTGTTTCCCACTCTGCTAATCCCGGCACAGCTAAATTCAGGTGGACAAAGGGTGTTTCCCCCTCTGCCAACCTCAGCATGGCCAAATTCGAGCAGGTGGTGGGGAGGGTGTTTCCCCCACCACCGGTCCCAGTGCTGCCCCCAGGGCCAGGCAGGGGGCTACTTATTAACGGTCCTGTGGAGGGCTCTGCCCAACCTGTTTGCAGCCCCGTCCTGGGATGTGACTGATCTCCTCCCCTCCTGGCTTGGGGATACATCCATCCATCTCTTTTTAAAACAAACAAAAAAACCCCCCAAAATCTTCTAAAACAATTTAATTTTATTTAAAAACCTAAAACCTTTATAAAAATTTAATTTCAATTAAATTTAATTCAGTGTTAGTAAATCAAACTGCAATTAATTTATTTCAATTGACATCAATTTGAATTCAGTAAATTAAATTTTAATTTAATTTTAATTAAACTAACCAGTGGTCCTTCAGGCTTTGAAAAAGTATATTTTTTGCCCTCAAACCAAGAAAGATTGGGAACCACTGATTTATAATGTAAAATTTTAAGTGTGTTTGTTTACTCTGTCTTTTTGATGATTTTGCCATCTTGAATGGAAGTAAATCTAAAAGGAGACTTGTGTTTTGGCTTTGGAAAGACTGTCAAAATTAGCACAGATTTCATGTTACAGTTTCAAAAAAGTTAATAAATTGACAGTTATTAGCCTACTATACTACTCTTCATTTTTTACTGTACTTCCGCATCATTGTATGAAAAGGTTTCAGTGGTGCGGCCCTCAGGCCAATATCCTAGTCCTCATGCAGCCCTCAAGGTGATTTGAGTTTGAGACCCCTGATTTAATGTATTGTTTATATGGTGCTGAAACACTTTTATCCTTGGTCCATGTGTAAAGTTGTATTAATATAACCTATAAAAATTTTATTCTCATTTACTTATACTGGTTCAACTTTGTGTGCAGATCACTGTATCAACAAACTTATCACATATCAGTTTATTTTGTTGCACTTGTTAAACTCATACTAGCAAGGTTAAAAACTACATGCATGTTGACACACAAAATTACACTGGTTTAAGTAAACAGATTTTTAAAAATAATTTAAATTAAACCACTGCAATTTTCTGTGGACTAGCTGTTAATTACAGTACCTTGTCAATACTTCATAAAGAGTGCAGAAAACATGTTTAACATTTATTGTTACTCCTAAACTTAGTTTTCAGAAAGAATCTAGGATTTTATGAATTAAACAAACATATTGCTCACTAACAGAGTAAAGAACATGCCTTATTTCTTGGTACTGCCATTATTCTTAATGAGAACACAAAGACATAAAATGATAAAAGCTCAGATCACTGCAGGGATTTGGTATTCATGGGCAGTGACTATTTTTAAAGACGTTAAGAACTGCCTAAACTGGTTATTAAAGAGAAACTCTTTAATGGACTAAAATACTATAGAGAAAGCATAAATGGCAGATGGCACAGCTGAGCAACAGCATTTGCTACAAGCTGTAACTAGGACTTAGTGATGAACCCATTAGATTCTGGACAATACTTATTCCTGCTGACACCAGTATCTTTTTAAATCTTTAAGGCGTACAAAGTCAAATGGAACATTCAATAATTGGCTAGTTAATTTGTTACAATTCAACTCTAGGTACAGTGCAAGCATCACTTTCCTGCACAGCATGCTACATGTGCTTTTTTTCGTAAGAACATAACTGTCAGACTGGGTCAGACCAATGGTCCATTTATCCCAGTGAGGCACAGCACTTGTTCAATAGGTAGCTAAAATTTTAAAAGCTTTCTCTAGTAAATTAGCTGTACTTTTCAACCAGCAAACAGTCAATTCTTTATTATACCACAGAAGCCCTCACCACAATAAAGGACGAGTCAAGAAACAGAAGTGCTGTACTTTGTAATAAATAAATAAATAAATAAATAAATAAAAAAATCAGAGGTCAAATTTATTGTATATTGTTATAACCAAATGATGTTTTTAATCATTTCTGCCAAATGCACTGAAATCCAGTTAATTTTCTTTAGAGGCAAAACAAATCAGTTTCAGTTGTCACACCACTATTTGTTTAAATATTAGAGTCTACTTTAAAAATGGCTTTAAAACTTGAGTATATAACATCTTGTGGCACTTTGAATAAAATGCAAAAATGAAGTAGAATTATATTAAATAAGAGGATTTGTTCTGAATTTCCCCTTGTGTGCTCTCATTCATAAGTTATTCTCCTCCTTGAATTTTCGCAGTATAACTCCATTTATATTCCTATAAAAGGGCAATGCATAATCCAGCAAGACCATAACCAATAGAACTTGAAGCCTACTGAATAACAAATGATTGGTTGGGAAATCCAGTATTTAAACATACAGGGTATATGAATTTATTAAAAATGTTCAAATCTTATGTCAAACATACATCTTACAAAACTTACAAAAGAAAAAAAAATCAGAGTTAAACATAAAACTAAAACGCACATTATACAGATTATACTTACAAACTTAAAAACTGTTTCCTATTAGAAACATTAAAAGTAAACTATAGAGTAATGAAATCTGTTTGTGTATGGGTAGATAAAGAATCAAAACATATTTTTCTTGACACCCACAATCCCAAAATAAAACATGCTAGACATATCAGTCCTTGAAGTCTCTGTTTCTGCTGCAGGACTAGAAGGGATATGACATGAACCAGCAAACACAATCAGGAGTTTTGATGGAAGTAAGAACACATGTGCAACAAATGTTTTTGTTTCTGTTGTTGTCGGTGTTGAAACTTCATTTTTGCTTATTTATGTTGGAGCAATTTAATTCAAACTCAAGGAAACAACAGGAAAATATCTCTGTTAAATATTCAAAACACCCTTGGCCGTTCCACAGAATACAGAGAAACCTACCATTCTAATACTCAAAAGAGTTCTCTAGCAAAATGAGGGAAGATGTTCATAAAATTTCCTGGAGACCTCCTAGTCACCCCACCCCACCCCACCCCACCAAAAGCATGCCTCATTATATATTGTAAAGTAAAAATATTAGTCACATTTCCCCCCTTGACAGATCAAGTCACCTCTTTATTACTTAATCCTCTCTATGAATCTATATAGGAAAAGATCATTTTCCCTATTATGCAAATAGGAAATTGTAGAGGAGAGGAGAAGAGACTTGACCAATGCTCATATCAAACAAGCAGTAAAGCAAGAAATTGTAAAATAGTATTGTTAATTCCATCCCTTATGCTAATTATTGAAACAATCTATCAAGCATAGTCATTTGTCCTCCATTATAGAGAACACTTATCTTGCATTATTTGGGAAATAGCATGGAACCTTAAAATTAAAAACAAGGTATTTAAATGTGCAAGGCAACAGAGTTAAAACTTTGCATTGTGGACAGGATTTGGGTCTTCTATCAGCAAAAAGATGAAGAAGGTCCATTGGGGCTAGATCAGAATCAGCCCCCAATGTTACTTTCTCATTTCATGACTTGGGAACCTAACATTCCAAGTTTAAAACTTGGTTTATTGCAGCACATGCATAAAGAGCTAAGCAGCACACATCAAGGCAATTACCACAATTCTAGAAATTTGTTGCTTCTTACCATTGAATCACAACAACAAAACAAAACCACTTATTTTTTTAAGTGTAATTTCTAAAAGTGCCCAGAAGTAACAGGGCTCGTTACAAAATATTAACCCATATTGGCTGCATTTAATTTTGATTTGAAATGTTTGATCCAGCATTTTCTTAGCTTTTGATTAAAACTGTTTAATTAAAGGAAAAAATGTGCAAAACGGCAGCTACAACAGCAGAGACACACATAATCAAGTGAGGGGTCGAAAAAGTGTTTTCAGGTTTGATTCGAATTAAGAACCGAAAGTTTGTGAGAAACTCAGATGAGGAGACTCTCACAAGATAATCAGTAGTTACTAGTTTCAGTCAGTCTTTACACCAGAATTATTTTTTATAAATTTAAAAGATACTTGAATATTTGTAACAGAGCGTGTAGCAGTGCTTTTAAAGACTAACAAACCTGGTTTGTTTTGCTGAACCAGATTCACATGGCTACCCCTTTGGAACTTGAGTATTTCTATTTTTCATTCAGGGAACGAGAAAAACACGAATGTTTAAAACACTTTAAACTGCAGTAGTCTAGGTTTGATTTGGCTTAACTTGCTTTAGGTTCCTCATTTTATCCCAACCCTTCACCAAAAAATTAAGATAAAGCTTCAAATGGAAAGAGTGCTTTAAAATTATTTACAATTTATTTTGTATGTACGTACCAAACATTGAAAAGTTTAAAATAAGCAATTTTACAAAGAAAAGCTGAGAGAAACATTAATGGCCTGAAAATCAAAAAGGAATTCTTCAAGAAGTGGAAACATGGGCAAATTGCTGAGGAATGCACAACTAGTGTTGGATTACTTTTATTTTCATAAATTGTAAGTTATGAGCAGATGGCACATTTAAGTTACTAATGTTTCTTAACTGTAATTTTTATATTTAACCTTTGAATAAGTTCTTTACCGGCAATATGAAGTTTTTGGCAAGGACTCCCATATTTTACCAATATTTTGCTTAACTGTTTTTACTCCCCTTTTCATGTTTTGTGTCTTAGCTATTTGAAAGTTTACTAAGCAGATTGTTATATATTAATTTTTATTTCTTCTTTTTTTTTTTTTTTTTTTTGGACAGGCAGCATTTCTAGGTGTTATCCCTACCCCCACTTTATTTTTATAAAAACATGATTTGTTGATTGATCTGATTGACACCATTTACAGTGCTTTTAATCTTTTCTCTACAAGACTATACTCAGGTTACACCCCCAAACTACACTTGGAAGCAGTTACATCATACAGAAATTCCTACATTCTTTTTAGTGATTTTGATTAACTATTCATAGTTTGGTAATTTAAATCAGATTGTTATTCTGCCTGAAACAACCAGTAAAATTTATCCTGTACAGACACATCATAGGGAAGGGCCCAGTGGCTGTATGGCTGCAAAGGTCAGGGGCGGGAGGGGAAATTGGTGGTCGTAATTATTACCACCTGACCTCCAATTTGCATAACTGTTTCATTATCAAAGGAAACATTCTCATTTTTAGCACTAATATCCTTTTTAACATATTCACTTTTTAACATTTCCACAGCCCCAACTATTAATTCCCTCTGAACTCTCCAGTGTTAATTTGTACAACAGCTGCTTTTCATTCCTCATTTTTTCCCCTAAATCTCTCTTATTTTCCAAAGTGACTTTTTTTTTTTAAAGATTTAACCATATAACGACTGTTTCTGTGCTTGCTTCATTTAAATTAAGAGGATTAAAGGCATCATTTTTCTTTCGCATAGTAAGGTTACAATGCTGTAGTAAATGAATGTCCAACTGTAAACTTTTGAAAGAAAAAAAGTAACTTTTTCAGAGTCATGGGCATTTCAAAATTATGGAAAACCTCCATTCCCAAGATGCTCATAACTCTGAGGTTCTACTGTATGTTTTTAAAATGCATAGACCAGAAACACAATATCAACAAAGAACATTCTCAATTTGTGCTAAGCTACTAAGACTCCAAATAAACACTAATTACACTGCGGTGATGGTGGTAATCATTTCTACAGGCTAGTTTAAAACCTTCAATTTGTTTCAGATTTGACATATTCTTTACATTATGCCAAATTATGCCATCACTTGACACCTATGAAAGTCCACTGAAACCAAGGGTCACAGGAGTCACTGATGAGTACAACAAACAAGGAGCCTGGTCGCACTTTTAAAGACTAACAAATTTATTTATCACATGAGTTTTCATAGGAGAAAATACCACTTCAAGCATCTGACAAAGTGGGACTGTCTCCCAAGAAAGCTCATACGATAAATAAATCTGTTAGCCTGTAAAAGTGACACCAAACTTCTTGGTTTTTTTGCTGGGCTACACTAATATGGCTACCCCTTTGCAACTAATTTGAGTGGAGCTGTATGGAGCTTCACAGAGGACAGACTCTGGCCCACATTATTTTCTATTGTTTGGACAAGGGCAATTTTCAACTTCAGTTACTTCTAAATTCCTTTTAAACTATTATGCAGTTTTGACAAAAGCATTAATCATATTGCTTATTTATTTTCCCCTTATACTGGCAAGAAAGTCCTATGTTCATTGTGGTGAATGTCAAGAAAACATACCAGCATTGTGTGACTAAATCATTTAACTGAATATCAGTTCCTTATTTTAGTCTAAAAAGGAGAGCTCATATTCTGTGATCTCCTATGCTACATTTAAAACATGTGTTCTGTTCCACTTTCCTTCCATGCACTGGCAAACCTCTCTGAACAACACTTGATTCCCTGATGTAATAGATCCTAATACATATGCTTCCTGGAGACTGTTCCTAGGTTTTCTAGCTGTAAGCAAAATTTGTTAGGAGAAGGGTCTCAATATCTGCATTTTAAATCAAAGTGCAATACTAAAGGAATAACATATGAAAAATATTGAGTGAATCTCTAGTCACTCTCTCAAAAAAGCAGGATTTATACCAACATAACAAGATACCACTGTTAGGTCTACAAGTCACTCTTTTTCTGTTTCATGTTAACAACCACAGAACTTTCAAGGGTACGTGATAACAGTGAACACCTACTTTTGAAGTCTGATTAGAGTTACTTATTCTACTTATGGGAATACTGAATTTCCCCTGTCCCCATTTTTTTAAAAATAGAAAAACTAGGTTTTACAACAAATGAATCTGGGAAGGGGGTAACAAAAACAAAAACAAAAATGTACAATTATGAAGATCTCCATCTTTTCCACTGCGGCAGGGTATTTTTCAGTTTTATGCACAAGCAATTAAACTCACACAACCCATATGAATGCCAATAAGAAATTCACTTCTGTGGACGCTAATACAGAAATTTTCTCTCTCTGGATAAATAGCAGTGATTTCCCAAAGACACATTTTAGGTCAGCAGTGTACTTTTCAATCAACGCATTTTAAAATGTCACCTTTGTAGACTGCCACCAGAAAGATCTTTTGATAACTATTATAAACATGTATAAAGAAAAGTCAAAAGGATAATTTAAGACTTCAGATTGGAGCTTTCAATTTCCTCCTCCAACCTCAAGAATAAGGAGTACCTCAAAATCAAAAATATAAGTTTAAAATATATTCAGCAAAGACCTCAAAAACATTAGAAATAGGTCATACAAGTCCCTAACTGCCCTCCCTCACTTATTTCTGAAAAGACTGTAGTTCAGAACACAATCAGAAGTTAATACAGATAATCATGCAGCACTAGACACCCCAACCCATTTCAACCTGCCTGCAAAAGAAAATGTGCTTCGTCAAAATGACATCTCTTTAAGTCAATTATTCTTCCATAATAAGCCATGAGGAAATCCCAGGTGTTAACAGATGACAGGGTGTTAATGTCATTAACATTCTGTCAGCATTCCTTCTCACTGTGTTAATGATGTCTGGCTGCTCAGTCAGACTGAGGCCTCATGTTAGAGAAAAAATTTAGCTGGTAATCAATCAGGAGACTGAGTTTTTGCCTCCCAGTACATGGTCTTCCCCGATGTAAAGCTGGATGACTAGATGCAATAGGTTAACACCTATCAGAAAGTCACCACTTTTAACACAGGATGGACATTTCACATATTGCCAAAAACGTGTAAAGTAGACAAGCAGCCTTCCCCAACAAATGGCTCTCATTATGCCAGGGGTCAGCAACCTTTGCCAACTCCTGTGCCAGCCCTGCCCACTGCACCCTCGATGAGTGCTGGGGCATAGGGCCAAAAGGAGGTGGGGCCAGGACTCTGGTTCAGGGCTGGGTTGGCACCTGTCCTTGGCAGCTGCAGACGACCTCTGGGGGTCAGGGTCAGGACCAGCAGCCTCTGGGGATCAGGGTTCGGGCAGGCACCTGCTCTTGGCAGCGGCGGCTCCAGACTGGCCAACCTGCCCTGCTTCCCTCTACCCCTGCCCAGCAGGAGGTGGGGCCAGCAGGGGCCAGAACCTCCGCGCCGCAGCTTCCTTGTCTCTGTTGGCTGCACTTCCCAGTGAGGGCCTGGGGGAGTGGGTCCAGCGGGGGGGCCTCAGTGGTGCCATGCGCAGCTCAGGCTCGGCCCCCATGTCATTTCTGGCACAGGTGCCGGGGTTGCCGACCCCTGCATTATGCTCAAGACAGGTTATGCAAGGAACCAACTCATTCTGGTCGTATTACTGCAGCTGTTCATACCAGACAACAAGGCATACTACCACAACCTGTACTAAATCACAACAGACATATGGCTGAATGCCAGAATATTATGTAGATGGAGCCAAAAAAAAACAAGGTTGGAAGATTTAATTTTGTTTAAATAGTATTTTGTTTTGGCAAATTACAGTTTTTGAACAACAGAATGAAGAAAATTAACAAATCATTGTTCTTGTCATTATATGAAAAGAATTCTGCCTAGATGTCCATGTCTTTGCAACAGAAAACTTATTTTCCACAGTCTTTTGCACTCTTTCAAAAAGTTTCCTTGCTTCCTCAGAACACCGTTGATTTGGGGCATCTTGGGATTTAGAGAATGTTAGCACACAGGGGCATTGGGACAGCAGTAAGAGCAAGGTTCCTGCACAAGCTGAGACCATGAATATGGAGGAAGCAGGGACCTTAAGACCAGTTGAGTAGACACAAGCAGCAACTAGCATACAGCAGGCTTACTGAGAGGATGAGGGATAAGAGAGGAGGAGTTGCTTACCTCAAAGCAGATGTATCACACCAAGATCAAAAGTAAATATGGAAAGAAAAACAACTATCAGTGAAACCACAGAAGGAGCCCTAAGACAGAGAGGAACATCTCCCGAGGCTGCAATTTAGTAAGGAGTGTGACAAATTGAGAGGCAAAAAGGACTGAGTCAGCACTCTGTTCACAGCAGCTCCAATCAAGGAAGGCAGAATGGAGCTGATTAAGCAGCCTATGTTTAATTTGTGGATGAGGAAGAGCTGAATGCCACTGGATGGAGCCTACAAAGAGGAAAGGTGGAAGTGACAGATTGCTCTTTCCTGTACATTGGGGGCGGGGGGGGGGCAGAGCTGTAGGTATTGTAATGGTGGTGGGAGCCCATCATGTAAATAAATGACACAAGGTGTTTAACCACCACAAAGGTCACTGAGTAATTTGTGGGCTAGAGCACAGGCAAAAGAATGAAGGCCCTGTTACAAGTACAAGCTGGGTTCACATCATCATACTGTGCACAGAGTCTGCCAAAAGTGGTGACAACTTTAACTTCCTGATACCTTGGTTTTACCTCTTAGACAATACAGATCTTATTTTTAATGTATAAAATTTTGATTCAGCTTCACTGCATTTTTGAGCAAACGAGGTGCAAAACACAAGAAAAAAAATCTAAATAAAATTTCTCTATTTCAGGAGCTTCAACCTTAACAAGTATGGCTCTGCAAACTGGCTGAAATCCTTTTGTTACCTTTTGGCTTTCCAGCAATCATTTTCCTTAGAACTAACACATTTTTGGACTTATGACAATAACTTTAATGGCTGTTTTCCAAACGTCTGACTTCATGACCCAAAACTATAAATATTCCCTCTGTCAAAGTACATCAATATAGAGAATGATTTATGTTAGTATTGATTAAGAACTTACTCATTTTGTAAACCTATAATTTATTGTATTTATATCTTCTCCTCCATCATTACTAACTACAAAGTGACACAGGTATCAAAAGAGCTCTAGCACTCAAACAAAAAAGCCAAACACCACTCATACTCTCTCTCGAGCTTGTAGAATAACTGAAAGAATTAATCCAATAGTAGAACTGATCTGACCTCACATTTCAAAGCAACATTACAAGTTGTGACCTTCAGAGTACCTTTTCCAGACCTGAACAGAGCTCCGAGTAGCTTGAAAGCTTGTGTCTCTCACCACCAAGAACTGATCCAATAAAAGATATTACCTCCCCCACTTTGTCTCTCCAATTAGTCATTAACAAAGACTTCTTCCCTCATTGTGGCTCACAACTCGCATATGCTTTTCAACGATTGTTTAAGTGCCTAACCTTTTATTTTAATTATTTTAAACAGATATCTATATTTTTAGTTCAGTGGAGTCTGCGGACTCAACTCTGTATTCCAATACTTGTTATGAAATAAATAGTTTTATATTTTTTTCTGTTTTCTACTTTTGTTGAACAACATGAAAAGTTAGGACCCTATACATTTTAATATAGTTCTCATTCCTTATGTGAACAGTCATACTTTAGTGTCACTAAAATGAAAAATAGCCATCCATCTGTAACGTGCAGATACAGAATGCAGAGTTTTCTCATTTTAAAATGGCTTAATTACCTGCATAAGGAGAGAAATAATATAAGGAGTCAAAGCCAAGTTCACAAAGGGCTGAAATTACTTTTTGTCTTCTGAAATTATCAAGCTTGGCTCTCCAATGTTTTGTGCATCTAGGGCAAATGTAACTGTGTTGGAGAGGGATGTGTGCATTTGCTCAGATAGAAAGGTAGGAAGAATGCACTAATACGGGGTGGTAAATAATTAAAATTCCAGCCCTGGAAAAGTGGTCTAACCAGGTAGCATGTCCTTTGATTCAAGTCACAAAGTTAAATGGGAATGTTGGTGATGAGAGTCACAGATCACAGAACAGTCACTAAATCAAACAAGACATTTTGCGAACTATTTTCATTCCCTTCCTTGGCTGTATCCATGAACTGCAGAAACCCATGCTGCTGCTGCTTGTTATGACAAATCTGTGTAATGGCCCTTAATATTAGAGACATGTAACTCATACTAATTTGCTATCAGGGCAAGATTTTCAGAGTTGTGTAGGATCCCGCTGGTTTCGCTCAGAGCATGCCACACTTAAAATCAGGCCCCAAATGACATACTTTAGGAAAGTAAGCACTGTAAAATCCTTGTAATATGCATGAAATAAATAAATACAATCCTGCGCTGAGATTAACATTTAACAACTTCAGTAACTGAATTTCAGTTATTACATTATATTAATTACTTATATCTTTTTAAAATCAACTTTAAAATGAATTGCAGAACCCCACAATCCACAGACGTAGTTCATGCACCTATATACAGACTTGTATAAACAAATAAAATAAAAGTATAATCACCTAAAAACATCTCATGCTCCCTGTCAGGCTTCAGAAAAGCTTTTTTTCAAGCACCAGCATAAGGATGGTGTCCGGAGACAATCTTCTGGTCATACAGAAAACTCCCTGTTCATACTGATCAGCTCAGCAGCATATCACATTGTTCATCAGGTAATAGCAATGACTCATTTCAAAGAATGAGCAAGAGGGAGTAAAAATCAAGTGAGAATGATTTTACAAAGTAGTGTTGGATAAGTACACTTCCAAGAACACAACTGTGCTGATCCACACAAGGCTCAATCCTCACCGGCAGCATTTAGAATGTATGTGAAATTCCTATGAGAGAATGAACTGACATTGTCTTAAACGTTAACAATATGTAACTTCCAAAATGGGTAGCTGTGTTAGTCTAGTTCAGCAAAACAAACAAGGAGCCTGGTGGCACTTTTAAAGACTGGAGTTCCCCATCTACAAGCATCTGGCAAAGTGTGATTTTCTCCCACAAAAGCTCATGCGATAGATACATTTGTTATTCTTCAAAAGTACCACCAGACTCCTTGTTTGTTTAGCAGTATGTAAGAGATACCCAGATCTACATCTATTTCACAAAGTCCCTGTCTCTTTCTTTGTCAGTATGGAGATGCATCCAGACATCAGATTTCCTCTTTGGTAGTCTCTTTAGCTCAACTAGCTAAAAGGAAGGCTCCCCTCCTTCCAAAGGTAAATAGGAGTCTCTTCCCCTCGCTCACAGACCTCTCTCAAGATGATGATGGTTTTCTACCCCTTGGATTAGTCCCTCAAGGTATACTGCAGTCTAAGCCCTGGGTTTAAATTCAGGTGCAAGCATAACACCTCATCAACGTACACAAAATTGTGGCAATCCAGGGTATCAGGACCCTTCAGGGGTAGAGGATCTGAGACTGAGTCAAGCTGAGACCCAGGGTTCAAACCCTATCCCTCTGCAGCATAAGTGCTGCCCCACTGGATTCATTCAATAGACCAAAATATTTCACAGTTCTAATTTTCTTTGCCCTGTGAACTGTCATTTTTGGTAGGCAGTCAAATATTTTTATACTGCACAGAAGGACAGCCATAGCAGGGAAGATCAAACTAAGATCAATGGTCCAATGGATGCCACCAGACACTTTGGAGGGAATGAAAGTAACAGGACAATTACTCAGTGATAAATCCCTTTTCATTCAGCACAAGCTTCTGGCAAGTCAGAGGCTTAGGGTATAGTGGTGTCTCTAACCAGCTTGGCTAACAGTCATTCAAAGACCTATCCTCTTTAAACTTCTCATATTTTTTCCTGAAGTCATTTACATCCTTGGCCTTATCATGATCCCCTGGCAACAAGTTCCACAGGTTGACTGTGCATTGTGTGAAGTACTTTCTAATGTTTGTTTTAGATCTGTTGCCTCTTAATTTCATTGAGTGACCACTGGTTCTTGTGTTATGTGAAGGGCTTCCTTCTTCATACTATTCATGATTTTATAAGATTATATCCCATCCACTATTACCTGCCCCTTTTCTAGCTGAAC
This sequence comes from Podocnemis expansa, assembly GCA_007922195.1. NCBI lineage: Eukaryota > Metazoa > Chordata > Testudines > Podocnemididae > Podocnemis > Podocnemis expansa. The sequence continues at coordinate 36,384,522 of ML681991.1, read as the reverse complement.
AGTCTCAGTCTTTCACACCTCTCCTCTACAATACGTACTACATATGCCTAATCCTTTTTACTGCCCTTCTCTGCATCTTTTTTCAGTTCTAATCTCTCTCTTTTGAGATAGAGAAACCAAAGCTGCAGACCATATTCAGTGTGTGGGTATACAATCAATTTATCTACTGGTATTATTATATTTTCTGTCTCATTATCTATTCCTTTCCTAATGGTTCCTAACATTGTGCTAGCTTTTTTGACTGCTCTAGCTCATTAAGTGGAGATTTTTACAGAACCATGCTTCCAAGTTCTCCTTCTTCAGCGATAACAGTTAATATAGACCCTATCATTTTGTATATATAATTGGAATTATCCTTCTTATTTTGCATTGATCAATATTGAATTTAATCTGCCATTTTATAGCCAAGTTCTTTGAGATCCCTTTGTAATTCAGAAGACAAATATGGGCTTACCTATTCTGTGTAATTTTCCCTTGTTTGTAAACTTGCCACCTCCTCACTTCTACCAGAGCCTTTATCCATATGTTTAACTGCACTGGTCCTCATGGGAACCTTTCTGTGAAAAATGACCATTTATTCCTACTTTCTGCTTTCTATCTAGCAGCAATTACTAATACATGAAAAAACCTTCTCTCATTGCATAACAGGTTACTTTGCTTAAGAGCTTTGGTGAGAGATCTTGTCAAAGGCTTTCTCCAACTTCACATACATTACATACGCTGGATCATCCTTGTCCACATGTTTCTCAACTCTTTCCAGGAATCCTAACAGATTAGTGAGGAAAGATTTACCTTTATAAAGTCTATACTGAATCTTTCCAAGATACTGGGTTCATGTATGTGTCTAATAATTCTGCTCTTTACTATGGTTTCAATCACTTTGTCTGGTACTAAAGATAGGCTTATCAGCCTTAACTGCTGGGATTGCCTCTGGGGCAGTTTAAAAAAAAACCAAAAAAACAAAAAAACAAAATCACATTGCCTAAGAAGCAAGGAGTCCTGTGGCACTTAAAGACTGACAAATTTATCTATCTCATGAGCTTTCATGGGAGAAAATCCCACTTCATCAGACGCTTTGAAGATGGGTCTGAGGAAACAGGATTTTATGCCATGAAAGCTCATGTGATAAATAAATTTGTTAGTCTAAGTGTCACAGGACTCCTTTCTTATCTTGCTGGACTAGATTAACACAGTTGCCCCTCTAGAACTTAGCACATTGCCTAAGCTTTCTTTCAGTCACATGGTACAAAAGTTGAGTTAACACACCATGATCTGTAGTTCTACAATGTCATATCTGAGCTCCTTTAGAACTCTCAGGTGAATGCCATCTGGTTCCAGCAATTTATTACTGTATAGTTTATATTTTTCCCAAAACTGTACTATGAACAAAGAGCTCGACTGGCCATATTTTGGAAAGGCACTAGGAATTCTGGGATATGGTGGTTGGACTCATTCATGTATAGTGTAGGCATTCGAACCCCAGGTTGGGATACAGGGTTCAACAGGTCCTAACCTGAAGTTACAGACAAGTGTTGACATTCACGTCCTAGGTTGAGAAACCCAAGGTCCTTGAAATCAGTCCTACTAACCTTTTGCTTACATCACAGTATAGACATATTCCCAAGATACACAACTCAAAATCTAGTCCAATTACTCCTTCTTGTCTTCCCTCAAGCCCCTGCCCCATTACTTGCTATACTTGGCAATAATCAGCCCCCAAATTCTTTTCTACAGACATGGTGCAGTAAGACTGTGTAGAAAAATCTCATACTTTCCTTGGATTTCTTTACCAGTTTTCCCTCTAGGCCTCTTCTCTTGCCTTTCAGAGACTCAACAGTAGATCCTATTCCTTTCAAGAGACCTATATAGGACAAAAAGTAAATTCTTATACACAGGCTCTCTTCCAACTTTCCTCGTTATCATGCCTACACCCCAGTAACTTTTAAGAACTACTAACACCAGGTTTCTCCTGTTCTCCGCTGAAATGGTAACTAAGCAGAGTAAGACCTGGAACTACTTTAATGGGTCAGCTTTTCTTTTGATGCATCCAAACAAAGGCAATAAACTCAGAAAGAAGGGCACTAGAAAAACTGCAAAAATGAACAACCATAATTGAATCAGCCTCCCAATGGCGTACCTAACCCTTAATTCAATTAGACAGCTTGCAAAGTTCATAGGCTCCATGCAAACTGCTAACATTACCTACCAAGCTAAAAACAATAGCAGTATCCAGTACCAACTCTTTTTTTCCAATCTATGCCTGGGTAGGAGATTGTACATGTCATGCTGTTGGACACTTACCTGACAGATGTGGTCTGTGCATTTGTGACACTGTATCTTGAAACGAATGTAGTAGCGTTCAAGTTTCAGATGGCACCATATGTCAAGGAATACTTGAAGAGCTACTCAGGGTAATGCAAACATATTCCACATGTGCTCTGTTTGCTACATTATCTTTATATACAAGAATGGATCAAATTCAAGGTCCTCCACTGACTATCTCTGACCTCAGTGAGATGGGTCTAGCGTACTTTCATACAATGACACCTTCATTCCACAGTCATGGCAACATTTTTCATCGTGAACTGCCCACAGTATAAGTAAGATCCAGGCACACAATATTTCAACATCCAGCTCCAAAAATACAAAATTCCTCTTGAGAGAGATTACATGAACTGATCTCACCACCTTCAGGACTTCTTTCAAGACCCATGCCTTTGCAATATAATTTCCATAATTACAAACTTCCTCTGGCAATATTAATAAAAATAAATCTGTAGTCACTTGTAGGCAGGATGGAGAAAATGAAAGACAGCATCAAAAATGTATCATTCTGTATATGACAATATTTTTGTGCAATTAGTTTTTAGAAAGATGCAGTCCAAGTGATTAGATATATAGAAACCATCCTTATATAGAACAAGAGAGGCTTCATTTATTTAAAAATAAATGAATTAGAAGAGGGATGCATTCTAGATATTCCAGTTTCATTTTTTAAGAAACTAGATTTTTTCAGTAAATAAGTTTCCCTTCCCATAGTTACTTATCCTATCACAGCATGTAATTCTTTAAGTATATATAAAAGAAGTGGGATAATAGGTTAACCGTACTAACCTTTCAACTCAAAGCCTGACAACTAGGTTCAGCCCAGTCCTCATTTGTGTACAATATAAAACCATCTTGGAGCATCATGATTTAGAGTTTGTTCTCAAGAAGTCCACAGCTCAAGTAACACGGCTGACTGCAAGTCAGGACAGAGGTGCAGTACTCTCTCTCTTTCAAAAAAGAAAGCCTGGCACTGAGATTCCCTGCCTGGAACAGTAATTATTTATTGAAGTTTTCTGAATAACCTCATTCAAGTGAGGCAACCTGAGAAACCTGAGAAAATTCTTTCTGCTATCAGTATGCACCCATTCAGTGTAAGCATAGCAACATCACCTTTTATTTAAAGGTTTTGCTAGAAGGTAAAGAGGAAAGTTAATGCATAGAAATTCTAAGGCGAATATAAATATAGATTAAAATAAAGAAATTAGCAGTTTTATAATTTCATAGTACAGTGGAGAAAAAGGTGAAAGACAACAAGCAGGAGCGGTAAGGCTGAGTAAAAGCGCTAAATAAAAATAGCAAACCCAAAAGACTATTTATTGCCTTGAGAGAAACCAAGTGGGTGAGGTAATATCTTCAGATACAGAAGTAGAGCTCTGTGGAGGCTCAAAGCTTCTCTCTCTTACCCCCAGAAGTTGGTTCAACAAAAGACAAGATGGGTGAGATCCCAGTACTTTGGGACTCCTGCACCCACATAATGCTGCATATGCATTACCTTATTTTTTATGACCGCTACTTTTAGATAGTTAGAACACCTTCTGTACATGGGATTCAAATTTTAGACAATTTTCTTCTTTATAAGAGCAAAATTGAAATTGTCAGATGTGAAGTCATCAGTATTAGAAATAATCATTTTATCTACTCTCTTACTAACAACAACAAAGAAAACCACTTGCATCTTATGTCTGGTTCTTTTCACACTATCACTGTTTCATTAAAACTATGACTTCTCTCTATGGAAAAATGAGCACACCTCTTTCCACAAGATGTACAGTGATTTGTCTAGAAAGAACAGGAAATTTCTAGTGACGGCTACAAGCACCGTAAGTTATCAAACCCTTTGATCAAAAGTATTCCAAGATCTAGATATGGTATCTGATGATTTCTTTACTATAGGCCAAATTTATATATGGTATAACAGTTACAACAGGTAGAATCTGATTCCACAAGTCCTACCAGTCTTGCCTCTGCTAACTGCAGCTATTACTACTAGGCCCTTGACTTCTGTATTAGTAGACAATATCTCTGAGCAGAAGAGACTTTGCCAATCAACGGATACTGTGAATCTCTTACTGAAACAAATTAACCCCCCCCCCCTACAATACCACAAATCCCTCACTGCTTAAAGATAAGGAAATGGGTCAAAACCCCACCACACTATGCTTTTTGGGTTTTGGGGGGTTATCTTGGCATTTTTGCAGCAATGTACAATAATCAGCATTTTTTTCAACATTTCATAAATAGATTTGCCTTACTTAATAAGATAAACAGTTATCTTTTTAACAAGCTTTGCAGAAGACTGTCTTTGGCCGTGTAAGAACAAACAAGGGTTAAGCTTTCCGTTCTCCACTCCCCTTGCCTCAATGAATATCAACTTCAAAACCCTAAGGCTCTCTCTACACTACACAGACAATACTGGTGTAGCCATGTCAGCATAACCTTGTAACATGGATGCAGCCTATACAAACAGCAGGGGTTTTCAGCCAAATGTACTTCCGTTACCTGCCTGAATAAAGTTGACTATGTCAATAGAAATATTCTTCCATTTACACAGCTACAATTCCACTAAGGATTAGCTAAGCATAGCTACACCATCAGAGCTCTGTTTCTCTAATACTCCTGGCTGACATGTCTATGTTGACCTAAATTTCAAGTATAGCTCCACCTAACTGGGAACATTAAATTAAAAAAAAATAAAAATAAAAATAAAAAATAGGCATGCAGAAAAAAAGTATTACAAGAAAATGATAGGTCCTGGAATAACCTGGGTTTGGTAGGCTCTCAAAATGTTTGCATGATTAACCATCAAAAAAGAAGGTCGGGTGAATGTGTTGTGGCTCCTCTTTTAACTGGTTCCAAGACAGGATGCTTGAAGAGTTATGAGCTAGGCTATGAGTTTTTATAATGTGATACTGCAGGTTATTAAGATGGTGCCATACATTTTATTTCTGTGAACATTAGGTCAAGCAAAGGACTCTTTAGGACAGTGGTTCCCAATCTTTCCTTTATGTGGACCACTGCATCATCATTGAAAGCTTTTGTGGACCACCATGTAAGTAAGCTGTTTTAAACATTTTTAAAATAGCCTACGCCTCAGGGGAGGAAAATGTATATCAAGGGGTATTAAAAGCACAGCTATTTCTAACAATTTATTAAGCTGCCGCACAAACATACTGCACTCATCAAAGCATATTTACCTGCAGTTATTATCTTTCTTTTCCCCCCTTATGGACCACCTGTAGTATCCTTGTGGACCACCAGTGCTCCACAGACTACAGGGTGGGAACCACTGCTCTGAGAAAAAGAAAGGAAAAAGAGCTCCATAAATCTAGAAGTAAACAAAACAAAGAAAAAATGCATGTCACACTTCTAAGACAGGGACTGTATCTTGGTAAGCAAACATTCTGAAAAGGATTTAGGATCATGGTAGCTAACTGAAAATAATGCTGTAGCTAACACAGCCAACATAACCTATGATGCATAAGCACAGGAATATGAAGTAGAAGTAGAGTTCTAATATTAGACCTCTGTATATGCCATTAGTGAGACTATTGCTGTGATAGATGTGTCCAGTTCTGAATGCCACACTAAAAATAACATTGTCAGATTGGAAGGTTTCAGGAAAGAATAATACAAATTATTCAAAATCTAGAACACATAATAGAGACTGAAGAAATTGGATCTATTTAGTTTATCCAGAAGGTTAGGAGGAGTCTTGATCACAGGCTACAGGCATCTACATAGGGAAGACATTTCTGATGGTACACAGGTCTTTAATCTAGCAGAAAAAGGCATAATAAGATCCTATGGCTGGAAGCTGAAATTCAAAAAGTTCACACTCAAATTAAAGTTCACTTTTTAACAGTGAGGGTAATTAATTCTTGGAACAAACTACTCAAAGACATGGTGGATTCTCCATTACTTGACATCTTTAAATTAAGATCACATACCTTTCCAAAAGATAAGCCACTGATCAAACAGAAGTTATGGAGCTGATGCTGAAATAATTTGACGACATTTTTTGGCATATGCTGTGCAGAAGAACAGACTGGATCAGGGAGTCTCAGATTTGTGGCTTGTGGGCACATGCAACCCCTAAAGCTATTTTTTGCAGCCCGCAGCGACATAGTCATTATTCATGTTTGCAATATCATTTTATGAAAAGGTTTCAGTGGTGCTGCTCTCAGGTTAATGTACTAGTCCTCATACAGCCCTTGTGGTGAACTGAATTTTAGACTCCTGGACTAGGTGACTATAACAATCCCTTTTTGGCCTCAGACATATATGAAAGCAAGCTGATCAAGGTGTAGATTGTAATAGCCTAAGTTTGCCTGCTTCCATGCTTGGCATCCACTCGTTGAAAAATTGATAGCTCCAACCTCGTTATTTCTAGCAACGCTGTCTGCTTTGCATATTAAGGCAAAGCAACAATGATTAACCACTTGAAACAGGTAATAATCCCCTAAGATTATATTGCCTGAAGTGCTTTTATTACCATTTTTAACTGAAATTTATGAACAACTACCAGGAAAATATATATACTCCTGAATGTGGGGCTGCATTGATATTTCTAGAACAAGAAATATAAAACAAGTCTGTACAGAGTTCTGAAGCAAATAAAAAATAAAATCTAATTTTGCTATGAAACGTGCTTTTTTCTCTTTAGTTTCAAGTTCTCCACAAAACCTGTTATTCAGATAAATGTGAGCACAATACCTCACAGTTTTAATCAACAAAATGTGTTAAATAACTGTTCAAACTTCATATCACATTACAGACCACAGAAGAATTAACTTTAAACATCACATTATATAAATTATTATTATTAGTTATTATTTTAAATTTTAGTCAGCCTGTCATGTTTTCCTGCATAATTTTACTCTGATTTTTTTTCTTTGAACAATTTGTGGAATACTTGTATTACTCCTCTCTCCTTCCACATTTCTCTTTGCATAAAGACTAATAGAACTTGATGAAATAATCACTCTGAAACTTACATATTGCAGTACATGAAATAGTACTTAGTGATTTTAACCACAGTCATACTATGCGGCGGGGCGAGGGGGGGCCCAGAACAGGTTCAGGTTATATGAAATTAAAAAAAGAAATGCTTAAGGAGAGTGCAAGAAAGAACAGATAATTCTATTTCATAAATCAACTTTACATTCATTCTTCATCATTTACAGCTTAATCAATACCTTAACCTTGTTTCTTGAGAGTCTCTCTCTCTCTCTCTCTCTTTTTAAGCATACAAAAAACAGGCTCAATTTTTTTCACTTTGTAACATTTGCTTCACTGCTGGGAATGGGGGTGCTCTATTAACTAATCTCTTATCTTACATGTCACCATGCAATATTTATTTAGTATTCACTGATGGCAGCTCCATCTACAATTGCTAGCGAGTAACCTCCATTTATTGGTATACACGGAGAAGAGTAACAGATACCTTTAATTACGATATATGCATGGAAGTGCATCCCAGAGCTCCCTCTGCTGAGAATGATTAATGTCCTGACATTTTTGTTGTCCTTTTTCTGAAACATACAAACAGTTATAGAGCACTTTGAGCTCACTGTCCCTGAAATTCCAAAACTTTCTAATCTCCCTATGTGCCATCAGCAAGCAAACAATTCTACACTGAGCTGATAGAAATAGAAGGAACACACAAGGGAGGCAGAAAAACCTTTTTTTTCCGTCTTTTAAGCAGCAGTATTTTTTCCCTCTGTTTAAAAAAAATGTATTTGAGTATAAAGTGAAAAGTGTCTATTCAATGGTGATAAGAAACAGCAAATCTGATCTTGTAATACAATTTAATTCACTGGGGTTGTCTTTCTAAAATAAAACAACCAACTATTTATCAGCTTATCTATTAATTATGAAAGTAGAAATCCATGGACAGAAGCAGTTATTTCTTATACCCTATTTTATCAAGTTATCAAAGTTGGTTCAATGTTACAGTATGATAAAGTTGCAAGGAACCTACTTTCTAACATAACTTTTCTAATTACCAAAAGCAGTGGATGGCAACTCACTATGATCTCACAAGCATAGTCATGTGCAAAGAAGTGAAGCACTTCTATTACTTGGGTTTCACTTTCTTGATGTTCACAGGAAACTAGTCAGACTCCAGACTTCTGGGCTGCATGAAAAAGTTAGAAGTAATATCTTAAAAGGAAAATGACTTACCTTTTACTTTCTGTACATAATTTGGGTCTACCAGTGCAGTCACAGTCCTGTTTCTTAAAGCAAACCAGAAGGAAATTGAAAATAAATAAATAAACAAATAGCATTTCCGTATCATCCAGCCACAACGTACTTTGAGGAAATCAGGAGGGAACCCTTTGTCCAAATCCTTTAGAATAGCACTTCAAGCCAGGAAGTGCTTCTCTATGATAGGCAGAGAATGTATTGGTTTTTCCTCACTTGTGACAAAACCTATAGGACAGGCCTAGCTCCTGAAGGACATGCTGTTAAAAAATTAAGTTGAATGAATGAGCAAATTTGGATTGTGGCTCAAGAAAGAAGCCTGGTAAAGTAGGTCAACTGGGAGGATGGATCTGTACAATATTTATCCAAAATATTTTTTACCATATTCATGACAGTCTTCTTATGAAACCCTCAAGCAAATGGGATGCAAAGGAATACATATAACAAAGGAAAAGTTTCTGATTATAAATTAGCCCTGAATTACCTTCACGTGGTCCAGCAAAGAACTACTAACAGAGAGGTACATGTAGGCAAGATCACACAGAGTTTATGAGATGTTTCTCTTACTGTATCCAGACAGACTGACCTCACTGAAGTGGGGCTGTTATCTAGCTTGCTGGAAAAGCTGTGGTTTTTTTAAGGGCTACTGAGCCAAAAACAGATGCAGCGAGGATCTCACCTGCAGGTAGCCAGAAAACAGGTCAGGACTATATAGGTCTATGCTGGTACAGGGGTAAGGGTTTTACTTGGACCAGGCAGAGCAGCACTCATTTGCATACCCAAGTGTGTGGTCAAATTCACGATCATGAGCATTCAGCTCCTTCAGTGGGGAGCCTGCAGAGTAGCATTATCTTGAAAGTCTAATTACAAATGCTACAAAACTAGCCTCAGAGAAAGTGCAGAAAATGAATTTTACTTCTGATAATGGCTTACTAGTTTTAACACTGAAAGTTTTCTGATATGCTGTTCCATGTGCAAAACAATAAACATAAAGCAACAGACATCTGTTAACCTCAAATAATGTAAATATTTAACACAACAGACAGCACACTAAGATTATCAACCCAGAAATGTAAAAAGGATATAGTCATCTTTTCTACAAATTTATCATGTGCTTCTTCGGTTTTAGGGAACCTATCGATGTCACTTTCTAGGCGCTCGATCTGAAGGTCCATTGAATCAAGGTTACTCTTGAGAATTTGAGCTGAAACTTAGAAAATATGACAAACAATTAGGAAAACTTCTGGAATTGAACTTTAAAGAAAAAGAAGTTAAGCAAAGTCAAGAAAACCACTTTTAGTAGAAGTATTCTTGAGCTAAAGAGAATAATTACATTAAGCAGACTCATTTTTCTGAATTACTGCTCATAAAAATCCTACCCTTCATAAAATAAGTGAGAATGTGTAATATAATATACAAAATCATCACATTAAATGTGGGAATGTCACCATTTTATTCAGCTATTAGTTCAACTGAATCTATTTCTATTTAAATTTATTGATAGAAATTCTAATATTTCATTCTTTTAAATCTAAAATGAAGACTAAAGAGAAACTAAGGTTCAAAGAGATTTTATCTTATTAATGCATGTACTTGGCCACATAAATTATTTAAGGGAAATTATAGAAAAAATGATAAAATATTTCTCTTTTATTGAAATATACTGATTTCTATAAACCAACATCTGTGGAAGTCCTCAATACTTTTAACACCTACAGATACAGATTTGGATACTTAAAGCTACTGACACCTTACACACATCGAAATAAAGAACATATGGTAAAACAGTGCTAGCAATCATTTTAAAATCTTCTCTAATATTACACTGTACCATGTACACTCTAACACTGTATTCATCATGGTTTTATCCTTAAGATTCCTGACATTTTTCCTGCCTTTCTCCTAGAAAACTTATTTCAAGAACCACATTAAAAATGTGCTAGTATCACATACTCATTTTCCATGTTCCCCAGCCTGGTTCACTGCCTTTCACTTATTATATAATCTACACTTCCCTGCACCTACCAGTATCTAAGAAGAAAAATATCTCACAAAAATATGAAGAACTAACCTTTTCCTGTTTTGGATGGCTACAACACTAAATACAGTGGCTGTAGCACCAAGGTTTTCTAAATTGTGGGTTGTAATATGCTCCTATGTAAAATGAAACATTTGCCAACAGAGAAAGAAAAGACAGCTGTACTAAATGGCAATTTTAAACCCTTCACAGTTATACTGGTTTTAAAATGGAATATTCAAATTCAAATTCTTGCAGAATTTCAGCAGAAGACTACTACTACTTGATAGCAAAGCATTTTTACTACACTGACATAACTCTTCATATCTAAGAGTAGAGAAACTTGCTTATAATATATACAGAAATTTCAGACATTGTAGCTGGGAAAGAGGGAGAGGAATCAAACACCAGATAAAGGATGATGATAATAGAGATGACAGGCCATTCACTGGAAGAGTTTAAGGATTTGTCCTGTGCATTGTGGTTAGCACCCACAGAGTTAAGTATTACATTATTGGCAGACCATTCACTGGAGTAGTTTAAAAAGGATTTATCTTGTTTAAAGGCAAATCGACACCTAAAAACAAACCACCAATGTCTTGGCACTGGTTGCTTTTCCTAGGAACTAATAATGTGATGTGAACAGTTCCCTTAACTACGGTCAACTTCACTAAGAGCTAACGATGCTCAGAACCTGGCAGAGACCACTCTAAATAGAAACTGTCACATAGAGGAATCTTCAAAATATTCCTTTAAACATTAACCAATTTAGCTTTTTAAAAATTTGTTTTACAAGATCTGTTAATTAAAGAAATGCAGTTCACAAAAGACATCTGTTTCATATTCTCCCTTGTCCCCTGTTTGATACAGTCAGAATGTATCACATCAAAATATATGTTCAGGAGGACAAACACATTCATGATAGTCAACATGGAAGGTGAAGCAGCATTATAAGACAGAATGCTCTTACTCAAACAAAATTATAGGTAACAAAAGCTAAACATATCCAAAAATATGGAAAAATACTTACAAGGAAGATTCTTATTTATATTAAAAGAAACCTTGAAGTTTTCATTTCCTTTTAATGCTTCTTTGATCATACTAAACAATTAATTGGGGTTTAACAGAAGCATGCATGTGCTAGCTCTATAAGGTAACATATGCATTTTTGAACCATATTATGTCTTCTGGTGTGCACCACACATTGCTATGGAGCTCACAAAAATCTGCCTGGAGGTGGCCATTAAATCACAACAGCAGATTTAACAGTTAACATGACCCCTTTAATATTACTTTGCTGTTTCACAGCCAGATACTCCCCCACATTACATTCTATCTATCTACAATTCTATCATGTTCACTTTAAAAGAAATTTCTTTGACAGAAACTAACAAGCTTTTACTGACAGTGAAAACAGCTTTATGTTAGCATAGTCTCACTCTATGGCAGATATCTACTGACTGACAAGCAGGCCTCTTTTTTCATTTTTTTTCTCTCTTATACCACATCATTGAATATGAGATATGCCCTGGGGGAGGGGAGGGGCACATCATTGAATATGCCCCGGGGGAGGGGCAGCATTTTGAGAGCCAGCAGAGAAAAGCAACCTGGTAAGAGCTGGGAGGGGAGGAGCAGCAGTCTGAGAGCTTGTGGGGGGGAAAAAGCAGCCTGATAAGAGTCTGGAGGGGAGGGGAAAGGAGGGGCAGCAGCCCTGTGAGAGCCAGCAGGAAAAAGCTGTGTGGTAAGAGCTAGGAGGGGAGGGGCAGCACTGTGAGAGCCAGCAGGGAAATTTAATGTCATCAGGTGCAAAGACATGTCAGATTCTCCAGTTTACCCACATAATGTTAATTCTACCCTCCTTGTCTGTGTGCATTATGATACAGTCTTTAATTACAACATCACAGGCTTCATTCATTGGGCAAACTGGATGCACACAGAGGCAAAATGAAAGTAGCACCAGCAAGATAAAGTCTGACCTGAGTGTATGATTTTTTATATACTTTCCTTTTTTGATACTGTTTTCTGGGTAAAATATTTTTTAAAACTGGCAGCATAAATTGATCAAGAGCAAGCCTACAATGAACTACAGATAAGTGATGATAATCTAGCAATTTAAACGTAAATTAATTTACAATTGCTTTTCTCTTTTTTGAAAATCACCTGGCATTTCCAGATATTGTAATATAATGCAAAATTATTTCTCTTGTATTTCTATTTTGATAATTTAATAAGAATCATCAGAAATGACTGAAAATTGACACGTTTTGCATCCAAAACCACTGACTACTGTCAAAAGGTTATTTTAAAAAACCCTCTATTAATTTAAAGAATGTTACAAGTACTTATTATGGTTCATCGTTCATTTTCAGCATGCACAATGATTTAGACTTAGGATAGACCACCACTACAGAAAATTAGCTTTAGAAAAAAAATTCCTTAAGTCCATTGAACAAATGTACTTGTGGAATCAGTATGTCATCTGTTTGCAGAAAGAACTGCTAGTACATTTATTTTATAAGAAAATTTTAATTAATATAACTATGTCAATTACCAAGACAATTTACATTCACTGCAAAGTTCAATACCAACACTAGACTTCCACTGATTAAATAGCATTCAACATGTATTATTTTTCCTTTGTTGTATGCCAGTAGTCAAAATCCATTTATATTTCAGTGCAGTCTTCATGAATGACTCTATGGGTATCTGAGCCCATTAGACAAGAGAGTAATTGTTGTGAAGGGTTGAGGATGGAAAATTGTGTTGTAAACTTTCTGAAAAAAATCTCTCACCAATAAAGAGTTTACTTCGTATTATAAAAACCAAATAATTATATTTAGAATTTATACAGGCCTGACCCCAAATTGAATAAACTCAACAGGATTTTTTCCATAATATCTTCTGTGCATGGACTCCATAGCACTTACTGAAACAGGCTCTGATCTTGCACCTTCTGTCCCCATAAATTCTCATTGATCTGTTGTGATTCTCAACAGTTGAAAAGAGGTCTCTGTGTGCATCTTTTACAGGATTAAGATGATAGCAGTGTTTTCCCTCACTATTACTTTCATTTTAAAATTAATTCTTATTGAGTCCTCAGACCTTTTGTTTTCACTGTCCATGAGTATTCTAGTGAAAAAGTTTATTGGCGGAAATGTTGGCAGGGAAGCGGGAGCATGGTCCGGGCCTGGATGGGGTGAGGTGCAGAAGTGCAGCATGGTCGGGGACAGCAGAGAAGCAACAGTGTGGTAAGAGACGGCAGGGAAGTGGCAGCGGGGGGGGGGGGGGGGAAGCATGACATGGTCCGAAAAGCCATAGCATATTTAGATCTTCTCATACGCCCTATTGCAGTGTACTTGTTGTTAAAATAAAATCATGTTTTACAAGTCCTAAACATGATGTGCAATACTAAGAAATGAAAATATAAAGGAGAAAAGTTTAAAACTGAACATAGATTACTTTCAATTTTTAGCACTGCTTACTGCTGTGAAGCATCATATTCCACAATGAAATTCAAAACATTGTGCAATACTTGAAGATCAGCATCTGAGACAGCTTTTCCCTACTGCATGGACAAGTTACTGCCCAGATTTAAAAAAAAATAAAAAAATAAAAAAAAAACTTGCCACAAGCCTGTAGTGTTCTACATCTAGCGACAGCTAAGTTTTAACTGTCTAGGCCTAATTTCATGGTAACCCTAAATAATTAGTATCTGACATTAGTAGGATCAATATTTGCCCTATTTTACGATAAAATTAAAGTGTGCAATTAATTTTAAGCTTAGTAATTTTGGAGTAGGTAAAAATATGTGGTTATATGCCTCAGTGCGGCTCTTGAAGGTTTAATAATTGACTTGTGTGGCTCTTGAGTTCTGTAAGTTTGGCCACCCCTGATATATACACATGAACCATTTTTTTCCCCCACAGGTTTTCATATTTCATTTAATTGAGAGGATGCGCAGTTTCACAAATAGGTCTTCAAGTCACTCATACAAAGCATGTAATATGAATAACTACTTTTCCCCCCTTTCCATTTTTTAAATGAAAATAAAAAAACCTGTATAATTAAAAATAATAAATCAAATGTTTAAAACTAAACTGGATATAAAAAGCCACCTAAAGATGGTCTGATGAGAGTCAAAGGATATTATTTACTAAACACTTTAATAAGGATATTGCCCCAGAAACCAAGATAGATAGATTAATAGGCTATTTTGTGCTATAACTGAGAAACTTTTCTGAAATACAACGGTAACAGGATTCATCAGCAACATGACACATTTGGGTAGGGAGATAAACAGCAGAGAAGTAAAATGTGCTAGAACTGACAAATAAATTAGAAAGATACAAATGGTTATTTGTTGGTGAAGAGACTACCCAATGGTAAATAAACTGGCTCCAAACAGAAACAAAATTTAACTGTATTCAGCACTCTACAAGCACTTAAGTGCACAGCTGCCTAGCAAAAGTAGTTCTTTACCTGTGCATCTGAAATTTGAAACTATAAAGACAAAACCAATCAACAATGACAAAAAAAAAAAAGCATAATGGGTTTTGTGATAAATAAATCCTCATATTGGACCATATTGCGATCTTGGAGATCCTGTTACATTGAAATTAGAGTTTAAAAACATATGGAATACATTTAAAAGTGACTTGAACGCAGCCCGTGAACTAGGAAGAAGCTAAAACCTTCCTAGATTCAGAAACACATCACACAGTACTTGGTTTGATGTCTTACTGACACACCATGGTCAAATTTAAAAAAAACAAAACAAAACCCACAAACAAGGAGTCCCGTGGCACTTAAAGATTAACAAATTAATTTATTGCATGAGCTTTTGTGGGAGAAAATCTCACTTTGTCTTCAAAGTATCTGGTGAAGTGGGATTTTCTCCCATGAAAGCTCATGCAATGAATTAAGTTGTTAGTCTTTAAGTGCCACAGGACTCCTTGTTTGTTTTACTGAACATGGCTGCCCCTTCAGATATTGGCAACATGATCAAATACATTTTTTAAAAAGCTACAAGTGTCCAGATGCCAGGGTCTAGCTCATCCAATGTTTAGATAATGAAAATAGATAGTAACAGCAACAACATAAAAGGCATATATACAGCAATCTGGAATTAAATGGTCTACTGCTTTGAAAAAAAAAATAAAGCAAATCGGTGACATTCTGAATACATACAAGTTTTAAGCTTCTCTCATTCTTTATTTCATTCTCTGGAACAGATGCAACTCCTTTTCACATTTCCTACATCACTACCCAGACTTGTAGAAGGCTGTAAGGTTCTTCTCCTGTGACAATGTACAAATTCTACACTTACAAAGAAAAGGTCCACTACTAAGATTAGAAAATGGTGGCTTATACTAGTACAATCCTGTGGTGTCAAAGGACCCCAATCCCAGCTACAGAGGCACCCTGGAGAGACTCTTCGCATGGGTAAATTTCTTTCACCATCTGTGTACTCAAGTCTCCAAAAAACATTCATCTCTCAAAGATTTATGATGCTAGCCATGATTTAATAGAATTTAAACATGTGCATGGGCTATTCAACAGTGAGTCTTCTCCCGAGAAACAGTGAATCTTTTCCCTGGTCCTTGCCCAGATACAATGAAGCTTTATCCAGCAACAGTCAGCTTGTCAGAAAAAGATTCTGACAATGGTGGCTTTCCTAAAAGCTCTTTCTCTCAAAAGTAAACTTCCCAGAAAATCAATTTGAAAATGTTATCTGAAGAAACTCAATTTGCTGGACAACTGTAATGCTATATAGGGAAATGTTATCTGGCATCTTCAAGACTCCCTTTTGGCACCTTTTTCTTTTTTAAAACAAAAACCACTGAAACTACAAAGATAGAAACAATGTTGAAAGATCAAGATAATAATATTGAAACTGGTGCCTCAAAATTCAATCAGATGCTAGCAAACTTTCATCATTAATTTGGGGTCTAACTGACCCCAATAACTTATGAGTGAATTTTTTGCTACATCAAAGCCTATATTACATACACAGAGGTATTTAGACTACGCCGATGATAACAGCTTGTCCTTACCATAGTTTGAGAATATATGAAGAAAAAAAGGCAGTTGTTTGCTCATCACGTTTTTTAAGTTTCTGTATGTGTCTGAAGTTCAAGACACCATCCAAAGTTCTTAGAAGTATAATATTTAATTTTCCCTACTGACCAGCACTGAGGGGCTTGCATGACCCTGTTACTTTGTGACTCCCCCCCCCATTCAAAACACACATCAGATAGGGTGAACCACTGTGAAAACATCCTCATTCTAGTCTGAGCATACTTATTAAAGAGGGCACAAATTTGGCATGAAATTTGCTTACATTTGTACTTATGTTGGGGTTATTATAGACTCCAAATCCTCAGGAGGGTTATATAAAACAAGGGGAGAATTTTCAGTAGTTTTATAAAGCAAAATGTAGCAATATGGAGCCAATTCAAGTGTGAGGCCAAGAAAACCATTGGAAGTAAAGGATTTCTAACCATGAATTCTGAGGGAGGTATTATGCACAAGTGTTATACTCTCCCATTGATAGGTACTCAACTTTCACTAATGGCACTATTAATTATGGACGCAAATAGATTGCAACAAATGTGAGTTAACTTGTAGGTTCTGTACAAAATCCCAAAGACAATCTAATTTGCTCAGAGGTGCTTATAAATCAATCAGTGAAGTTATCACACTTCCAAACAGCTAAAACATAAAGAGGAAGTCACGCTCAAAATGAGTGGATATTTCTTTAAAAAAGCAACACAAACATGACCCAAGGCTTGTAGAACCTAGTACCTTATGAAAACATAAGCAAAAAAGTCTGCATTCTATTGATAAACCTTGTATTTTGATACACAAGTACCTAACAAACTGAATTTTGTCCCATCATCTGATATTTTAAGCCTCAGTTCATATACAGAGGTAAGAGCAAAATTCAAAATCATTTGTTATTCAACTAAATGTCTTCACTAAGGTAAAAAATACAAGAACAAAGCCTTCCTCTTTACAGCTACTAAAATATTTTAGTTTTTGACACACTGAACAAAAGATAATTTTGCAGTTAATCTGTAATATCTTTCTTAACTAGCCAAATCAGCTCCATCCTATGACTTCTTTAGAATCAGGAAGACATATCAGAGATGAGAGCCTTTCCTTTACATGAGGGAATACGTCTTCATTTTGTTTATGAAGTAAGCAACCTTTTGATACTTACTGATTTCTTGGTGATTCTGAATGCTCTCAAAGTGTCAGTAGCCAAGAGGGTCCTCCTCTTTCCCCTCCCCAATTTCTGTCTAAACTGCAGAGTGACTCTCGACTAGCATGGATGGAGCATCCCCAATTGCAAAGCCCTATCCATGCATGGCAAGACTCACGTTACAGGATCCACAATAACGCTGTACTTTTTTCTACACTAGTAAATTATCGCATGGTATGTGGTGATGCACTAAACTGGGCCATTTTACAAAGGCAGTTGCAGAGCACTCTCTTCTGCACCTAATAGGGGGCTACAGTCTGCAGCGGCGACAGAAGAAGAGTAGATTATGTAAATAACTTCCAAGTGGACTTGTTCGTTATTAATTCAGATAGTTTTGAAAATGAAAACAAAAACAGCAGTTCCCAGGAAGAACTTTTAATAAGAATGTCATTAAAGAATTCAGTATGCAAATCACAACACAAGTCACAGCTGACTTCTCTGTCTCTCTATTTCAGTCCTGTTCACAAAACTGGAAGGCGGGGGGGGGGGAGTAATTTAAGGTACATTTCTCCAAGTTATGGGTTTTACTGATGTTAGGTTCTGGTCAACTGGCATCATGGGAGGTGTTCTTGCACAGCATCTTTGCTGAAATGCTGCAGAAGCACAGCAGAAATGCCTCAGGCAAATATGAGTTTACAGTTCTGAGCCAGTGTAAGTGTCTCCCAGTACAGAAGAAAGGAAGTAGAATAGGTCAGGTGAAACTTTACAATAGCACTGGAGAACTAACAGATCATGGATTTGACACTCTCAGTGAAATGGAGAAAGGAGCAGCTAGCGCAGGTAGAAGCAAAGCCCAGGCTTTAGTCTATACCAGGGGTGGCCAAACCCATGGAACTCAAGAGCCACACAAGTTTATTATTAAACCTTTGAGAGCCGCACTGAGGCCTATAGCAATATACTTTTACCTACTCCAAAATTACTAAGTTTAAAATTCATTGCATGCTTTAATTTTACCATAAAAAGAGGACAAATATTGATCCAACCAATGTCAGATTCTAATAATTACTTATGGTTACCATGAAAATTAGGCCTATACAGTAAAAACTTAGCTGCTGCCTGATGTAGAAGACTGCAGGCTAGTGGTGAGTTTTTTTAAAATCCCGACCCTGGCACACTTCTCCTCACCATCCCTGACCATGCCGTGCTTCTCCCCACCATCCCAACCCACTCCTGAACTCCTAGGCTGGGGCTGCTTTGCTGACATTCTTCTGGGAGCCACAATTTTTCATTCAAGAGCCTCGTGTGGTTCCCGAGCCGCAGTTTGGCCACGCCTGGTCTATACTTTCAGTCATTCTTGCTGTCTTGGGTTCAATGTACTCAAGAACCTGGGTTAAGGGACTCTTCCATATGTATGGAAGGCAGTTAGGGAGAACAGTCAGGTTACAACTCATTTTAAATCTTCAGTGAAGACATATCCTATTGTCTAGAAGGCTAAGGGTGAGGCTGCTTGTTTAGGATACAGACCTCACAGAATTAGCCGCAGCATATTAAATTACTGAAAAGCATCTTAACTTCAATGACACATAAGGCCTACACAAATTTCTGCCAGCACAGAATATTTCTGACCTCACTTGAAGGAGAGCTCTGTGTAAGATCAAAAGCTCATCTCAGTTAGCAAAAGAAGCTGATCTCATAAAATATAGCACCTCACTCATTTTGTCAGCCCACCTAGCCTTCTCTACATCCTACACTAAGTATATTACACTTGGGTGTCACAAGCTTCCTAATCATTTGAAGTTTTAGGGCAGTGAGAGTTAAGGTGCCAAAGAAAACATGGCTCCTTCATTAGGGGAAAAAAAAAATCATACCCTAAAGCTTTATCAAGTAGAAACTCATTTTTTACTGAGCTTCCAGTCCCCTAAATGGCTTATTCCTGTTGGAGATGACTTGGCTCCTTTTGTGACATTCCTAAAAGAAGTAGGGAAAGGCACACAAAATGACTGAGATTCTTAAAGATGCAAGACAGTGTAAGTAGGAAGCAATAAAATATTTTAAAAAATGATACTGTAAAACCAGAAGAAAAATAATTTTTCAATTATAAATACAAAGAGAGAGAATAAAGCACATTGCTTAAAACTCGGCAGCATCCAACGTTTACAACATCAAAATCCAAATTCCTATTACAATGGCTACAGATTTGTTCGAGGGCTTGAGCATTAGGTAGCACGCATGTAAGCATGTATGATCATTTTCTTACAATAAACTCCTGACATAGGAATTCCAAATACTAGCCGTCAAAATTAGGGTTTCTAATAACCAAGGGACACAACTTTAGTCTTTAAAAGGGCCAGTATCACAAAGTTGAAAATTACTATGCCAAGTCAGCTGGAAGGAATAATTAAATCTGAAGAAATGTAAATTATAATTGTAAGAGTAATGAATATAAAACAGAAGCTAGGAATTGTACGTAACTGATCAGGCAAGCTAAGAGACACAAGGAAAATTCTATGGCCACTAGAGTTAAGGAAAAGAAGGAGAAATTTAGAGGATTCAAAGAAAAAAGACTCCTAATGATGATGTTGGTCGATTACTAGATGGAAACTGTAGAATTATCAACACTAGTGCAGATAAGCAGAACTATCAAATAAATATTTTGTACTTGGGGGAAGAAAAACAAATGATGGAGTTAGATCATATAACTCTTTCCATTCAACTAGCTTCTCAAGAAGATGTTAAACAGTAGCTACTAAAGTTAGACATTTTTAAATCAACTGGTCATATAACTGGCATCCAAGAGTTTAGAACAGCTAACTAATGATCATACTGGACCATTAATGGAGGTCTTCAGTCACTTGTGGGACACTGGGTAAGTGCAGAAGACTGAAAGAAAATTAATATTGTGATAATATTTAAAGATTTTAATGGGATGACCACATAGTTACAGGTGTCTAACGTCCATCTTTGGGAAGATAATGGAGCTGATGATACAAGACTTAATTAATTAAGAATTGAAGGAAGACAATATACAGGGGTGGCCAAGCTTTGGCTACTGAGCCGCATGCAGCTCTTTGTAGTTAAAGTTGGCTCAAAGAACACCTGTTCTTTTGCACCCCATTTTCCATGTAACAGAATGGGGTGGGAAGCTCAGAGCTTCTGCTCTGTCGGTGGTGTGGCCACAGAATTGTGCCCAGTAGGGAGAAGGGGTTTCAGAGGGTCACTAAGTTTAGCCACACCAATTTAAAAGTTATTAAAATTAAGGTCAATCAACATGGGTGCATAGAAAATAGATTCTGTCAAACTCCGTAATGAGATTAAAAGATTGGCTGATAGACTTCTGTAAGGTATTTAATTTATATTGACTAAAAAATAAAAAAAATAAGGTGCACATTAAATGGATTAAAAACTAGTGAACTGACAGGCTTTAAAATTTAATTTTAAGTGGGAATCATCAACAAATGGATGGGTTTGTAAATAATGAAGAAGACAGGTTATTGATACAGAGCAATCTGGATCTCTGTCAGATGGACACAAAAATATGTGTTTTAATATGGTTAAATGTAGATGTATATATCTAGGAACACAAAATATAGACCTTACTTGCAGGATGGGTAACTCTAACCTGAGAAGCAAAGACTCCAAAAAAACATTTTGGGGTCACAGTGTCTAATCAGATGAAATGAGCTTCCAGTGCAAAATTGCTGGAAAAGGGGGTAATGTGATCCTGGGATGCAAGAATGGGAATTTAATGGAATAGAAAGGTTACTTTATCTTTCTTTTTGGCACTGATGCAGCCATTGCTCGGATACTGTTTCCAGTTCTGGTGTCTATAATTCAGGAAGGATGTTGATAATTTGGAATAGGTGGATAAAAAAGCCACAAGAATGATTAAAGGGTAAGAAAACCCTCCCCGCAGTAACAGACTCAAGATACTCAAATCTATTTTGCTTGAAGCACAGGGTAAGTTGATTACATTTTATAAATGGGGAACAAAGATTTGATAATGGGAACTTTGCTACAGCAGAAAATAGATATAAAACAATCCAGTGGTCGAAATCTGAAGCTGGACAAACAAACTGGAAATAAGGCATTCCTTTAAAAAACAAACAAACAAAACCAAAAACAGTTGAGGGTACCTAAACCACCGGAACAATTGATCAAGGGTCCTGGTGGATTCTCTATCGCTATCAATTTTTAAATCAAGACTGGATTCTATTCTAAAAGATCAGCTCTAGGAATTATTGCGAGCAGGTTATACAGAAGGCCAAACTAAATGATCACAACGATGCCTTCTGGCCTCGAATCTATGACTCACACTATTTACAAAATGCATTTGTGTCTTTAGGTAGGATATGACAGCAGTGAGAAATTAATGACAATTTCCATAGATTTATTTATGCTGAAAAACAGTGGTATGTGCAATCATGTATGTATGATGAACACCAAAGTAATAATTTCAGCCACAAGGTATATATATTGTATACTAATGGACAAAGTATATATTTTCACAACAGATGAAGCCTACTGGGTTTTTCATATTGCAAGAACCCAGTATCAGATTACACTGTCTGCATCACAGGGCACTGCACATATATAGCACAAAGAGTAAACCATCTTTATGACATATAATTGCAAAATAGTCTTCAATTAATATTCTGTATCAGCTTATTTACATTATACACAATTTAACACTTCCCCATTTTGCATTCCTGAATATAAATCTCAATGTTCCTTAATAATGACACATACCTGAACATTTATTTATAAGCCTAGCAGTACTTCCTCAACTCAATAGGGCAATTTTAGCCTCTCATATTCACATTGTTTAGTCGAGTGCTCTGCAATTGAAACACAAGTCTACAAACAACATTATCAAAATTCTTAGAGGTTTTTTTTTTTTCTTTACAGTCTTTAGAGAAATCCTGGAACAAAAGAAGTGGATAGCTTGTTAGACAATGAGACTTTTTGCTTCTAGACTAATGATTCCAATCTAACTAGCAGATGGGGAAGAAAAATCAGTCACTATTGACATAATGTAGGCTACACACAGCACTCTTGAAAGATGTGAGATTGACCACGTTGCCAACTGAAGTTCTTGATCTACAGAACCAATACAGAAAGGGAAGCAATATTGCATATCTGGCCCAAATTACCATTATGCATCATCTGTGACTACAAAGATCCAACGACTAAATCAGAGAGGGTAGTTCAGACTGAATGCTCATTCACTTCTGACTGCAATTCCAAGATTACTAAAGAATTCTAACTGGTACCCATAAATGTTTGTGACAGTCACCTTATCTAAAAACCTGTGCTGAGCCTCCTAGTGGCATGACTGATTAAAATGTATCATCTGGAGATGAAAAACTATACTTTTTCCTCAAATCCATGAGCTGTTCAGTCTCATTCCTACTCCTTCCTACTCTCACCTCAGTAGTTATTTCCCCAAGCTACAGTTCACTGACATTTCCAGAAAGTTAAACAACAGAGTGCACTTTCTTTCATTAAAACACTTCTTCTCATGTCATAAAAATCAGGAAATACAAGAATATATAAGAGTAAGCAAACAAATCAGTACAGAGATATTCAACAATCAACAATGTGGCAACATCTTCCAGTTTTAATATTAGTTTTGCAACCCTTCGCCTCCTGGAAGTATGCAATTGGGAAAACCTCAGCTTAACAATATGCAAGTTAAAAAGGTAGCTTTTAGTTCTCATAGTTGCAGAGAACTAAAAACATGATCCAAGTGTTCTCCAAAGAATACATACTAATCACAAAACAAATAAACTCAAATATATAAATAATAACCAAATAATTATTTTCAAGACAGTCTTAGGGCTTTTTTTTTTTTTTTTTAGACTATTTGTGCGTTTTCAGTTCTTGGTGTTGGTAATGCTACAGTCAGAACACAAAAAATTCTTATCTTTGATTTATTTATGCAGCACACATTCTCATGAATTTCTAAGTTCTACATCCTGCATCTTAACACACCATGTTTTACTACATTTAATTTATTTCTCTTTCAAATTACTGTAGTGTAATTCTGATTGCATAACTTGTGATTTTTTAAATTTAAACTAATAATATAGTTAATGCATATTACTTTCTAACATTATTTAAAACAATCCTACTTAATATTTTTCCATGTATGAACTGGTAATAGACCATCAAATAATCCAATGTGAAACAAAATAGCCTATTAAGCCAAAATCAATGATAATTTCTAAAATTAACATCTATTAAAATAAGAACACCAACATTACCAACTTCATCTATTAACCAAAACATATCTATCTTCTGGATTACTATTATTGTTGTTGTTGTCATTGTCATCATCATCGTCAAATACAATGAACACGTAAAACAGATAAAAATGCCTGGGAAATTAATGAAGTATCCAGAGAATTATTTTTCTGAAAAACAACTAAAGTCTCCCAAGAAATTATTGCTCTTACAGCTCTTCTCTTTAATAGAACAATGTTATTACTATTAACTTGGGATATATCTATATTGAAGAGTCATGGCAGCATTGGCCCTTGTATACAAATCAGGGATAAACACATCAACGCCACCCTGTACTGAAAACCTACTGATCGGTATAGTTACCTACGTCCCTCGAGCTTCCATCCTAAACACACCACATGATCCATTGTCTACAGCCAAGCCATAAGATCTAACTGCATCTGCTCTGATCCCTCAGACACAGAGACAGACATCTTGAGGATCTCTATCAAGCATTCTTGAAACTACAGTACCCACCTGGGGAAGTAAGAAAACAAGCTGACAGAGCTAGATGGGTTCCCTGAAGTCATCTACGGCAGGAGAGACCCAAGAAAGAAAACAACAGAACACCACTAGTCACCACATACAACCCTGAAGTCAAACCTCTGCAACAGATCATTAAGGACCTACAGCCTATTCTAAAAGATGATCCCTCACTCTCTAGCATTGGTGAACAGACCTCTCCTTGTCTACAGACAGCCATCCAATCTTAAACAGATACTCACCAGCAACTACTGATCTAACAGAAACATTAAAGCAGGCACACACCCCTGCAACAAACCACGCTGCCAAGTCTGCCCACAGATCTGCACAATAGATACCATCACAGGTCCTAATCAAGCCTGCTACTCCATCAAAGGCTCATTTACCTGCTCATCTACTAATGTGATCAATGCCATCATGTGCCAGAAATGCCCCAGCAACTTATACATTGGACAAACAGGACAATGCCTGCGCAAAAGAATAAATGAACACAGAGCTGATATCAGAAATCACAAAACAAAAAAACCAGTTGCTGAGCACTTCTCTTTCTAATCACTTGATAAATGATTTGTTAATGACCGATGTCAGAGATGTGACTAGCACATCAAGACTTCACAATCAGCTGAACTGGAATTAATCTGAAAATTAAATTCTGTGAAGGCAGGATTGAATCAAGACTATGGGTTCTTTTCCCATTACAAAAGGTAATTTGACTTCAGGCTTCCCAGCATTTGAACTTAACAACTGATCTGATTTGCTGTTACTGTATGACCTAATCCTATGTTTTACACCCCCTTGCATTTAGTTTCATTCCATTCTGTAAGTTCACCCACTCATCTTCAAAGCACCTGACGAAGTGGGATTTTCTCCCATGAAAGCTCACGTGAAAAATAAACCTGTTAGTCTTTAAGTGCCACACGACTCCTTGTTTTTTTTCCCCTGCAGTATAGACATTGCGAAGGGAGTCAGGAATCATTCTTCTGCTGGCAGAGCAATATCACCTTCCTAATTGACATTAGGAAAGTTAATATAATCAATCTTTTTTCTGGGGGGATTTTTACTTGTTGGTTTTTGGTCAGCATAGCTGTCTCAGGTAGGGGATTTTAAGTATTTTTACATGTTAAGCTGACAAGGCTATGCCTGAATAACTTTGTAGTAGCCAGAAAGCCTGTGTCCTATGTGTGCAGAAACAAGTAAAACAACTAAAATCTTCATTATTTTTTATTTCTTATTCCTATGCCCATTTGTAATGTCCAACTACAACCTGGAATGAGAAAAGGAAATTAAACAATAGATATCAATGTGGCAAAAAGCTATGGATCAACAACCTATTCTAACAGCATACTCTATTTGAATGATTAAGTGCAAGTTTACTTATTTATTTTCAATAAATGATTTATCTTATGCATGCTCATGTAAATGCTAAAGATCTCTGCTCTTGGGTTGGTTACAGAAGCAAGTGTTGCGTTACCCTTAGCAAATCTTGAAATAAAGTGGGGTTGGTAACTGACTCTCTTCAACCTGCAAATAAGCCATAATCAACTCCCTCTCACTGTAAAAATCATTATAGATGCTAGGAGGCCTGAACTCACCTGTAAGGCTTTGGTGGCTATCCGTGCATAGGCCTGCAGATTTGGAATAATAAGACTCTTGACATTTGAACACCAGAAAAAGAAAAGGCCAATGACAGCTCTGGGCTGCTTCCTTCCCTTTTTCACAGCTGCCAGGGCAGTGACAATTTGTCATAAAGATCCAATAAAATTATTACTGACTGTTTCCAACTTTCTCTGTGGATCTTGCCATTCGCATTTTTCCCCTTAAATGGGCACAAATGCTAAAAATCATGTGACAAAGTTCTCGTTCAGATTTTGCAAAAAACATGCAAACTTAACACCAGTTTGGCTGCTGACAAAGATTCTGTAACACACCTGCCTGAAGCTGAGACACATACTCAAACAGCAGTTTATTTGAAATTATTACCTGACATGTAAACCAAGTATACAGTATTGTGCACCAAGCCAGCAACATCTGATTCTTCATAGGAAATACTGGAGAATGTGATTAAATATAACTGCTTAATTGTGATAACAATACAAAAACATCTTTGAATGGATGATGTAACTTATTATGATAGCGTGATTTCAAATTTAATTAAATGGAGGTGAGCAGGATGAAAGGAAGCAGAGGTGGAAAAAATATCACACTAGCAAATTCTTTCAACTTTGGTACAGAAAAAAGAAAAATGAAGGAAAACTGATTTCTTCTGCTTGCACACAATTATAAAGGGACAATAGAATCATTAGAGCCAGACTGCATTTTATTGATATGCCTTCAGTGTGCAGTCCAAACTATTCTCCTAATTACTGTGACCCTTTCCTTAACAGTGCTAAATCTTTGACTGAGCTGAATTATACTTAACTATGTACCAACGATCTCCATCCTTCCTCAGGTTTATTCAAGTCAAAAGCTATCATTTTAACTGATAAGGAATTACACAAAAATGGTTTAAAACAAATCTTACACTGTTTACCTACATTAGTCATTAATAACTAGCAAGATGGACAAAAAGTTACTTATTTCACAATATTTTGTGGGGTGTTATGGTTACTCTCTTCCCATATGTTGTAGATGGCGCTTTTCTTGTCAAGGGGAACTGGGTCTGAGTGGGACTTACTCCCAGAATATAACCAGTTAGTTAGACAAGGCCAATGCATATGGGAAATCCTCAACATTACCTCACAACAGGGTTCCCATGGTTCCCTTAAACTACTGCAAGCAACCACAAACAGCAACAGCTTAAACTAAAAATGGAAGCATGGAGGTTCAACCACACATATAAATTGTTAATATTGTCACATTTATTGTTGAGAGAATCCCCCCAAACATATAAAGACACACACAGGTGAACAGGTCATACTTAAACTTGCTGAATTACTGGCAGTATGTACACCTATGACAAAAAACTTATGACTGTTAAAGCAAGACTGATTTATCCCTTACATTTCATATTGCATGCTGTAGTGCAGATTTTGAAGAAAGGCAGTATGTTTCTTTGATAATGAGAAACAGCAGAATTGGAACTGATATGCAGATTCAACTGTGTGAAAGCAGGATGAAATTGTGACTATGGACTCTTCTCCCATTACAACAGGTTATTTGACCTCACCTTCCTCTGCATGCTGTTTCGCAGTGTTTGAATTTTAACAACTGCTTTGATTTGCTGTTTCAGTATGACCTGATCCCATGACTTACACTTCCCTGCATTTATTTTCCTCTCATTCTATGAGATCCCCCATCTTCAAAGCATCCGATGAAGTGGGATTTTCTCCCACAAAAGCTCATGTGATAAATACATTTGTTAGTGTTTAGGTGCTACGGGACTCCTTGCTTGTTTTGCTGAACAAGACTAACACAGCTACCCATTTGAAATTTGATGATGCAGTCTCTCTGGTCACCAGTGAGAAAGTGGGAGGCCCATATATTATGCAGAAATGTTACAGAGGTATTACACCAGGATTAGAAGAGGAAAAACATGATTTATAATAGAAATGCCTTCTAGATACATTTGGAATAATATAAAATTAAGGCACAATATCTTGGAGATAGAATAAGAATAACTTGCATTCCTTATGCTTTAGGCACAGGCCAACTCACTTCTAACTAGTGACATAGAACATTATTAACACAGTAGAATACAATACTATCTATGTACACAAACAGTCCTCACCACATCACCACCTGGGTGCATTTGGGGCCTTACTGGAGCATTTGTGTGTGGAGGAGAAGGGTAGCACTGGTCACACTAGACTCTGAAACAGCAACAATGTAGCTTTGTCACGAGTGCTAATGGAGCAAACAAGAACATGCACATAGATGTCTTTCCTCCTGCTGCATTATTTCTGACCTTCAAGACCTTTGCTGAATACTGGGGTACAAAAGGCAGTATTCCTCTCTCTCTCTCTCTTTAATTTAAAATTCAGAGCATCCTGATAATGACTCACTTCAAAAAATGAGAAAAATATTAGACTGCATTTCTTCTGAACGACTTAAAACCATAAATGCACCTTGACATCCTGATCTGAGGGTATATGGAGGGGGGGAGAGAGCAGAAGCCAAAGAATAAGGTCTGAATGGTATTTCTTTGAATACCTTAGAGAAGAAATAAATAATTCCTTGAACAGTGGTATACAGAGAATTCAGGCATGTTTTGTCAGGGGAAAAAATGCTCTGAACATGTGTATCCTATAACCAGTATTCATTCTGCAAAGAAATAATATATAAAAAAAATAGTGTATGTTCTTTCCCAACTGTGATTTAAACACAAGAAAAACCACACACTTAAACCTCACAACCAGAACAGTGATTTTTCTTACCTACTGCACCCCCACTCCCATTATCTGAGTCCTTCCTAATCATCTATGTGCTCTGTAATTTTCAGAATCAATGTTTTTCAGACTGTAAATTCTATCAGTTCATTACTGGTGAATTAAATGAAAGATCAATGTTGAAATATAAACATTCCATCTTCTATGTTGCAACAGGTCTTCAGCTGAGGGCAGGGATGTAGGAATTTATATATATATTTTTACTATAGTTAACAATTACTACTTCCTCATCTTTATTTATAACATTTTCTGCTGCATATCAATAGTCTTGGCATTACATGCCACACACTGATATGAATAAATGAATGATTGAAAATTAGTAGCTAAAACTACTAACAAGTTCTCTACCCAGAGAGGAGGAAAGATAAGCACTCCACCCCCCAATAACATGCTTCAATCCCGTTGTTGCAGGATAAATGTTAAGGGTCTATAAACATTCAGTTTAAATGTCCTTTGATACCTGATTTCAACATAAAGACTTCAAAGAATGGTGCCAAATTGTGAATGGGATTTTTGTGACGTTGACCCCTGTATTCAAGGAACTGAACTCAGGTCTCAGACATAGCAAGCCAGCCCCGAAGCCCCCACATCACAGCCCCACCTTTCCACTGGAACTGCCCCTCCACCTTCTCCCCCTCCAGCACAGGCTCCAAGCCTAACCCCCACTTACCTTCACTCCTTGAATGCACTCCCTCCCTCGCTCACCCTCCTTCCTGTCTGCCACCTGAACCTACCCCCACTCGCTTTTCCACCTCCCTACTGCACTCAGTTAAGAGCCACTGCTTTAACATAACTATAAAGGAAGAAAACAAACTAACTAACTAAAAATAGCATTCAATTAACCACAAATAGTTTCAAAGTTATTAGCTAGAGGTAAAAGACTATTTTTCCCATTCTATGTACAGTGACTCTTATAGTTGCAAAAAAAAAACCAACACACTGTTGAGAAGAATGGGCTATAGTTCTCCCTTTTGCTTTTAAAAGTTGCCACCACCACAACTGCCGAAAAAAACTAATTATCTCCATCTCGTAGGAAGACCACACTCTTCCTTCAGCTTCCATTTTAAATGCTCCAAAGAAACGACACTGTTAGAAAATGAAGGCAGGCAATAACTAATAGTGGAGTGGCAAACGTATCCAACAGCATTTACTGAGACTGGGAGTTGAGGTCCTTCCCCACAAAATGTGGATTTTTAAAATGTGTAGCTTCTTTTTCACTCTGTTTTATATTTAAATCTGTATCATATCTGTGTGGGTATATAGTACAAGGTCCTAACCAAAATACAAATTAGTGTAACATGAACATGCTAAAGGACCACATCTCGTTAACTTCCAATGGCAGAATGGGAGAAAGGGAGAGAGAGATGATAAAGGGTTGAGAGCTGATACAGAAAAGGGCAGCAGTAAAAATGAAGTGTACAAGCAAAAGACAAACATGAAAGAAAGAAAGACATAGATTCTCCAACACTCTTTCCAATTGCCACTGTTAAAAATTTAAATGGAACAACACTAGACAGAGTTTTACTTTTTTCCCTTTGTTTTTCCCTTTTATAACCAATAGCAGTAACAATTAAGATTCATATCCAGAACCAGAAATGATGGTGATAACTACCTTGAACAAAGTAAGTGCATGACTCTCTAGAGGATACTTCCGCATGCTCAAAGGGCGGTTTCCTCATCTTTAATTTTAACCTGTCCATATGTACATAGAGTAAGCCAGTCCCATGGCAAACGTAGCATATATTCTGTCATACTCATGTCACCCTTGACACACACATTTTTATTTTCAAACAGGGCATGTGGTAAATTTCTTCCCATGAATCATCTCTCATTTGTAACATTACACAGACTGAAATTCTAGGTTTGCTGATGTTTCCTTGGTTGTTGTTATTTCTATTTAGTTACGTTGTCCATTTATTTTGTACATTTCCTCAATTTTTCAGTTGTTTTACTCTGTAAATTGTGTTATAGTTCTTTTGTTGCTTACATATGTAACCTGATCAAGGATATACCAATAACAACAGAGGAAGAAGCAAGAAAGCCCCTGTAGAATTCCTTCTAGCTGTCTGCAAGACTGCTCACGTTTTAGTGGAATTTTCAGCAGTTCTACTTTGGCCTCACAGCAGCATGACAACCATTTAGTGAAAAGATAGTGTGAAATATAAAGTCACATCACAAACTACTAACCTACACTTGTTTAATGATCTCGATTTTTCTCAAGACTGATCACAGAACAAAGGATCTTTCCCAAGAGATCCTACAGCATCAGCTGTTGCATTAATGAATCAAATGTAATAATGCACATTAGGAGAAACAAATATACTATTAATATCTGAAAGCTTTGGAAACAGAGCAGTTATATACTGACATTAATATTTTCTTCCCGAAAAATGATTTAATCAAGACAACAGCAGTACCACCTATGCATTATTTTAGTGTATCTTTTGTTGCCACTGTTGATAACATAAAAATTAAGTATTCTTGTCACATTTATTTTTCTCATCATTATGTCATATCTGCAACGAATAATTCACAACTACCTTTTAAACAGATGATTGTTTAGTGAACTATTTATCCATGTCCGTGCCTGGAATATGTGGGAGGTCAAAATCCTCATTTCCTTGGGCAGAGAAGTAATTTACTAGAATGCATAAGTGTTTTTGCAGCATGAAGTAGCCCACAGAGAGTCAGAAGGGACAGTACAGAAACAATTTCATCCCCCAGGTTATCAGTTACCGATTCCTCATGCAAAATCTTGGCTCTTTTCAGCTGCAGAAGTATTGTTGAATTTTAAACATTATTTTAGCCCCAGGACTGAGATTAGTCTACGATAAATTGAAAGTGAGTTGAAAGCAATCACCTTTGGGGCAGATCGTAGAAGCTGATTAACAACAAACCACCAGCATAAACTGTTCAAAACAGGAATACACTTGACACCTGATCAGGTAGAAAGAATTCACTGAGAAAAGTTTATGTACAAAGATGACACTTATTCAGCTGTAATACGGCCACAAGACCAAGACTGACAATGCTACTCTTTATTTTATTTTATTTTTTTAACTATTGAGTATTAGTGGTTGGCTTTTATACACCCAATCCAAATATAACAACTAAAAACATCAGCGTATTTTCTAACATTGTTTTGAGTATTGATACTAAATTGCCTAACAGTTCATCTTGCTATCTTGATCATTTAATGAAAAATAAATGTTTCCTCTCTTCATTTCAAAAGATTTCCAGCAGCTCGTCATGGTTACAAGGTTAGCTGCCTCCCACCTGTTCTTTTGGTCCCACTGAGTGCACTTCCTGGAACGTTAGACTACATGCTCTCACTTCACTTTGGGTGGATTCCTGCAACTGTCTAACTCTTAGACTAGGTCATGAGCCACAGTATCCTGTGCATAACTCAGAACTCATCACCAAAGTCAACTGGGTTAGCAAAAGTCTTTACTTTGAGAGTTTTCAATTAGTAATCAATACAAGTGATCAAAAAGCAATCTCAGACCAAAAGTATTGCTTAATCTTAACAGCAGGAACAAAGCCTACCATAAGAGAGACAGAATTTTAGAACACTAAAGGGCTACACATCTATCGTAACCTATGCCCTGCCACCGTGTGCTTCTTGAGACCATTGAGTGGTATCTCTACTCCAAGACCCAGCAACTACATTCCCTCTTTTCACTTAATTTTACTTTAGGTGTGAAAATATTAATACTGATCCAAAAGGAGAAGTTTAAGTATTACAAGTTCAAGCAATAGTTTCTGGAGAGGAAATTGGAGATATTAAACAGCCATCAATAAAACATAATTAAAGTAAAGCAGAGCCATTAATGCTAAAAAAGAAAGCAGCATGATCAGGCAACAAAAGGGACAACTGCAGAGTGGCACATACGCTAACCCATAAAATATGCTGACTGTTTCAGGTAAAAGATTTTTTTGGTAGTTGGATTTGCATATTGAATTCTCAGATATCCAGAAGGAAAGGGGTTGAACAATGTCAACCAATTAAACAATTTGAGTGGCAGCAGGGCTTTATTTTGTAAAGATCAAGTAATGTACATCATCAACCATAAGGCCCAACACAAAAAGTCATAAGCACACCATATGTACCAGTACACAAAGTGAGAAATGTTCTTTATTGGGTACTTTTACTTTTCCAAATACATGAAAATATGGCAGAGAATTGAATAAATGTTTAAAAACATGTGAGGTTCAGTTATCAATCCATCTGTGTGATAGATTTCAGCAGTTGAGGCATAATCCAAAGTTTTTAAATACACTCCCTTGAAGAACAGAATGGAATAATTGGGAAAGTGGAAAACATTAACAACTTATTCTCTTGTTTTTTTAAAGGCTGCTATAATGAGTAATTTTAAAACAACTGAGAAGGTTAACAATAAAACAATTAGAAGTGAAGACATTGTTTTCAATTTATTTTCATAGCTGATGAACTGAAACAACAAAACTTGAGCAAAACTTGTTTCAAAACACGAAGGAGTCACTTAGCACTCAGCAGGGCAAACGCTGAGATACTCAGGACACTATCTCTATCATCAAAACCAAGATTCTGCCTCAATCCTCTGCTATCTTACATTCTTTATTAATAGTGGAAACTACTGGTACCATTAGGTTGAATAATGTGAGAAGAGCTGGGTTCTTAATGTTAAAATTAACTTTGAAATACAACACATACCCATGCTATTAACTTTTCAAAAACAAAACAGTATTATGATCCCCAAACATTCACAGATCATAAGATAGGCTCCCCCCCCACCCCCAAAATCACAACATTGATTTAAAACTAATGATATTTCAAAGTTTTCAGATCATTTTCTTTTCTCTGTAATCCATGGGGGCTACAAACTGATTTTTAAAGTAAGGCTAAGATTCTCCTAAGTACAACTTTACATTGTAACAATAGCACTAGCTATTTTGCCTTCTCTATTAGAACATACTATGATAACACTTAGTACAAACATATTCAATATGAAATATTAGAGTACATGAGCAATAGCCAAAAACTGCAGTTTATAAAAGCAAACCATGAAACAGATCCACAAGAAAAGTGATAGAAGCCCTTCCGCTTGAATCACTGATTACTTAAATGTGTAATGGACAAATCACTAAAATGCACACCAGGAAAAAACCCCAGCTATGACACAAATGGTGTTTTCCATCTCTAACTTATATGATTATACAAAAAAAAAAAAAAGATTTGGCACTGGAGTGTGAACAAAAACATATCCAACCTCATACAATTTTATTACACCGGTGTTCAGCCTTTTTCAACCTCCAGTTTAGCAATACTAGATTGCTGGGTGGTTGAAATTCATGGCACGTTTGTGTACTTCAAATTGAGTAAACTATAGTGTCTTGATAGATGCATTTGTGTTTGCAGTCCTTTAACTAGGCTTGACAGAATTAAATTTTCATTTTTGTAACCAACTGAAAATATCAATATTTATTTTTAATCATTTTTAAAGATTTTAATTGATTAAATTATAGTTCACAGGTGAAAAATTACAGAGCTTTAATCATTAGAAGCATAATTAGTTTTTAACCATTTTGGTTATTTTTAATTACTTTTTAGTTTTCACAGTTGAGCCAATTAGGAGGTGGTCAACTTCTCATGTCAAAATATACAAAGTAAATATCCTTATATTAGATTTGAATAAGTAATCAAGCAGCATTTTTTTCTTACTTTATCTGTAAATGTTGATCACTCTCAAGTGATTTTTGCTGTTGTTGCTGCTGCTTCTGTGATGGGGTCACAGAATTAGATTCACTTGACAGTGTATCCCTCCTGGTGGTGCCTTGCCATGGTCACTTGTCTACCAGGACCCGCATCACTCCCAGGACTGCAGTGTCCTCTTCAGTAACACAGCTGGCCCACACTCCATCTCCCCCACATCCACTTCCAAGGGATTTGCAGTTCACTGTGTAGTCACTTGCCTCTGTGGCTACTGCAGCCTATTGCCCAGCACGCCCCCTACAGTGAAGGGAACAGGGGGAACCCCAGTCTGCCTACTATTCCAGGGATCCACTTGTTGTAATCTCCTCCAATGCCAATTCCTCCATACCTTTGCCTGGGCCATTTCTCTAAGGTCCCTATACTCTCTTCGTCCTTGTCTCAGGACCTCAGCCTACACTTCTACACCACTATCCAGGAGTCATGTTTAGCTCTTCTGCTCCCTGCCTGCAGCACTGCTCTATCCAGCCGACTAGCTGCCCTCAGCCTCCAAGGCAGATAGCCCTCTCTGCTCAAGAGTGACTGCATCTGTTCTGCCCTTCTGCTTATACAGCCCTTGTGACCAAGCTGACTCACCCCGCACTGCAGTAATTCAGCCAACCCTGTGGATGGTGGAAGCTCCACCCCTTAAGCCCTGCTGGACGTGCTCAGGCTGCTGCCCCCGTATAAGAGGGAGCAGCACAGTTCAGTCTAGGCTGGCCAGCAGAGAGGGAGAATGTCTACTAGAAGTTCCTGCCCCAGAGCTGCATGAGCCCTGATCCATAGGAGACTTGTCAGCCAAAGTGGACCCTACAGAGCAGTTACTATGCAATGAGAGCCTTGTGACTGACACCCAGGACCCGCAGGAAAGCCAACAACTGCTATCCCAGGAAGAAGGGAACCACAGTTCAATGCCAGACTGGACTTTCATCCCATCCCAGGTAGGAAGTGGCCTCGGGGGCCCGAAGGGTGGTGCTGGGGAGTAGAGATGAGCTCATCAGCATGTTTCAGTTTGGATCCCTGCTCACTGGGTGCTGTACCCCCAGCACCCATAGAGCCCTGGTCTGGGGCTCAGTGGAGCAGGAGAGCCTGAGCCCCCCTACCTGGGCACAGTGCTTCATTACTGACATTGCTTATAGACTGTGGCTGCTAGGTTGCGCTGCCCTGACCCAAGGGCTGCTTATAGACTTTTGCTTGTAGACTGCAGCTCCTAGGCCATGCTGCCCTGACTCAAGCGCTGCTTACAAACTGTTTGCTTATGGACTGCGGCTACTAAGCCATGCTGCCCTGACCCAAGGGCTTCTAACAGACATTGCATTTGACTCCGGCTACCAGACCAGTTTGCCCTGACTTCCAGGGCAAATTGGTACAAGATAACTGTGTGTTCAGAAGCTCACAGAGGCGCCCTCCCTGATAATGCTCTC
Source organism: Podocnemis expansa (assembly GCA_007922195.1). Lineage (NCBI taxonomy): Eukaryota > Metazoa > Chordata > Testudines > Podocnemididae > Podocnemis > Podocnemis expansa. The sequence goes on along the minus strand of ML681991.1, from coordinate 36,348,467 downwards.
CCTGTCTCCCCACAAGGGGGTGCTAGGGAGGGCTTACCCCACAACAGCCCTACATAGCCACAGTTGGCTGCCTCTCACAACTCCCTTCCTATTGGATGCTTTTCATACATCCTTCCTAGGGTTCTATGAACCCATTAGTGGCCAGTATAGGGCATATACCCAATCACAGTTCGTTCTGCTACATATGGTGAAATTGATTATTACAGATATTTATCAATAACAAATTGAATCTTTCCCAGCCTACTGATGGTATTCATGAGGCAGAGAGATAAAGTTCCATTCTAAAACCAAAATCTGTCCTTGACTAAGGCCTTTTAAAGAAGGGTAATATTTGTAGGTAAGCTATATGTTTTCCAGCTTCCTGGAAGGACAGTACTGTGACTTCACTTTATAAGGAAAAGGAACAGTACCATGAATCTAAGAGTCACAGGCTGATCACATTATTATCTGTATCAGGGAAGATACTTTCACATTTTCTGCTGGTGCATTTGAAGCCCCTGGGACATCAGAAATGTCATCTCATACCAGTCAGGCTTTATGAAGAACAGGTTTACGGTAGATGCCATTTTGGCACTCTGCTTGTTGTCAGAGATAAACCATGAGTTCAAGAAGCCCCTGCACACAGCATATGCCAGTCTTAAGGCTATGTTTGATTCAGTCAACTAAGTCATGCAGTGGAAGGCCTTAAGGGGTGTATGTATTTAAACTATTCTGCTGGATTTCATTAGCAAGTTGCATAATGAAGCCACTGCCTGTGTAAGTCTGGGGGACTGAATATCAGCACCTTTTACAGCAGTGTCTAGTGTCAGGCTTGGCAGTCCCTTGGCCACTGCACTCTTTTGTCAGGCAGTCGATTTAACAACACATTCTGAAAGACCTGCAGGTATTAAGATCAGTGATCTCTCTTGCTCTTCAACCTGGACTATGCTGATGACATTGTTCATCTAGTTACAGACTTCCAGCAGGTTTCACAAGACACTCCAGCAATACAAAAGGAGTCATCTAAGACTCGCCTCCATGTTTCATGTTCAAGGACAAATTTGCAAAATCTAGGACCAGGCTCGCCTGTGGTTCCAATCTGTTCAAATCATAAACCTGTCTAAGCAGTCTCCAGCTTTTTGCTCTTGGGGTTCTATGCTCACCAGTCACATACAGATCTTCCACTGGATTGGCATCACGGCACCTGCTATGCATTATTTACAACGAATATGAAATTACCATATAATCTCACAGCACAGAAAACAAATTCAGGATCTATTCAAGCTGTACCCTGTTTGTACTATTGTATCGTTGCAAAACATGAACATTATCCTGCTCAGACTGGACAAAGCTGGAGTCTTTCTACACAAAATGTCAATGTCATGTATTGGGCATAAAGCAGAACAACTTCATTTGTAATGCAGATGTTTACAGTTGCTCCAGTCCATAGAGACTATTGTCTGCAGTTGGCATCTTATGATTTTTGGACATGTCAAGAACACCACAAGACATTTTTGTGAACATTGTTCTCCAGGTGGCTATTATATCCAGGATCAAATTCCACCAACCAAAGGGTATACTGTAGGCTTTTGGAGACCTGATATAATTTGAATGGCCTGACAACTGTCCAGCAGACCTAGCATAGTTTCAGTTGCTTGCTTGGCTATTCTGAACCTGTAGCATGACATATTCTGATTGACAGAGATGAACAGGGCTATTGAGTAACCTTGCAGATGTCTCATTTTCTGCATTCCATGGCACAAAAGATGAAATATATAACATGTATTTTGCAGATGCACATAGACAACAGTGATCAGAACAGTAAGTTATCCTTGAACATCTGGGGGTACATGTTTTAATTGCCAAGGGCATATCTTTATACGGCCCTCCTATCAGCAGATGTTGTTTTGACAACCCTAATTATCATGGTGTGAATAAAATGTAGTTAAGGATAAGAATCCAGTTTAAGTAATCAGCATACATGGTAATGAATTGAGAGGTAATTAGGTGAAAGCTGTTTATGGAAGGTTATAGCTGGTCACCACTTAGACAAAGGGGTGTGTTCCATCAACACCTAATTCTTTGGGAGGTGCTGTCAGTTGGACTAGAGACCACTCACTCCTTCGCCCCTGAAGAAACCTGTTCCTACATACAGCCTTCTGAATGACTGCTTAACTCTCCAGGCTTAGTAAGTGTGATATATTGAAATTAATTTTAGGCTCTGTACATAATTAGCATATCTACAGAAAACCTTGCACATTAAACCTTACTGATTTTCAAATCAGGTGTATTGTATCTCAATCAGTATTCACTAAGTGTTCAGTATCTGCAAAGACAACCCAAAATCAGACCTTTTATTACCTGGGTTCATCAAATTTGTTCCAGTGTTCAAGTCAGTCAGTATAGCCCCTGAAGCCACAAAAGGAATCTGGAGCAAACTGTGAATGATTGCTATGGCCAGCTCTTCGGCTAGGCATTGAGGTAGCAACAGGTTCACAGTACATGCTGGGGGAAAAATGGGAGGTGCTTTTCCATGGCATTGGGTAATGGTATAACCACCCAGTTCAATTAGTATTCCTTTTGTACAGAGACACTCTTAAAGCTCAGTTCATCATACATAATTAAATTTGTAACTGATGAAATGATGATTTTGTTTGTTACCTATGACAAATAGATACATGCACTAATTTAATGTGATGGATAGTGTCATTTTGACATGAAAGGTGATCTCTTTGCCCCCTTTTGACTATTCTACTATATTATTTCTTCCCTTGTAATTTAAAATCCTTATTTATTAAATTTGCAGAAAACAGCAGTACAGTATGTATGTAAAAAAGTTCAATAAATGTTTAGCAGGCTGCTTTAATCTTCATAAATGCTACAAACAGTTAATTTTAGGTTAATTTCAAGTGGCAGCCAGAGTGGGAAAGTGTTTGAGAGTAAGCCAGCCTGAGAATTCTGTTACATACTGTATCCACTGCAATAGAGTCCCATTATTAGCAGGTTTGTCATTGGAGTCAGGCACAAGCTAATAATTTTGTCAAGGAAAAAATGCATTAAACTAAGATTTTTTTTTCCTCACAACAGAAGGTGAAAGTCGACATTCTGATTAGACACATTTTCTCTCATATGGTAAAAATTCAAAGGCTCTGTAAGCCTTCCTGTTCTTAATGCAAATCAAAGTTTGTCATGCCTGAATGTCATATTATATGATGCAAAGTAAAGATTCTGAAGCTTGAGAGCTAACAACAGTATTTAGATGGCTTTGGTAAGTAAAGGCAAGTTGATGTGAAATGCGTGAACAAGCTTAGCAGTAAGTCTGGATGGTATTAACACCATAACTCCATGTACTGAGCATATTTTAATGATGAATTTACTTCTTAAACCTGAGGGCAAGTGAAAATAGAAGTCATCTTAAAAGAGCCTGATGAACAGATCAGGGTGGGGAAAAAAATAACTCGGTTGTAGGAATGCAAATTTGATTTGCAGTACTGAAGTTTGGATTCTGAAAAACAGTGCTGCTGTTTAACATATTTCATTTCATATCTTGTAATTATTTTTGCATATGCCAGTGCCAAGCTGAAGCAAACACAGGTGTGCCCTCAACAAAAATAGCACATCATATTCCTTTCTGCTACAGGCAAATTCCAGGGCTTTTGGAAAAGATAAACTTTACCCAAAGCTGAGAACTTTTTGGATTTATTCACACAGACTTAAGTGAGATTGTAACTAATCTACCCATGCAAGGTCAATAGTAAGCATATCTATGCAATAACAAATACTGAAAAATGAAATATTTTATGAAAATATTTCACCTAGTGGCACAAAAGATCTTTTCAAGATTCAAAGTGAATCCAGACAAACTCATCCACAAGAACAAAAGAGGAGTCTTGGGGTACTTCTAAAGACTAACAGATTTATTTTTTGCAGAGCTTTTGCGGTTGAAGTCCAACTTTGTCACATGCTAGAGTGGAGAAACATGCATTGAAAAAAAAAAATCTTACAGGATGGCAGTGAAAGATAATTCCTGTGATTGCATTTCACTGCATCAGGTCAGATTACTTCAGCAAATCAAACAAGTTGTACAGATTCAAACACAACATATCATAAAGTGGTGAGGCTGAGAGAGGTGAGAATCTCTCTTAATAATGAAAGACAAAGAAGGTGTTCACTGGTCCATTTAAGGTTAAATGTTTGTGCTGGGTGAGCCAGGCCATACTCTTATTGAGATCCAAGCTGATGGTATTGAATTTGCAAATGAATTCTAATTCTGAAATCTCACTTTGAAGCCTTGATCTAGAGTAAATGAGCCTGAGAATACATACAGATAAGTCCATTACTGAATGGCCTGGGAAAATAAAGTGATTTCCTGTTGGTTTTTGAATGTTCTTATTTCTGATGTCAGATTTATGTTCATTTATTCTTTTGTGCAGAGACAGTCTAGTCTGTCCACTGTATAAGGCAAAGGCATACTGTTGGCACATGATGACATATAACCCATTGGTGTATTAACAGGTGAATAAGCTCCTGATGGAGCAGCTGTTTTTACCAGGTCCTGTAATTGTGTCATTACTGTTCACATGTGGCCAGACTTGCCAGCAGGGTTTGTTGCACGGGTATGTGCCTGTGTTACTAATTTCTGCTGTAATATTTGTAGTTGCTGATGAGTATCCATTTAAGGTTGGATGGCTCTCTAAAGAAGTGTTCTGCCTGCCAAGGCTTGGGGCAGTCAGGGATCATTGCTGTAGGTCCCTGATGATGTGTTGTAGAGGTTTGAGTTGGGGACTGGAGGTGGTGACAAGAGGTGTTGGGACAAACTCAGGAAGGAAAACAACAGAAGTTGACTTCTGGGTATCCGTCAGGCTCCATCAATCTGTTTCTTCAGGTCCCAAGGGAAGTATTACAATTTTAAGAAAGCTGGACAAAGATCCTGGAGGTGTCTGTGGGACTGGAGCAAATGCTGTTTTATCTTAGAGTCTGGCTGCAGATGTAGACAATGGAGCATTGTGGTATGTTTTGGCTGAAAACTCAAGGCATGTATTAAATAAATTGGTTAGCCTTTAAAAATACCACAGGACTCCATGTTTGTTTCACCTTTGATACATTCTGCCTCAATCTATACAACTTGTTTGATTTGCTGAACTAATCTGACCTGATGCAGTGAAACAAACAGGATTTACTTTTATTCCCATACTGTATGACTTTTTTCAATGCAAGTTTTCTCCACCCTGGCATATGACAAAGTGGTACTTCACTCATGAAAGCTCTTGTGAAAAATAAATGTTAGTCTTTAAAAATGCCGCAAGACTCCTTTTTCCGTTCGCTTAACTAGGTAAACATGGCTATCCCTTTGGAACTCATCCATCAGAGAGTCAGTTAAAGATATTTTTTGCTTTATCAGAATCACTAGGAGCAAAGTAAAAGCTTACAAGTTTAGGGCATGTGCTCCAGTTTTAAATTCCAGATAAGCCCCTCTGGACTTCTTATTCATCTACAACGGTACCTTGGAATATGATATTATATCCTCCTTGAAGGAGGACTAAGTTACAGCAAACTGAAGTCAAGTTACTTCTGAATAAGAACATCCACACAGTCTTTTAATACACTTAAGGACATTTCTACATCATGGGGACTATACTGGCATAGCTATGATGACACAGTAACACTGGCATAACTACCTGGTGTTCACACAGCCCCCGGAAATGGAAAGGGTTCTTCTGTAACCATAGACACACTGATTCTCTGAGTGATGACAGCTATATCAACAAAAGTCTCTTCCATAAATCACCTGTTTATACCAGAGGTTAGATCAGCATTGCTGTGGTCTTCATGGGTGGGGATTTCCTCATACTCTTGAACTAAGTCAACCTAAATTTTAAGCATAGACCAGACTTACTTCATTGACTTACATGGTTTGTCTTAACTTTCTTAAATGTATCTGTGTAGACAAGTCCTAACGTTCCTTATATTACTACCTCATTTTCTTTTCGGCTGTGTTCAGATGAGAATTTTATTTTGAAACAACAGCTGTTGTTGCGAAATAAAATTTACATCCACACGACGTTCCATTATTTCGAAACAATGGGACCCACTGTTTTTGAAATAACGGCTGTTATTTTGAAACAGTAAAACCTCGCTTGAAATCAAAATAGCCATTGTTTCAAAACGGCTGTTTCAAAACAATGGCGTTCGGACACATTGTTTCGAAACAACACCATTATTTCGAAACAACTGTTTCAAAACAACATGCCCAAACGGCCTTATTTTGAAATAACAGCCATTTCAATAGCAGGCTTTTCCGTAATTCAAATTAACATTTTCTTAATTTGAATTAACTTATCTTGAAATAAGGACTTTATTTTGAAATAACGCATTTCGAAATAACAGTTTACATGTGAACATACCCTTCCTTTTTTGTCACAACTAGTGCTTTTCACTGCAATTTCAAAAAGGCACAAGCAAGTCTTTTGGACTCTTTTTAACCACCTCATTTGCTTTTATGTTAAGACATTTCAGACCTTTTGCAACAGGAAATTCAGCCGTAGAACCCTGTTTTTAAAGTCTATCTAAAATCAACTGATGAAATGCATCAGATTCTGTTTGACGTGTTTTCTTATCTAGCATAACATCTACAAAGAAATTTAGTTTAAAACATGATCAAAAATACTGCTGATTATACTGCAATTAAGTTAAGCAGTTACGGGTTATTTACAAGCACTGAGAAACAATAGCCACTTCTATGGATAGACATAGAAAACAGAAACAACAAACACATAAAAAGAGTTTTGTAATACACAACCTTTTTTTTTTTTTATTCTGATCTATTCTGTTGATTTTAATCTCTCAACTCCATGGGCCCATTGGAGCAAAACAATAGTTCAGTTTGTCAAAAATAACGTGAACTATGCACTGATTTCACTGTTCAGTCTGTTCACTTTACCAGCAAGGACAGAGCACAATTTTAAGATGAGAGCTTCGTAACAAATCCAACTACAAATGGCTCTTAGCCTCATCAGAGTTTAATGAGACATTCAATCTTAAGAAATGAATTAACAGACAAGCTAGGATCATGCTTAATGAAGCGGGTATTTGTAGAAGCTCTAGACAGCAGTAGTCTTCTTATAATCTAGGGAGAATAGAGTAGGGTACTTTGTGAATCATTTGGGACAAAATGGAACTTTGTGGAAAAGAAACTGTTGAACGTTAGAAGCTCATGATCTCAATCATTATACAGAGTTAGCTTCTAGTTTCTTGACATAAAACATTTTACAAGTGCCGATTTCATATATCATTGCTTTATCACAATCTAAAATATAATGCATTTTTAAATAAGATTAAAAAACAAAAACCCAAAGGGGAAACAAATAAGGGGGGGGGGAGCAAACAACTTTCTAAATCTAGACACAGGAAAAGCCTGAATTAAAAGAAAACAAAAAAGACAACAACCAATGACAGCCAATTAACAAGTTTTCTCAATTTTGAACACATAATTTTAGGGTAAGGGAAGAACATTTCATGCACTAAATCTGTGTGACAAACTGCATTGATAAGACTGTGCCATTAGCGAATGATGTGATGAAATAAGAACACTGCTACTTTGAAAGACAAGACATTACAAACTTTCTAAACAATGAGATTCCTGTGGCATTTTAAAGGCTAATACATTTCTTCAGTCAATCTTTTGTGAGCTCCAACCCACTTCATCAGATGCCCTGGAAATTACAAACTGTCTGAATATGTCCTATACACATTTATCCTCGCCCATCTTGAGTATAAGGACAGAAATTCGCACATACGTTCCTGAAACCAACAGTCAACATATCAATGTATCCAAACTATAAACTTGTGATGTTGACTATACTTAAGATCATCATTTACAATCGTTTCACAGAAGAGGTCTTATTGTCACAATTATATGATGGAAATCATCTAGGAATTAAGAAACCACACACATATTCTAGGAGTGTAGGATGACTTCACTCTGGAACTAGGTTACAGAGACAACTAACTTTGCTCACTGTTTAGCTATAACCATAAGCACGTAAAATTGAACTTTGCGTAATATCACAACTTCTTGAATTCCTTAACACGAAGCTTAGATAGATCATTAGTGTTATTATGGGAGCTAAAAAGGCTATGGTCACTAGCGTCTAGATGCATCACACTCTCACTGACATCCCAACCTGTGTATTTGCAACATGCCATAAGAGCCGCTCTGAATTGTTAGGTCGGTCATTCAAATCTATCCCAAATCAGTAGTGTCTTAAAATTGTTTTTCTCTTAAGGCTACTTATTATTATCTATTCAAAATTAATTAGTGGTCCCAAGCCAATTCTTAATGGACATATGAAAAACAAAAAAAAGTTGTCACATTCTTTAATCTCAATGCCTTTTCTCCTCCTCCTGAACCTCTCTCATTTTGTACCCTTCTACTACTCATCTTCATTTCTTTTTACATGACTCTCCTATGTAAGGAACTCCTTCTTATGGGTTAAACCTTCCCCTGCTCTTTACACCCATTGTATCCACATAGACTTTCTAAATTAATTCATTATATAAAGATCACATAATGTAATCTACATCACTTGGAAACCAACCCATAATATTTTACAGCCCCCCCACCCAAACAAACAAAACCAGATGAGGATAGAAAGTGATTGTTTTACCTACCACCTCATCTTCTAAAATGTGTACAGTTGTTTGGATTAACAGCAAGAGAGAATAAATATACTAATTTTCAATTAAAATTATGCACATGTTGATTTATATTTTAGGCTGATCTCTGAGAAATTCATGTGATCACAAATATTTATAATAAACTTTCTTCAACTGATGTCAGCACACAAATGTTGAAGCTATTTAACTATATGTACATTTGAAATAGTAGCACCATATACTGTGATAAAAACTCTTGAGACAAAAATCTCAAGAGAGTTACAATGGAAGTTGGTTGCCATTTTAAGGCCCCTATCCTGCAATGAATTCAGTGCCCATGGAAACCTCCTTTTGAAATCAGGGGGCATTTACTGACAAGAGGAGTCAACTCACATGGAAAATAGCAGAAGGATTGGGACTAATTTATGGAGAGATATTAGTTGCTTCTTCATATGTCTGAAATGAGTTGCCCAAGCCTTATTTAAGAGGCAAACTTATTGGGGAAAGACTTTCTCTTTCCTTCTGTTGGCACAGTGACAAGATCATTGAAGTTGCCAAATAAATAAAAATGTTCAGCTTAAATCTCTTTACACATTGTACACAGCTCATCTATAGATTCCCCCCCCCCGGGGGGGGAGGGCAAAAGGGTAGCTTGGTTTTATCTTTTTTAAAGACATCTCTATTCATAGCCAAACCTGAAGATTACTACAAAAAGTTTCTAAAAAAACTACTTTGAAATACCATTAGTATATATATATATATTCATTTGTAACTCTGCTTCTGAAAAAGATTTGCAACTCATTTCTGTGCATTGCATGCTAGTGGTTAGAAGAAATAAAGAAGCCTTAGAAATTGCTGTCAGCTTTTCCAGATGGAAACACACAAGTCTATTTCAGTTTTTACCACAAACTAGTTTCATTTTAGTGATTTATCTGTATACACATTTTTCCTGTAGATTGCCATGAACTATAGATGCTTTTTACATTTTATATTTGAGAACTAGTAATGAAATATTTCTGTGTTAACAAAATACCATGTGATTATCAATACTGAATTGGCGCAATCATCTGAGATACTGTATAAATGTTCTTACTTTTGCATTGTGTAGCTACTCTACTTTTCAATACCATGTCTTCACTCTACCTAAAGCAAAACAATTGAAGTACAAGTAAAGGCCATGAAAACTTGATAAAATATTTGGTAGTATACATGATTTATAACTTCCTGGCTAATAAGATGCCCTGCCTAAAAATGTAAACACATTTTGTAACAGAAATGTCCAGAAATGCTGGATTTAATGAGAAAAGTAACAATGGTTTGGTGCATTTCTTCTTCTGCCCTGTGTCCTGCATATCACAGCTTTAAAAGTCATAAAGATTTAAAAGTTGTGACAGTGTTACAAACCAATGTTCCAATAGCATAACCTAAACTCTGATTCATTACAGGAGCATGCTAAGGATTCTATTGTTCCAAAGGGGCAGCCATGTTAGTTTAGTTCAGTAAAACAAACAGGGAGCCGTGTGGCACTTAAAGACTAACAAATTTATTTATTTATTGCATGGGAGAAAATCCTACTTTGTCAGACACTTTGAAGATGGGGGAACTTACAGAAAGGGTTGCATTGTATCTCTGTGTAAGCTTTTCTCAATTTGTATGCAGAGTTTACATTATCAGCTTAGGGCTGAATCTAGATTACAGGGATTCTTCTTTTACAACCAGTAATTTTGGTTTTCTTCACCCTCCTGACCCTACCATAATTATTGTATTTCACAGTTTGAATTCAAACAACTGCTTCAAGTTGTTGTAAAAGTCTGACCTGATCCTATGACTTATACTCTCCTACATTTATTTTGCTCCCTTTCTTTAAGTTCTCCTTCAAGCATCTGACAAAGTGAAATATTCCCCCCAAAAAGCTCTTGCGGTAAATAAATGTGTTAGTTTTCATAAGTGCCACCTGACTCCTTGTTCTCTCTCACCAACAAAAGATGGTCTAAAAACTCTTGAGTGAGACATTGTCTCATCCAGCTTGTTTCTCTAGCATTCTCCTGACAGGCAAGCAATTTCTCAATTACATCAGTACAGTCAAGTTTGAACATCATAACTAACTTTCGAGGTTACTTTTAACTTTCTAACTTCCATTTAATATTGAAAAGAATGCTTAAACTTATAAAGGTAAGGCAAAGTACTATAGCAGTACTTTGTGTCTTTCAAAAGGGTCAAAACACTTTAGTTAAGAGATGATTTAGAAGCATGAGAGAATCCTAATTCCTTGATGTGTGTGGTTGTAATTAAAAATAAGTATTTTAATATAAGCCAGTAGTATTTCGACTACGTTTACCTTCATGTTTTTCACATATTTTCACTGGAGTTGTGCAAAGAACAGGCTTGGAGAGGTTTGTGTAACTCCAAATGAACATGAATGTGACATACTAAAATGCCAGTTAAAGAATTTGGCGGGGGACGGGGGGGGACGGGACACATTTAACATTCTAAATTTACTGGTCTGAATAGTGAAATGATAAAAATTATATGGGGCCTAAGTCTTCATTCAAAACTTATGGGTGGAAATCCATCCCTATCAACACACACTTCTATGAACCTTATGCTGAGAAGAAATACTACATCTACTTAGTAACAGTTTTCTTCCATCCCCAATTTCAGCGATTTTGACCAAACCCAGTCCTTATTTCAAAAACATAAAATGGATTTAAATTTATATTAATGGCTTGTTTGGGGGGGGGGGAAGTTGTTTGCAGAAATATTTAGGCATAGAAATCAATGAGAATGAGAGAGACAAATATTCACCAAGAAGTCAGAAGTTCAAACTTACCAAATAAGCACAATGAGAAAACAGAATGCTATCTGATAGTTTATATTTAACTCTTAGCAAACATATTCATATTAAAAATACATAAATTCATAATGATCAATGCTATAGATGTTCTTGTTAGCAGCATTAGAAAAGGTATAGGGAGTCAAAGAGAGCACAGAGACCTAGCCATAACTTCTGTACTAGAAGTGATCCTTCTAAAACAATGGAGACTCTTTAGCAGGAAAATATATTTATATTGCTCCATGCTTCACCTCTAATTTGTGGATTAGCAGAAGTTTCTATTTCCATGGCTGTCAAAATGTACTTCTCACTCACATAAAAATAACAAAAAACCAAGGAGAATACAAAGTTGAATGGGTAATCTTTTTCAGGATAGAAATTTCATCATAATATAGTCCTGAGCAAATCCAGTAAAATTAAAACAATATAACTTTAGGAAACTTAATGAAAATTAGTAAAGAGACTATAATGGGTCACTGTAGTTGAGGTAGCTTTTTAAAGCACCTGCCTTTTTAACAGATTCAAATCATAACATGATGAAATTTGGAATACCAGTCTAGATGCAAAAATGTTTACAAACTGTTAAAGTCACGAGTTTCAAATGCATTTTTTAAACTTTGGTATTCAATAATGTAGTTAACTTTAAAAACAAAACAAAACAAAACAAACCCTCTAAGTTGTTTTAGAATTGAAGAAAAAATGAGCTAAAATTGTTATTATAGAGAAGGGGTGGCCAAACGTAGAGAACTCAAGAGCCACACAAGTCGATTATTAAACCTTCAAGAGCCGCACTGAGGAATATACCCACATTTTTACCTACTCCAAAATTACTAAGCTTAAAATTCATTGTGTACTTTAATTTTATCGTAAAAATGGGGAAATATTGATCCACTAATGTCAGATTCTAATAATTATTTAAGATTACCATGAAACTAGGCCTATACAGTAAAAAATTAGCTGTTGCTAGATGTAGTGGCTTGCGGCAAGTTGTTTTTAAAATCTGGGCAGTAACTTGTCGGTGCAGTAGGTAAAAACTCTCTCAGATGCTGATCTCTAAGTATTGCACAATGTTTTGAATTTCATTGTGGAATATGATGCTTCACAGCACTAAGTTCTGCCAAAAATTGAAAGTAATCTATGTCCAGTTTTATACTTTTCTCCTTTGTATTTTCATTTCTTAGTATTCTACATCATGTTTAGGACTTGTAAAACATGATTTTATTTTAACAACGAGTACGCTGCATTAGGGCCTATGAGAAAATCTAAATATGCTATGGCTTCTCAGACCATGTCACACCTCCCTGCCATCTCTTGCCACGCTGCTGCTTCTCTGCTGTCCCCAACCATGCCACACTTCTGCCTCCCACCCCATCCCGGCACCTACCATTCCCCCACTTCCCTGCCAATATTTCTGCCAGTAAACTTATTCACTAAAATACTCATGGACAGTGAAGACAAAAGGTCTGAGGACTCAGGCACAATTAATTTTAAAATGAGAGTTATAGTAAGGGAAAATACCACTCTCATCTTAATCCTGTGAAGAGATGCACACAGCAAAAACTTTTCAACTGTTCAGAATCAAAACACATCAATGAGAATTTATGGGGACAGAAAGTGCAAGATCAGAGCCTGTTTCAGTAAGTGCTATGGAGTCCATGCACAGAAGATACTACGGAAAAAACCCCATTGAGTTTATTCAGTTTGGGGTCAGGCCCTGTATAAATTCTAAATATCAATATATGGTTTTCATGATACAAAGTAAACTCTTTATTGGTGAGATTTTTCAGAAAGTTTACAACCCAATTTTCCGTCCTCAGCCCTTCACAACAATTACTCTCGTCTAATGGGCTCTGATACCCATAGAGTCATTCATGAAGACTGCACTGAAATATAAATGGATTTTGACTACTGGTATACAATAAAGGAAAAATAATACATGTTGAATACTATTTAATCAATAGAAGTATAGTGCCGCTATTGAACTTTGCAGTGAATGTAAATTATCTTGGTAATTGACTTAGTTATATTAGTTAAAAATTTTCTTATAAAATAAATGTGTTCGCAGTTCCTTCTGCAAACAGATGACATACTGATGTCTCAGGCATACTTGTTCAGTGGACTTAAGGAATTTTTTTTCTAAAGCCAGTTTTCTGTAGTGGTAGTCTATCTTGTCTAAATCATTTTGCATGCCGAAAATGAACCATGATCCATAATAAGTACTTGTAGCATTCTTTAAATAGAGGGTTTTTTTAATAACCTTTTGACAGTAATCAGTGGTTTCGGATGCAATGCTTGTGTCAATTTTCAGTCATTTCTGATGATTCTTATTTAATTCTCAAAATAGAAATACAAGAGGAATAATTTTGCATTATATTACAATATCTGGAAATGCCAGGTGATTTTAAAAAAAGAAAATTAATTTACAATTGCTTTTCAGGTTTAAATGGCTAATTATCATCACTTATCTGTAGTTCATTGTAGACTTGTTGTTGATCAATTTATGTTGCCAGTTTTAAAAATATTTACCCAGAAAAGAATATAAAAAAAAAGTATTTAGAAATCATGCACTGATGTAATTAAAGACTGTATCTTTATGCACATGGATAAAGAGGGTAGAAATTAATATTGTGTGGGTAAACTGTAGTATCTGGCAGTTACTTGCTCTGAGTGATTGTCTTTCCCTGCAGGCGCTCTCAATGCAGCCCCTCCCCTCTCTTACCAGGCTGTTTTTTCCCTGCAGGCTCTCCCAGGGTTGCCCCACCCCCAGCTCTGACCACGCTGCTGTCTCCTGCAGCTCTCACAAGGCTGCTCCTCTGCTGCCAGCTCTCACCATGCCGCCACCTCTCTGCTATCCCCAACCACTGCAAATTTCTCACCCGTCTCCCACCCTGCCGCCCTTCCCTGCTGTGCTCTCCCAGGAGCCGCAATTTTTCTTTAAAGAACTGCATGTGGCTCACGAGCCGCAGTTTGGCCATGTCTGTTATAGAGTCATGTCAGGTCTTTCATTCTGGAAATATGTTATCCATGACTGTTTTGTTGCTCACTGGTTGTATTTTAACACAAAATATTGACAATTTGCTGATAGGTAGTTCTGAAAATGGAGGTTACTCACCTTTCGTGCAGTAGCCGAAGTTCTTCGAGATGCGTGTTCTTGACATGCTCCACCGTAGGTTTCTGTGCGGCACCACACCCCAGTCCGGAGATTTTTGAAGAGCAGTGGGTCCCTCAGCGGGGAGAGATGGAGACGACAGGGGTAGGCTGGAGCGCTTGCCGCCTTGCTGACGTCATCTGTGTCTCTCCCCGCTGCCCCTCCAGTTCCCTCGTACCGCGGAGACCTGGTATGGTCCCTTCCGAAGTAGAGGCGAGGAGGGTGGGTCATGGAGCATGTCAAGAACAAGCATCTCGAAGAACTTCGGCTACTGCATGAAAGGTGAGTAACCTCCATTTCTTCGTCGAGCAGTGTTCTTGACTGCTCCACCATAGGTGAATATGTAGCAGTTGTTGTGCTTGGAGGTGGGTACTTCGGTCTATAAGTCCCTTGCAGCATTTAGAACTGCTTGTCCAAGTGCTGTATCCATTGCTGAGAGGCGGTCTAGTGCATAGTGTTTTGCAAAAGTATCGGATGAGGCCCAGGTGGCGGCTTGACATATTTCGTGAAGAGGTACACGGGTGAGGAAAGCGATGGAAGATGACATGGATCTGGTGGAGTGAGATCGAATGTTATGCGGGGGAGTTAACTGTGAAGCTGTGTATGCAGTTTGTATACATGTAGCGATCCAGCGAGAGATTCGTTGTTTAGTAATGGCCTGGCCCTTTGAGCGTTCTGCGATTGACACGAAGAGTTGAGGCGTCTTCCGGAACGTTTTGGTTCGTTCTAAGTAGAAGGCCAAAGCTCGACGGACGTCGAGGGTATGTAATAAACGGTCCTCGGGGGTGGCATGGGGTTTCGGGCAGAAGACCAGAAGGTGGATCGTTTGGTTAAGGTGAAAGGCGGAAGAGATTTTCGGGATAAATTTGGGGTGGAGTCGTAAAGAAACTTTATCCTTATAAAAGATGGTGTAGGGTGGGTGGGCCATAAGCGCCGCAATTTCCCCTACACGACGGGCCGATGTGATTGCCACTAAAAATGATACTTTGAGTGATAGATGCAAGAGAGTTGAGGAAGCAATTGGTTCGAAAGGGGGTCTTGTCAGGGCCCTTAAGACTCTTGGGAGGTCCCATGGGGTAGTTGGAGGGCGAACGTATGGAAAAAGATTCTGCAAGCCTTGCATGAAACGTTTGACCGTCGGATGAGCAAAAATGGAACTTGTATAAACTGGCTCGTGGAAGGTGGAAATTGCTGCAAGGTGAACCCGTATTGAATTTACTGACAAATTGTTTTGTTTCAGGTTAGCCAGGTATTCGAGGATTCGAGGTACTGGAGCTGTGACGGAATCCAGTGAATATTGCGCACACCAAGAGGAAAACCGAAGCCATTTGTGCAGGTCAGTGGATCTGGTTGTGGGTTTTCTGCTATTTAGTAGGATGTGTTGAACGTCCTGTGAACAATCTAATTCTATGCCCGTGAACCATCTAGGTTCCAAGCCGACAGGTGGAGCCTGTCCAGATGTTTGTGGAGGAGTGTTCCGTTGTTCTGAGACAATAGGTTCGGAAGGAGAGGTAAGGAGATCGGTGGTACCGTAGACATGGTTTGTAGGAGGGTGAACCATGTTTGGCGAGGCCATGCTGGTGCTATGACTAATACTCTTGCCTTGTCCTCCTGGATTTTGCGGAGGGCTCTGGGAATCATTGGAATAGGTGGAAAGGCATAGAGTAAGTTCTTCCCCCAATGTAGAAGGAAGGCATCGCCGCTGGATCCTTGGCCAATGCCATCGCGGGAGCAGTAGTATTTGCATTTCCTGTTGCTTTCGGAGGCAAAGAGGTCCATCTCGGGAAATCCCCATTGTTGGAAAATATTGCGTAAAATGTCGGTGTGGATCTCCCATTCGTGGTGAGATGGAAATGAGCAGCTCAGGGAATCCGCTAAGATGTTGTCCTTGCCAGGTAGGTATTCCGCTGAAAGATAAATGTTGTGCTGTATGCACCAGTCCCAGAGTGTCAGTGCTTCCACGCAAAGGCAGGTAGACCTGGTTCCACCCTGACGGTTGATATAGCACATTGACGTCCTGTTGTCTGTGTGGATTCTGACGTGTTTGTTTGTGATGACAGGACGAAAATGGCGGCATGCGTGTAAGACAGCCCTGAGTTCGAGAACGTTTATGTGAAGGTGGGTTTCCTCAGATGACCAACGGCCCTGAATCGTGTGTTGTTGGAGAAAGGCTCCCCATCCCACGAGGGAGGCGTCGGTAGTGATGGTGAGAGACGGCTGTGACGGCAGAAAGGGGACGCCCTGCAAAAGGTTGTTTGGATCCTTCCACCAGTCCAGAGTATGTTTGACAGGTATGGGTATGGTTAGGATTCTGTTGACGGACCGGTTGAACGTGCCACACTGGGACAGAAACCAGAGCTGAAATGGGTGCATGCGAAGACGCGCATACCTGACTAGGTAGGTGGTCGCTGCCATGTAGCCTAGGAGCGCTATGCAAGTGCGAGCGGAAACGAAGTTGGAGTTCTGAATTACGTGAGTTAATTGAATTATTTTGTGGAACCTGTCGAGAGGAAGGAATGCCCTCCCTAGAGGGGAGTGTATGCTTGCCCCTATAAACTGAAGAATTTGTGTGGGTTTCAGCGTAGACTTTGCGTAGTTTATGGTTAGGCCTAGATCGAGGAATAAGTCGTGGGTCTGGCGAATTGCCCGCTGTACATGAGAAAGTGAGTGGCCCACTAGGAGAAAATCGTCTAGATATGGAAAGATGTTGATATGCTGTTTCTGAAGGAATGCAGCCACGGGTGCCATGAGTTTGGAGAAAACTCTGGGTGCCGTGCAAAGGCCAAAAGGAAGGACATTGTATTGGTAATGTTTGGAAAGAAGGGTAAAGCGTAGGAAGCGTCGATGAGCCTGGATGATGGGGACATGAAAATATGCGTCCCTTAGATCAAGAGAGGCCAACCAGTCCCCCTGGTGTAGGGCTGGGAGGATAGTATTTAAAGTCACCATTTTGAATTTTTTTACTTGGATAAAATGGTTGAGACGCCGAAGGTCCAAGACTGGTCTCCACCCTCCCGTTCTTTTCTTTGTGAGAAAATATGGGGAGTAACAACCGTTTCCCCGCTGATGGCTGGGAACTTCTCCGATCGCTCTGATGTAGAAAAGGTGTCTGACCTCTTCTTGAAGAAGTTGTACGTGGGTGGGGTCCCTGAAAAGGGACAGGTGGGGGTATTGGGATTTGGGGCGTGTAGTGAACGGTATGGAATAGCCCCGTTGAACAATTTCTAACACCCGTTTGTCCGATGTTATTCAGCGCCATTGTTGGACGAAGGGTTGTAGTCTGCGCATAAAAATAAGATGATGAGGTGGTGACTGGATTTGATGTGTTACAATATGGTTGGCAGCTCTCTCGATGGGAACGTCAAAAATGTTGTGTCGACTTTGAGGGTTGAAACATGTGCATGGGTTGGTTGTTTAATTTCCTGCGAGGTTGACGAGGTTTCGATCTGTAGGTCTTGGAGCGGCGGTTAAATTGATATTGAGGAAGCCTGGAGTTATATATTTGGGCTTTATGGGAACGTTTGTTTGGAAGAGAATGGGTGTAAATGCCCAGTGTGCGCAGTGTGGCACGAGAGTCCTTTAAGCCGTGCATTATCTCGTCTGCTTTCTTGGCAAATAATTTATCTTTTTCAAATGGAAGATCCTCAATTGTGTGTTGCAGCTGCCTGGGTAGCTCAGCCGAATGGAGCCAGGAAGCCCGTCTCATGACGACTGCCGTACCAAGCGATCTGGCGGCAGCATCCGCTGCGTCTAAAGAAGCTTGCAAGGCTGTCCTTGCTACCAGGCAACCTTCTGAAATTAATGAATGATACTGGTCCCGTTTGTCATGTGGGATGTCATCTGTGAAGTCCTTAAGCTTCTCGTATAGGTAATCATAGTTGGAAAGTAGTGCCGTATAATCGGCTATTCGAAGTTGTAGGGCCGCGGAGGTATAGGCCTTCTTACCAAGCACATCAAGTTTCTTGTCATCCCTGCTTGTGGGGGCAGATCTAGAGTAGGTTTGTTTGGTTCGTTGGTTGGCTGCCTCCACCACTAAGGAGTTTGGTGAGGGGTGCGAAAAAAGAAATTCGTTGTTCGCAGAGAAGATGAAATACTTTTTGTCTGCCCTCTTGTTAGAAGGGGGGTTGGATGCTGGCATTTGCCACAGCGTAGATGCGGGCTCCATAATACCGATGTCCATCGGGAGGGCCAGTTTACAATGTCCAGATGTTTGCAGAATTTCATATAACTTGTGTTGACTCTTGGGATGGGAGTCTAGTGAAATATCCATAACTTCTGCGGCTCGTTTGAAAAGCACACGGAACTGTCTCAGGTCATCAGTTTTGTTATCAGAAGTAAGGGCATCTGGATCCTCGGGGTAATCACACGAAGATGAAGGAGCCGTAGACCCCGCAGGTTGTGGTTGATGCTGTTGCGGGGTAGGAGTAGTTTGTGGTAAAAGATAAGGGTACATTGCAGGTGCTGGAGTGGTACTGTTTGGCCAGCTATTAAAAGGCATCCCTGGTACGGGAGGGTAAAAATAATAGGGATATGGACATGTGAGAGCTGGTGTCGGATTGTGGACCGGAGGCTGTTGAATCTTCGGATCCGCCCGTTCTGGTGACGTGGGGCTCGAAGATGAAGGAGAAGGCGAGTGACAGGAGGAACCCGGAGTTGAAGGTGGGCTCGAATGGGAAGTGTCCGAACCAAACAGAGGAGACCCAGGAGTGGAATGAATAGTGAGGACGTCCCTGGTCTCAATATGTTTTGCTTTCCTTTTATGTTTAAGGTGCACTTGTTCGCCAGGCTGCAACTGACAGCCAGTATTAGGTGCAGCATCTGGCTGTGTTGTCGGAACCGGGAAAAGGAGCTGCTGCCGGGAGAAAATGAGTTGCTGCGCCCGGTGCTGTAAGAGCGGTCGGCATGCTTGACAGGTGTAGGAGTGGTGCTGCCGCTTGTGGAACCGGGGTCTGCGCCGGGGAAGGTGTCGGTGCCGTTGGAACCGGCGCGGCTTTTAGACAGCGCGCGCGGTTTGACTTTGTGAGTTTGGAATTTGCTGGCTGGGAGTCTGTGAGGGTTGCCATGCCATGCGGAGGACCCTTCAACAGCTCCCTAGCCGTAGCCTCAGAAGTTTTCCCTCGCTTAGAGGGGGCTGGAGAGGGCGTTGATGCCGGGCATTTTCGCGCTCCCTCAGAAGACTGAGGAGAGGCGTCCAGGTCCGACACGGGACGGAGAGCCCCTTCCAGTAATAGGAGCTTAAGTTTCCACTCCCGGTCCTTGCGAGCCCTGGCAGTTAGATTTTTACAATGCTGGCATCTCTGGGAGAGGTGACCTTCTCCCAGGCACTTAATACAGTCTAAGTGCCCATCGGATGCCGGCATCACTTTGTTGCAAGAAGCGCAACGTTTAAACCCCGGCGGGGTTTGCAGCTTGGCTGCATGAATCAAAGTTTGTTCTGTCATTGTTTAGTTGTATTTATTCTTCTTTTTTTTTTTTTTTCTTTCAGGTGAAGAAACTGGAGCCACCGCAGACTCCGTCTGGAGTCGGAGGCGGTATGAGGGAACTGGAGGGGCAGCGGGGAGAGACACAGATGACGTCAGCAAGGCGGGAAGCGCTCCAGCCTACCCCTGTCGTCTCCATCTCTCCCCGCTGAGGGAGCCACTGCTCTTCAAAAATCTCCGGACTGGGGTGCGCTGCTGCACAGAAACCTACGGTGGAGCAGTCAAGAACACTGCTCGACGAAGAATGCGCTATGTGAGAAAAATGAAACATGATATTGTGTATGTCTGGAGTCTTTCCTACAGACACATCTCATTTTGGCTTCAAGCACTGCTCACCCTACCTCTCTTCAGAAAGAACTTGTGACTTGTCCTCTTGTGGCTCTCTAGCACACAGAGGATACATGATAGTTTCACTTCACACTCGTTAGTCTTTTACTTCACAATTTGCTATGTCTTGAAGTGCCATAGGATTCCTTGCCTGTTTTAGTGAATTAGACTAACAGGGCTACCCCACACTAAAGTGCTCTACTCTGCAGCCAAACTTCTTTTTCTCTCCACCCCTTTTTGGCTGCTAAAAATATTCCCTGGCCTAGAGAGTCTTTCTGCTGCCCTGTTTTGTCTCATATGCTTTTTGAAAGCTAACAGCTTTCTGGTCTTTTCAATTTGTTACTGTGAGAACCATAGTCCCAGAGGTGTAAAGAATCATAGACAACCTTTCAGAATCATTTAAAGGAAGCATTCAAGAGAAGGAACAGGGACTGTTATACAGCATTTTCACATTATCCCGCCCCCATCTGTTTTTTAAAGAACTGTATTAGCCCAAGGGATTAAGGGAGTAAAAAAAGTGGTTTAGACCTCTAGTGTTAACTGAGTTGGTTCAGCTAAACCAATCTTGTATCTCGCAGCTGAACAGTAGGACATCAAGGCCACCTAGACTGTCCTCCAGCACCATTCTATGATCCTTATGCAGTGAGATACTCAAAATTCATGCCATAGACAATTATCTCCATTGTCTTTTTAGAGAAACAAATGTTCTATAGTTGATTCACATAAACCTGACACTCTCAACAAAGCTTAGTATTATAAAGCCATCTAAGAGCTGCAGACATAATTGGTTTGCTTCCCAATATTGAATAGCCTGTATTTTACCTAATAGTTCCTGTAAATTAAAATATCATCAGGACTGGGAAACAAAACAAACAAACAAAAAAAGAAGAACAGACAACAATTTACTTGTCCTGTACAACTGCCAGACAGGTCTTTCCAAACAAGAATTCTTCTTCCCTGTGACCATTACAGTAACAAGCGATGAAAAAAATTAGACTCAAACATTAAGTATTAAGAAATTTTCAATACTTGTGTGTTATATTAATACCCATCATGCACTACTAAACCTATTTTAGAATGATAAATACTATCTCTTTTTAATCAGTGAAAATGCAACATAGGTGAAATAAAAACAAGAATTTATATTCTTAATTATATGTTTAAAATAAATGCATAAGAAAAAGAGAGAGAAAACAAACACATACTATAAAGTCAGATAATTAATTTCCCAGTAGCCAGTACAAGATTGCAAACTAAAAGCCCCTTTGCATTTCAAAAGAGTGAGAGATATAGGTAAGAAGCAATGGTCATATTTACTCAAGAAGTTAAGTTCACTTTCAAGGAACATTATACTGTACTTCAATATTCTGAATTTGAACACTAACTCTATCTTCTTACAGTCAGCAGCCTGACATGGATTTGTACCATCATTCATTGTGTTGCACATAACACAGTTTTTGGTTATTGGACGAAGCACAGAGGTACTATCCATTGTATAATTTACAGTGGAATATAGCACCTCTTCACAGCTACCTTAACTGGAAAACAGGAACACATTGCAAATCCAAGTAGAACTATTGCATTTTGAAGTTGGATCAATATCCCAGGATTTTATCACCTAAACAAGATTTAATATTGTATGAAATGGATCTATATTTTTTCAGGGATGATATCAAATGCATTACTTTCACACCAAACTGTACTTATCAGATGAATCAGGAATTAGCTGGCCCATGATGGTCTTTAAGAACAAAGAGACCAAGGTTTAGCAAAAATGACAAAATGCTATAATTATTAATACAATTTATTATTGGCATTTGTATTATCAGACAACACACAACCCCACACATGTACCTGAATCCCTTTATGCAAGATTCTGTAAAGAAATTAATGAAAATGTGATTCATCTTAACTTTAAGTAAAGATTCAAAAGTCTCTAAATAAACCATTTTCTCCCTTTATATTGCTTAAATATTGTTCTTCTTAAGATCTCAGTATAATGAGTACTTACTGACGATATTGCCAACAATTATGTTGAGTATAGTTGATGGAATAAAGTTATAAATAACTTTAGGAATTTTTTAGGAATATTAGGTCAGTCAAACTGTATCAAAAGCTGTTTTATCTTAGAAATTTTATCTCACAATTTACCAGTAACAAAACACAATGAAAATTTGCATTTATAGACTGTGCCATTCTCTCTAATTTTCTGGGACAGCTCTGAAAGACAGAAGCCACTATGAGAAGAGTGCAGGGTGGGCTCTCTTTCTAATACCAAAGACTTCCCTCTATGTCTCACCCCAAGGTGTGGCGGGGAGGGGGAGAAGGGGGCAATTGCCAGAGTGTACAGAAGCCCAAAATTCTTGAATTCAGCCCTGCCTTGTATTTTTGGGTGCCAGACTTTCACAAGGGATCAGGCATTACAGCATTGCAGATGATGGAAACTGAAAGAATAGTGAAAGTCACCATACAGTATGATGTTAACTTATGAGTATAATCCAGAATGCCAAAATTCAGATGCTATAATGGCAGGGGGGAGGGGGGACTTTCAGATGCAGGCATTATATTTAACATGCCAGAAGGACCAGTCTATTTTATGTTCACTAACATGCCAAGTTTGGTCAAATCCTCTTTGGCAATTTAAATTATTTGAGATGGAAAATACTGCAGCTTTTCTTCGTACAATGAACAGTTTCGTACATTGTAATATATAGGGACATTTTCATTTGTCAGGTTACGGGGGGGGGGGGTAGGATTGAGGGAAGAAAAAATCAGATTACACAAATTCCTCTCAAGAATGTTTCAAATCTTTATACTTGCAAGTGAACTAATATATAAGACAATGACTGATGATGCATCTGGAGTGTTTTGTTATCATTTGCTGTTTTGTGATATAAAATTATGATCTTAAGGAAAGCGGTACGATACCTGTACACTTAAGTACTTAAAACACTTTGGATTGTTTCTTTCAATATTGTTATTATAGATGACAAAATGAAATCTACTGATATAGTCATAATATATTATATTTGCATGCATATGTCTTCTCTCTGCGTTTATATCTACTAGCGACTTCTTCAGAAGAGAATATAATGTCTGTCCCAGTGTGTGGTTGCAAACTACAAAAAAACCAAAACAAAAACGAACAAAAAACCCCCTAATATTCCCTCACCAGTATGTATCTTTTATTAGTTACAATTAGTAATAGAAATTAGTGTAAAAAAGGAAAATGAAATGCATAAATATATTTGTGATGGACATGGCAGGTAAATCTATGCTATTTTCTAGGTAGCAGAGCATCAAATGGCTAAAAATCAGTTCCAGAGGGATAGCCGTATTCATCTATTTCATCAAAAACAAACAAGGAGCCCTGTGGCACTTTAAAAGACTGACAAATGTATTTATCTCATGACCTTTAGTGGGGACAATTCAACTTCTGACTTTGCTACTCTTTAAAAGTGCTGCAGAACTTCCCATTTTCCTAAAAATCAGTGTTCCCCAAACAGAAAATGTGTGGTTATGGCTGTCAGGGCTCACAAACAAATATCTTGATTAAGTGTTCTTTAGAGGTCTCTAGTTATTCATTATGAAGAAAACCTTCACAATATGAAATCAGTGTAACCAGTGCAATCCATCCATCTTCACATAAAGTCTAAAAAGACAGCTCTCAAGTGAGACCTGTCCCATTCATTTCAATGGGTTTTCAGTGAGGTATCTGATATTTCATATAACATTATTATTACATATTTCACTGCTTATCCAAGCATGTAAGAACAGAGAGCAAGTATTATATGAAGATGTAATTAAAACCACCACATAGCTCACATATCACTTTTAGTAATTAATTCTCAAAAATACTTCACAAATTCCCATTTTATCAGTGCAAAAACTGAGACACAGGGAGGTGAAGTTACTCTTTCAAGGTCACTCAGCACACTGATGATGGAACTGGAAATAGAAACCACATCCGAGTTTCAGATCACTAGGTCACATTGTCTCCCTTGTATAACAGCATCTCCCAAACTGGTGCAAAGGACAAGCTGAGCTATATGACATATATACGTGCAAATGCAAACAGCTGAGCAGTGGCTGGATCAAAGGTCTTGTGCATTAAATTTCATATTCTTGACTAGGTGGTTGATTTTCAAGTTTGGGAAACACTGGTTTAAACTAAGCTGGAAGAAAGGTGGATATGAACAGGGCATCAACATATAGGGGCATTACTAAGAGCAAAAGAATCTCAGATGCGCTTAACATCTTAAAACAAATAATAAGGCACAGCTGTGAGGAAGCAGGATTTTTGCAACTTCAGCCCCACTTTGCCTATTTCGGCCACCTCAGCTATCAAATATATCTAAACTGGAATAATCCCTATTAGGAAAATGACAGACACGGGAAGTTATGGGGCAGTAATTACCAAGTAAATGTATCATCAAGCAATTGTCAAAGAAAGAGAGGCAGCTATGACTTGCCCTGGAAACTGTGACTTCACTAAGAATGTTGCAACTGCACTCAGTGAGGTTTCCGGGATATATTAGTGAGAAGTCAAGCGTTGGAAGTCACCTACTGATCTAGCTCTTCAGGTACCCAGGTGCACTACAGATGTTGGCACTTATTTCCTTATGGAATAATGGAGAGTTCATAGCCCAATTTATAATAGGTTCCAGACACCCAAGAACTCTTTCAACTCTATCTTTCACCTGGATTTTGTCTTCAGAAACACTTTTTAACCAACATGTATTTTTGTTCCAAATGACTAAACCATAATAATAATTTCAAAAAAGATTTACTGGGAATTGCAGTGTTTGTAACTAAAAACACCTCCTCACCCCCCCCCCCCCCCCGCACAGTAAGAAAAACTCAAGTCCTTTCCAGGGGTATCTTTAATTAACCAATGAATTAACAAGGAAGTTGAACCTTCTACTGAGGCTTAACTGTTGCCAGGAGGCCAACTTAGGACTGCACAACCCATACTTTAGGCCCTCTTTCATCCAAGAACCACATTTGCTAGATCCACATACACCTTGGTAAGTCAACAGAACTTATTTAACCCTTTTCCAGAAGGATCGTCATTTGCTACTGGGATGAAGTTTTTCCAGCAAACACTTCAAGTATACATACAATGCATGCGCGTGTGCACGCGCACACTTGCGCACACACACACACACACACACACACAGTCTTATAATACAGGCTTCAATCTCTTATAAATATTTCATATTTCCTACTCCTTTCATTATAAAATCTTATCCCTCTTCATTAATTCTACAATACTCCCTTAACTAGGAGGTATTGTTTTTGAGACACTTATAATGATGTGCAATTACATTTTGGCACAAAAGTTAGAGGAGCCATCAATTGTTACAATGCGTAATTAAGATATTACAAAATAAGGAGTGAAAAGGAGAACAGTAGAAGATAACTTTCTTTTTTGACAGGTCTTGCTGAGTGAGAGGAAGTAGAAAAGCATATGCTATATGAGCTATCATATAGAATCAGCATTACAATATTATGTTGATTCCTTAATTTATACTTTATTCCTTAATTTATAGCTGTTAACTAAGATTTTCTAGGATTTTGAACAAAGTGAAGTACTAAGGGAAAACAAACATGTTGTGGCTGAATAGAAAATTACGTAGACATGATTAACTTAACTGGATGCTCAGTGTCCAAGTTCATAAGAGTAAAATAAGCTCTTGTTGATTTGATGCCTAATCTAATATATAGCTTTAATGGAATATTTAACTAGTCTTCTCCATGACTTAAGAAAAGAATTGTAAAAATGATTAACAAGTCAAGACAACAGCTTCAGCATATAGAAATAGTTATGTGGTCTCAACAAAAAACATTAACAGCAATGTTCCAAAGGGGCAGCCGTGTCAGTCTAGAAAAGCAAAAAGCATCAAGACTTCAAAGAGAAGCAGCGGAAATCAAACTAATATGCAAATTAAATAGTGTGAAAGAAGTGCTGAATTGTGACTATGGATTCTTTTCACATTATAGCAGATAATCTGAATTCATCCTCCCTGTGTGCTGTTTCCTTGAGTTTGAATCCTTACAAATGCTCTGATCTGCTGTTGTAGTGTGACCTGATCCCATGTCTTACACTCCCCTGCATTTATTTTCATCCATTTCTGTAAGTTCCTCTTGAAACCATCTGATGAAGTGGGATATTCTCCCATGAAAGCTCATGCGATAAATTAACAGCAATGGTTATTTTCAAAATCTCCTGCATGATATAAGCAAAACAAGTAAAAAACAACATTTAGCAGTGTGATATTTTGGTGACTTCATATACGACAAGGGCAAAACTAAAGAATTATATTATTACTTGAACTCTGACTTGGAATTTGAGCCTTTCATGTATGTGTAGGTGTATGGAGCTTTTCTGGTTTTTCATTGCATTGCTGTGCATGAAGAAAGGACAGTAAAAGGAATTCCTGTGTAGACCTACTGCTCCTTCATTCTGCTCCCTACTGCTATCTCTTCATTTGTTCTGATGCAGGGACAAGGTACGACAGCACGTCATCACTACACTGATATTATAACCGAAATTGTTTGCGTTGGAGAAATGTTCTAGAGCAACAATGAAGTGACAAGAGTGGATTTTCCTGCTCCATTTAATAAAAGAATAGTTGGATGGAAAAGAAGAAACAAAGACCCTGAGATAAATAGGCAAAATATTTCTACTCATGACTTAGCATTCAAAACTGAGATTCATTTTGAGAGTTTAGAGTTAGGCTTTAGAGTAACTTTATTCTTCTCACTCATTTTCCAGAAAACAGTTAAAAGTCAACTTCTATGAAGTGCAAAATAAACATAATTTCACACCTGTTTATTAAACAGGAAAAACTCATTTGAAATTAGGCAAAATACTCCTTCCTCCCCATATACACATAAATAATACCCCATACACCAGGTCAATGTTCTAAGAACCACTTTGTCTAGTGCTCATGTATGCCAATTAATTAAATTAAGAATTTTGCCATAATATGGTCAGGTTTTAAAAGTGCCTATTTCCTTCCATATCAGCATATTACAGTAGAAATAAACAAAAGGAAGTTTCTAAAAAAGTTTATTTGCCTAACAGGCAATTTCCTATACTACTGAGACACAGTCATTTTACAATGGTATCTGTCTTTTAATCTGATGCCAGAATTAGACAATAATATTTTGCTTATCAGTTAAGAAAATAAATTTGTAAGCTGCCGTTTGGAAAGGGACCTTCTTCTTCTCACTTCAGATATGAAAAGCTCTCTGCACCAAACAAATCTTACAGGGTTTTTTTTCATAGGAGTTACATGTAATGTATTTATAGAATGCTCATAACGTGTCAATACCCCATCGATGCTAGATGAATACACAGATATTTAAAGAATAATGTATTTAGACTGAAAATGCTTGTTATGGACTTAGAGTAATAAATAATCACCAGGTGTGATCCATCTTGGTGATGAGCCATTTAAGAAGTCCCTATTTAGGGATACAGCTAGGTGATGCAAGGTTCTACTGTCTACAGTGGCCACACTACAGAACAGTCTACAGAAAAGCATGGAAGACAATTGTAAATAATGAAAACTGCTTAGAGGTGAAAGAAAACATAAGCACAGGAAGGAAAATGCCCTGGCTAGAAAGAAAGACAAAACACTGATCCAGTATAACAAAATGTACGTAAAGGAACTCTCTGTAGTCTTTCATTGAGGATAGCACTTCAGAAGCATGGGACTTTTCATGAACATATACAGGTTTGACCAGTCTTATGGAACTCAAGAGACACAAAAGTTGATTATTAAGTCTTTGAGAGCTGCACTGAGGCATATAGCCATATACTTTCACCTACCACAAAATTACTAAGTTTAAAATGCATTGCAAACTTTAATTTTATCATAAAAAGAGGGCAAGTGTTGATCCTACTCATGTCAGATTCTAATAATTACTTATGGTTACCATGAAAATTAGGCCTATACAGTAAAAACTTAGCTGCTGCTCGATGTAGAAGACTGCAGGCTAGTGGTGAGTTTTTTAAAATCCCAACCCTGCCACACTTCTCCTCACCATCCTTGACCATTCCGTGCTTCTCCCCACCATCCCAACCCACAGGCCCTGAGGCTGGCTCTCCCCGCCCCCAACCCGGAATGCTCAGTGCTGGAGATATAAAACTCCTAGTCTGCAGCTGCGTTGGAGTGATTTGCTGATGTCCTTCAGCGAGCTGCACATGCAGCTCCTGAGCTGCAGTTTGACTGTGCCTGGTATAGATCCTACTTGTGAAATCAACCGGCTCTGCTACTGATTGAACTTCATAGGAAAAACCTGCTTCATTAGACAGAGTAACTATTGATAAGTGTAGACCCAAGCTTCCATTGTACTAAGTTTTGTGTTACAACCATTTCCTTTTATTACTCTCTCATCTCTAGTTAAATCTTCACTCCTTTTTTTTTGTTTGTTTAAATAATTAGTGCTCTGTTTTACAGGAGCAATTATTCAAAGTAAACTTGGTAAAGTAGGGTGCAGAGGATGTGAATGTACAGGGTCTGAATGCAGATCTGAAATTTCTGAGAGTACTCAGCGTCAGGGGCTGAATACATGACAGGGGAATAATTCAAAGTGTTTCAGAGACTGTGATGCTCCTTTTGTTCATCAACAAGATAAAATTAGCCCCAGTCTACACTTACTGGATGTTCTGGCAGCAGTTGACGGCAGAAACGCAAGGCATGTAAAATACCTTAAGGAGCCATGATGACTTTCTAAGTCTCTGAGACATGCTAGGGAAACCCGACCGCAAATGCCTTGTGGTCGGCTTTTGGCAACTCCATTTCCAAAATGATTCAGCGAGTTCATACTCATTGCTGAATTGCGCCCAGAATATTGCACTGACGGTGTCAACTCCGCCACCATCAATACAGACACATCCCTTCGGGCTGGCATAGACCAAAAGAGAGTGCTTGAATGACTGAAAGGAACTAAAAGACATTTATTATGACCATTAGAACCTGCCGTCAAAATAGGAGATTTTTATGAACTGTTATAAACAGAACCGCTTAATGCTGTATTATACGCTTGTGAAAACCCAGCACTTTGCTTCCAAAAAAAAACCAAAAAAAAAAAAAACCTTTAAAGGTTAGTAATACAGAAAAGGACTTAAATTCATCAAGTCAATGTCTATTCCATTCATTCTGGGCCATTATAACATGAGTCCCTATGTAAATGACCACCCCAACTGCACAATAGAGGTAGCTGAGTGGAATACAATCAATAATTTTATTAAATGATACTGCTTGTAAGTAGGACAACTTAGTGAAAACATAAGGACAATAGAAGGCCCTAGCTTTCTGACAAGACAAATGCACCTTTAATTTCCTTCAATAAAGCAAAAGACAAACCAATAATTAAAAAGCAGATTGACAATGTAATTTAACTATATAATGAAGACACAAGTGTACTGCACAGCCAGCTGCAGAGCCAAGTGTACTCCACAGCATCATTTGCAACACGTACATTGGCAAAATAAAAATAAAAACCTGATACTTTTAACGTGAGCTTAAGAAAAGAAGACTGTTGTTTAAGCATTAAGTGCAATACTTACCTTGCAAAGATTGCCTGTGGCATGTAAAAGCTCACAAAAGCTCATGCAATAAATAAATTTGTTAGTCTTTAAGTGCCACAGAACTCCTTGCTGGTTGTGCTATAATAAACTAACACGACTGCCACTTTGGAACCGGAAAAGATTTTGTTTATGGAACTGATGGATACAGTTATTCAGATAAGGAGAACTCTAAGATAGAGGACATTAGCAGATGTACCATTTACTATAATGGTGGTATTATGCTTATTTCGCTCCCTGATTTCCCCCACCCACAGCACAATTTCAGAAACATATTGATTAGCTTTTTCTGAATATTCTCTTTTTCTCCCTCTCTTTCCTTAATGGCCCAGGCTCCTGCTTTCAGCCACAGAAATTCAATGAAAATATTAGGTTTCCACTTCATTAGTGCCTTTCATACTCTTTACAGCTCTTATATAAAACCACAGAAGAGCTGTCATTCTCAAGAGGTTCAGATGCTAAGTCAAACCCCACAGTGTGTTTGGTGTAGTTCCAGGGTAATGTCAAAAATGTAGCATATAGCAAGTTCCTGTTTTCTCTTCTAGGCATTGAAGACTCAGTCTGAAGTACTGGCATAGCCAGCCCCCCTTTTCTAGCTAGGCACCTAAACAGGTACATGACGAAAAATTGCTTGCAACGCTACAATTCCTAGATAGCAAATGGAGCTGAAGCACCAGTGTTCCAGCTCCACTTGTTACTCAGCAAGTGAAGCTGTGGGAGGAAAGGGGAAAGGTGGTGCAATGAAGGTCACCAGGGTCCCATCTCCAATTGGGTGGGTCCCAAACCAACCATCACTACACCCCTTGTCTGAACAGAATTAACATTTAACAACGACCAACTTTTGACAACAATGAACATTTAACAACCATTAAGACATATAAAATGAGGGTATTAAGAATTTAGGTAATAAATTTTGTCATAGCCCACATGCTTGTGATTATGTACTTTACTGGGACATATGTACCAAATAACATTATATATTCTTCAGAGTCCTTCGTAACACCTATTCTGGGACATAATGAAGTGCAATATGGCTACAATTTAGACTCTGAATACACATTTTCCTAACTGTGCATCCTCCTTTATCCACTACTTTTTATTATTTCTGTCAATCTTAATTAATTCATAAAATTAAAAACTAAACATTTCTTTTTCTAGATCTCCACTTCTTTGAAGTAGACTTTCCACATAATCATGCAAAACATTCGTGATAGACTCGTTCTACAAGGAACAAGAGTCTACAGAACTCTAGGTTTTCTAGAGACAAAATAGAAATGCAGTAACTTGCATTGTATATTAAGGAAATTTAATCTAGTTTCCATATTTTTAAATGAAAAATTTCTAACTATTACCACATTATGAAAAATGAAATATGAACGTATTTTCTTATATTTGGATCACGTTTAACCTACTTCAGATTGACACCCTGTCTTATTCCAGTTTAATTTTTCGTGTGTAAACAAGCTCATAGTCACTGACACATGCTTCATGTAAGGAAAAACTCATTTTTAACGTGATCGTTATAACTTCAAGTGATTACTTACATGTTACTGTGAAGAAGACCAAAAGAATAAACTGGAATTTACAACATAAAATTTCTCTTTTGATTACTGTTAACAGAACAGAAAATAATCTGTAGTTTCTTATATTCCTATAGCAGTAATAATGTTCAATATTCAATAAGATGGTTGAGAGAGAAATTTACGTTCAACATTTTGTTATCTATTTCAAAACACAATTTCTTTTAGACAAACTAGGAATAATTATTTCAAACTTTGAGACTAAACACAATCTCTTAGCCTTTCAAAACAAAGGTAAAATCATTTACAGATGGGTAATAATGTTAGTCTCTGTACAGAAAAAAATGAGAATCCTGTCACACCTTACAAATTAACAGATTTCTTCGGGCATAAGCTTTCATGGGCTCCAACCCACTTTGTCAGATGTACCAGTAAAATGACTAAGACATTTGACTGAGTCACTGTTTCTCTGAACAGTTAACAGGTGTGTGTAGTCAAGGATACTTTCCCTGTAAAATCCCTGGAACCTTAATTCTTGAACTTCCTAACTTTTGAGCGTTTGACTTTGCAAGTTTAATACAGTTCTTTTTAGCCAGATTCTGTAATATATTTATTTATATTGATAAAAATGAGTCTAGGGAAGGGGGTCAGGCCTAACCCACTCCCACCGAGATATACTGCCTGTGATATGGATACTAACTTCTTCTTGAAAGGGACTGTGCCTACCGAACTACCCTCCTTTAGCTCTAAACTGCACTGATTTCAAATTAGTTGGGATACAGGAGCCATAACCAGATCCCTCATGGCTCCTCCATGCTCCATCTGCACCATCTTTAGACACATCTGAGAACCCTACCCACAAAATTTATCAGTTATTTCAGCAATCAACACAGATTCAGTTATGACTCTCCATCATATTAATTAGTCTTTGACTCTTTGTTCGTTTTACTGAACTAGACTAACATGACTGCCCCTTTGGAACTTGGCACCATATTTAAACAAAGTTTACATTTTTTCACAGCTGTAGATTTCACATTGTGAAGTCTAGATCAAAGCTCATTTTTTGGTCAAGACGGTATCAGGCTTCAGTGTGGCAAAGTAATAGCACATGGGCAGACTGCTATGCCTGAAGTGTGCTCCATTGCAGACACTGGGACCCCTTAAAGTCATATTAGTCTGTTCACATATTACAAATTGGATATCAGTTGTCAAACTACAATATAACAAATACTTTTAGAGCACACTTTATTCTGCAAGATTTTGTAGCAGCACAACAATCTGAAAAGCTAAGCATCAATTCACCATGGGCTAAAATGCATTCACATTTGTGATAAATTCTATCCAATAGAACTTAGCTCCCATTCCGCACCAGCAACATGACAAAGTGACAGAAGTGAAGGATAATATACCTAAATGAAATATAGTAAACGTTTAGGAATTTAAAAATATATATATTATCCAAACCGGTATTTGGCTACAACACTGGATTAATACAAACTCTCTTTTAAATGTACTTTAGAATCACTGATGACAACAGAATTAGTACCTTGGTACTCATCTGTAATTAAGATGAGAACAACTACATAAGAAATCAGAAAAAGCTTAAGGACAACATTAAAGAGATACATAATAGGAATATGGGATAATGTTCCTTGCCCCTTTAGATCAATTTACTTGAATGTATATATCAATATGTCCTACAACTGCTAAGAGATTAAGAAAACTCTCAGAAAAAAATTGTCTGGCTGCGTGGACTCTCTCCTCAGGCCCTACGCCACCAGCTCTCCCAGTTATCTCCGTTATCTCGGCTGACTTCCTGAAAAAACTACAATCCATTGGTAGACTCCCAGAAAACACCATCCTAGCCACTATGGACGTAGAAGACCTCTGTACCAACATTCCTCACAAAGATGGACAAAGAGCCATTAGGAACAGTTTCCCAGATGATAACATGGCACACCTGGTAACTGAACTTTGTCCTAACCCACAACTACTTCAGATTTGGGGATTATCTATACCTCCAAGTCAGCAGCATAGCTATGGGCACCTGCATGGCCCCATAGTATGCCAACACCTTTATGGCTGACCTAGAACATCGCTTTCCTGCATCTCGTCCACTATTACCTCTCCTTTACCTGCGCTACATCTATGACGTTTTCATCATCTGGACCCAGGGGAAAGAGTGCCTGGAAGAATTCCACCGAGACTTCAACAATTTCCACCCCACCATCAACCTCAGCCTAGACCAGTCCACACAAGAAATCCACTTCCTGGACACTACCCTACATTTAGGAGATGGACGCATTAACGCCACCCTATACAGCAAGTCAACTGACCGCAATGCATACCTACATGCCTCCAGCTTCCACGCGGGACACATCACACGATCTGTCATCTACAGCCAAGCTTTAAGGTACAATTGGATCTGCTCTGATCCCTCCGACAGAGACAAACACCTACAAGATCTCAACCAGGAATTCCTGAAACTACAGTACCCATCTGGTGAAGTGAAAAAACAAATTTACAGAGCCAGACAGGAACCCAGAAGCTGCCAACTAGAGGACTGGCTTGACAGAGAAAACAACAGAATATCTCTGGACATCACCTACAGTTCCCAATTTAAATCTCTCCAACACATCAAAAATCTACAACCTATCCACAAAGATGATCCCACACACTCTCAAGTCTTGGGAGGCAGGCCCATCCTTTCTTACAGACAGCCTCTCAACCTGAAGCAAATACTCACCAGCAACCAAACGCCATACAACAGGCACACCAGCGCAGGAACCTATCCTTGCAACAAACCCTGTTGCTAACTCTGCTCATACATTGACTCCAGGCATACCATCACAGGTCCCAATCACATCGGCCACATCAGCAGGGGCTCATTCACCTGCACATCCACTAATGTGGTATATGCTATCATGTGCCAGCAGTGCCACTCTGCCATGTATATAGAGCAAACTGGACTGTCCTTGTGTAAAAGGATAAATGGACACAAAACAGATCTCAAAGATGGCAACATCCATAAACCAATAGGAAAACACTT
The DNA here is from genome assembly GCA_007922195.1 of Podocnemis expansa. Classification (NCBI taxonomy): domain Eukaryota; kingdom Metazoa; phylum Chordata; order Testudines; family Podocnemididae; genus Podocnemis; species Podocnemis expansa. The sequence continues at coordinate 36,313,875 of ML681991.1, read as the reverse complement.
CAACCTCCATGGAGACTCAGTAGCTGAGTTAAAAGTTGCCATACTTCAAAAAAGTAACTTCAAAAACAGGCTTCAGTGTGAAACTGTAGAGTTGGAGCTAATTGGCAAGTTTGACACCATCAGGCTGGGCTTGAATACAGATTTAGAATGGCTAGCACATTACAAAAAGCAATTAATCCATTCACACATTCTCTCCCTTTGATTACTGGTATGAACGGGCCCCATCTACTCTCTGAACTGACTTCGCTAACACTTCTCCTCCTCCATTCTGGCACGTGTATATGTACCACTCCAGTGTAGTCTCCACTTCATGCATCTGATGAATTGTGTTGTAGCCCACGAAAGCTTATGCTTGAAGAAATTTGTTAGTCTATAAGGTGCCACAGGACTCTCTCTGCTTTTGCTATACACAGACTAACACAGCTACCCCTCTGGAAGTTTCAAACTTGGTCACCTACATTTCCGCCCCCAAATCCATAGTTATGCCCTTAAAAATGTGGTCTAATATTCAAAGATGGTGACAATCAGCAGCTTTTACTGAAAGTGAAAGTTGTGGGTGCCCAGCACTGTTGATAATGAAGTCACTTAATTCTAATTCACTGTCTTTCTCCACAGTCCTATCTCTTGCCCCATACACTGAGAGTAAAATATCTATATGAAATACAAACACTAGGAACCACGCTATGATTCATTTCATGAACTATATTTTAAGCAATCCAATCAGTGATTCATACACTATGGGCAAAATTTGGCTAATCTGGTGCAGAGAAATGTTACCTATATTTTCTTCCAGAACCAAAACACTTTGCAACCATTCAGATGTTAGGAAGAATTTTTCTCTCTCTTTCCATCTATTTTATCCTCCTCAGAGTAAGCTCTTTAATTAATGAAGATGAAGAATGGGAACTGTAACAGTATTCTCAGTGACTTCGCACACACTTTGGTGTTGATCTTGAAAAGCTTAGCAATACAATCTAGTATAAACATTAGCTATCAAGACAACCGCTCTGAACAAATCAGGTCACCTTGGAGACCCAGGACACATTGGTTGGCAACATTCTCAATCACGCATTGCAGGCTTGCACTCTCCAAACCCTGAATTATTCTTATGCAGCAAGGACCAGAAATTCAGAAACAATGCTTAACTATTGTATGACAGAAAAAAGCAATAACATGAGTTACTAACTTTTATCCACTCTTATCTATAGGGATAAGAAACCTATTTGTAAAACAGTGAAAGAATACACATGAACTTGCTGCTGGCAGTGCAGACATGGACATTTTCTGAGTAGTCCTGTTATGGATGGTTGACCAAAGTCTTCTATACAGCGGAAGAATAATTCACAAATAAGCACCCGCCAGAACATTTTGTCAAGTAATTGACATCTCCATTATACGTCCCAAAATTAG
>ML681991.1:36300247-36312455 GCA_007922195.1 Podocnemis expansa | reverse complement strand
ACATTTTGTCAAGTAATTGACATCTCCATTATACGTCCCAAAATTAGTTAACATTTAAGTATACCTTACTTACAGTCTTCAAAATTATTCTTAGTTCATATGGAACTAGTCTTCTCAATCCTGTCAAATGCCTAAAATGAACTTTCTTGAGAAACATCTTGTCAATTTCGAAAGGGTCAGCCGTGTTACTTCACTTCATCAGATGCTTCGAAGATGGGCAAACTTACAGAATGGAATGTTAGTCTAGTCTAGCAACAACAACAACAGAAAGAGTTGGTTCGCCCATCTTCAAAGCATCTGACGAAGTGGGATTTTCTCCCATGAAAGCTCACATGAAAAATAAATCGGTTAGTCTTTAAGTGCCACACAACTCCTTGGTTTTCTTTTGTTTTTTTTTTTTTTCCTAAAAAACCCCAAAGTAATTGGTTTGTCCTAATCATAAGCAGTTGTCTCCAAGTTCCGTGGCTGCATCACCAGGATATTATTGAAATCATCGGTAGAAAGATCATCAAAATAAAATGACAATTCAATATGACCAACCTTTTAATCCTTGGATGTTAACTTACAGCCACTGAGACCAGTGTCTGGTATCAATGTTACAATAATGTCAATCATCAGTCAGCCATGAAGACATTACTATCCACTTGGCACTATGTACAAAAACAAAAGGAACATTTGCTGTTCTTCAGGAGAAAAATGATTTAAAACTCTGCTCTATTTCTTATATACTCTACTTAAATGAGTTTTCTAAATATTCTTTTCAGATAACCTGGAGGCAGAGATATGTAATATTCTTGGCTCTACCACTGACTTGCCCCATACCTTAGACAAATCTCCTGGTGGGGAGAGGGGAAGGCCTGCACCATATTTTATTTCTTTCCAATGTACAAAGACGTCTTAGGGCTACGGATTTTAGTTTCTTTTTTTTACAAAATAGCATTCAAGATCTCATATACGCATTTGTTTCTTAAAAGATAATATTTATAATAATGGAACAACCAGTAGGATGAGGACATCAAGTACAACGTCAAGGAAGCTTAAAGAGGAAGGGGACTTTTATTCAAACAATTCAAAACATCTGATGAAGTGGGATTTTCTCCCCCGAAAGTTCATGCAATAAATACTTGTTAGTCTTTAAATGCCACAGGATATCTTCCTTGTTTTGCTGAACTAAACTAATATGGCTACCCCTTTGGAACCCAAACACTATATATACTGTTCTGAAACACTATTTACCTTTACATAAATTTTAGAGATGACTGTGACTACTTTTCCCCAGAAATTTAACAAATATATATGGAGGTTACTCACCTTCGTGCAGTAGCCAAAGTTCTTCAAGATGCACGTTCCTGACATGCTCCACCTTAAGTCTTCATGTGCCGCCACACCAGGAGCCGGAGTTTTGTTCAGCAGTGGCTCAGATAGCGGGGAGAGAGGGCAGCGACGACAGCCGCGGCTGTTCCTGCGCTGCTGATGTCAGCACCCTACTCACCCGCACACCTCAGTTCCCTCATACCGTGGAGACCATACTCATGGTACAGAGTAATCCGAAGTAGAGGGGAGGAGGGCGGGTGATGGAGCATGTCAGGAACATGCATCTCGAAGAACTTCGGCTACTGCACGAAGGTGAGTAACCTCCATTTCTTCAGCGAGCAGTGTTCCTGACTGCTCCACCTTAGGTGAACATGTAGCAGTAACTACTGCATGGAGTACTTCGAATTGCATGTCACACACTGAATTAAGAACTGCATGGCCCACTGCAGTATCCACAGAAGAGATGTGACCTAACGCACAGTGTTTTGCAAAAGTATCGGTAGAAGCCCATGTTGTGGCCTGACAAATGTCTTGCAACGGTACTCTCATCAAGAAGGCAAATGAGGACGCCATTGATCTAGTGGAATGGGAGTAGATAGGGTCAGGTGGCGTCGTCTGCGAAATGGTATATGCAGTCTGAATACATGATGAGATCCAGCAAGAGATTCTCTGCTTAGAGATGGGTTGACCCTGAGAGTGTTCTACTGTCGAGACAAACAGTCTGGATGTTTTTCGGAAGGGTTTAGTTCATTCGAGATAGCATGCCAGCGCTCGCTGCACGTCAAGTGTGTGTAATATGCTCTCGCATGCTGAGGTATGTGGTTTTGGGTAGAAAACTGACAAATGAATAGTCTGGGTGAGATGAAAGGAAGACGAGATCTTGGGAACGAATTTGGGATGCGGTCTTAAGGAGACCTTATCTTTGTAAAAAATGGTGTGGGGGGGGTAGGCCATGAGAGCTGCAATCTCCCACACTTGACGGGCAGAAGTAATTGCCACCAAGAAGGCTACCTTCATTGATAGGTGTACTAGTGAAGCAGTAGTGAGTGGTTTGAAAGGAGGCCTAGTGAGGGCTCTGAGAACTCGTGTGAGATCCCATGGGGTGGGAGAGGGGCGTATTTGTGGGTGCAAGTTCTGTAGGCCCACCACAAATCTTTTCACTGTCAGGTGAGTAAAAAGCGACCCATTCTCGACCGGATCATGAAATGTAGATATAGCAGCTAAGTGGACTCTGATTGATTTTACTGAAATATTGGTCTCTTTCAGGTAAGTAAGGTTCTTGAGGATACGTGGGATCGGAGCTGAAGCCAGATCAATAGATTGTTGGGAACACCAAGAGGAAAAGCATCACCATTTGTGACGGTAAATGGTTCCGGTTGCAGGTTTTCTACTATTTAATAGAATGTGTTGAACCATGCAAGAACACTGTAGTTCTAGGTCAGTGAACCATCGAGTTTCCAGGCTGTCAAGTGGAGCCTGTCCAGGTGAGTATGAAGGTGAGCACCGTGGTTCTGTGACAGGAGGTCTGGCACCTGGGGTAGTGTGATTGGTGGTATCTTGGACATGGCTCTGAGGAACGAGTACCATGTCTTTGGAGGCCATGCCGGTGCTATTAGGATCACTGACACCCCGTCCTGTTTGATCTTCCAGAGGGTTCTGGGAATTATCGGTATTGGGGGAAATGCGTACAAGAGATCTTTGCCCCAGTTGAGGAGGAAGGCATCCTCCCATGGAACCGTGACCAGCTCCTGCGTGGGAACAGAACTGTTTGCACTTCCTGTTCTGCATGGTGGCGAACAAGTCGATGGTGGGAAAGCCCCATAGAGTGAAAATGCTCTGTAAAATGTTGTTGCAGATTTTCCATTTGTGTTGTGTTGAGAACAATTGGCTTAGTGAGTCGGCTACAAGATTATCTTTGCCAGGTAGATACTCTTCAGAAAGGTGGACCTCGTGATCTACGCATTAGTCCCAGAGAGTGACTGCCTCTAAGCAGAGAGGTCGTGACCGGGTTCTGCCTTGGCGATTGATGTAGAGCATACACGTTCTGTTGTCTGTATGCACCACCACGTGTTTGCCGGAGATTGAGGGACGGAAATGCTGACATTCTCGTAGAACAGCTCTGAGTTCGAGCAGGTTTATGTGTAATAGAGCCTCTGACGGAGATCACCTGCCCTGTGCTGTTTCATCCTGGAGGAATGCAACACAGATGATCAGAGAACCGTCGGTGGTAATGGTGAGGTCTGGTTGTGATATTAGGAAGGGAACCCCCTGCAACAGATTGTCCTGATATGTCCACCAGGAGAGGGTATGCCTGACTATGGGTGGAACGGGTAAGAGTCTGTGTGGGAGGCAGTTGGATCGTTTGCATCGGGCGAGGAACCGTAGTGGAAAAGGGCGCATATGGAGTTGAGCATACCTGACCAGATAGCTAGAAGCTGACATGTGCCCAAGCATTTGCATGCAAGTATGGATAGAGACTATGGGAGCTTGCTGGATTGAAGTGGCTAGATGTATTATTTTGTGATACCTGTCGAGGGGAAGAAAAGCCCTTGCGAGAGGTGAGCATATTCGGGCACTGATAAATTGAATCTCCTGTGCCGGCCATAGGGATGACTTGGTGTAATTGATACAGAGGCCTAGAGATAGAAATAGTCTCTCTGTTGATTGGACTGCATGGTATGCTTGTACTCGTGTGGGTGCCGTTAAGAGGAAGTCGTCAAGGTAAGGAAAAATTGCGATTTGGGGCTTTCGGAGAAAAGCTGCTACCGGAGCCATTAGTTTTGAAAATACCCTGGGCACCGTGCAAAGTCCAAAGGGAAGTACAGCATACTGGTAATGGGTGGAAAGGAATATGAAGCACAAGAATTTCCTGTGGGCTGGGAGTATAGGGACATGAAAGTAGGCATCCTGAGATCGAGAGAGGCCAACCAGTCTCCCTGTTGAAGGGATGGAAGGATTGTATTTAGAGTCACCATCTTCAACTTTTTTACCTGAATGTGTTGATAGAGTTGCCTGAGGTCCAAAATCGGCATCCAGCCTCCCGACTTCTTCTGTGTAAGGAAGTATGGAGAGTAACATCCTTTTCCCCAATGATGCCTCGGGACTTCTTCGATTGCACCCATATAGAGGAGGTGCTGAATTTCCTCCTGGCGGTGATGTACCTGGGTGGAGTCCCTGAAAAGGGACGGGTAAGGGAATTGGGTCTTGGGGCATGATATGAATGGTATGGAGTAGCCCCTTTGGATGATCTCTAGGACCCATTTGTCAGATGTTATGGTTTGCCATTGGTGAAGAAAAGGCTGTAGTCTGTTTTTGAAGGTCAGATGTTGTAAAGGTGACTATAGTTGACGCCTTGTCGAGTGGTTGTCGACTCTCAGGTGTTGAACATCAAAACTGGTGCTTGGCATTGCCTGGCTGTGAGCCGTGAAATGGTTGATTTGTCTGTCTCCTCTGGGGTTGGCGAGATTTGACCTTATAGCTATCGGTCGGTCGATGAGGTTAGGATTGCGGAAACCTGACGGTGTAGGATTGACGCTTGTGAAAGGTCTTCTTTGATGATATGGTATAAATACCCAGGGTTCGGAGCGTGGCACGCAAATTTTTCAGGTTGTGCATTACATCATTTGTTTTCTGTCCGAACAAGTTGTCCCTGTCAAAGGGAAGATCCTCAATCAATTGTTGCATCTGTCTGGGCAAGTCAGCAGAATGGATCCAGGAGGCACGCCTCATGGCGATGGCTGTACCTAATGTTCTAGCAGTGACATCCGCCACATCTAAGGATGCCTGGAGAGCCATTCTCGCAACCAGGTGACCCTCTCTAATTAAGGACTTGAACTGATCCCGAGTGTCTTGTGGAATAAAGTTACAGAAGTCCATAAGTTTTGTATATAATTGATGATCATAATTTGAGAGTAAGGCTGTGTAGTTGGTTATACGGAGTTGGAGCGCAGCAGACGTGTAGACTTTTTTCCCCAGTGTATCCAGTTTCTTATCATCTTTATGCGTGGGGTTAGATCTCGAATAAAATTGCTTAGGGAGTTGATTGGCTGCCTCCACGACGAGGGAACTTGGTGGAGGATGAGTCAACAGGAATTCATTGCTTGTGGGGGTGATGAAGTATTTCTTGTCCGCCCTTTTATTAGAGGGTGGGGCGGATGCTGGGGTCTGCCACAAGGCGGATGCAGGCTCCATAACTCTAATGTCCATTGGGAGAGCTAATTTATTGGAGCCTGCTGTCTGCAGGATCTTATAGAGCTTGTGTTGGGTAGGAGGATTATCCTCGAAAGAAATATCCCTACTATCGGCTGCTCATTTGAAAAGTTCTCTAAAGCCTTTCAGGTCATCAGTTTTGGTTTCTTGTGTGTATTCATCTGACGGCTCGGCGAGCTGTTCTGATGAAGGTGGTGCTGGCCTGTTATCTGAGGTCTGTTGTACTTGGTATTGTTCTGGAAGGTTTGGCAAACCCTGTCCCTGTAGGTAAGTGTTTGGTGGTAACTGAGTGGTGTTAAGATTTGGCCAGCTAGGGTAAGTCACCCTCGGTACAGGGGGATAGAAAAACCATGGAGGGTAAGGCCATGGATAGGCAGCACTAGGGTTTGGCGCTGCTGGTTGTAACACCTAGCGATTTGTTGGTTCCAGCAATATAGGGCTGGAAGACGCAGAAGAGGGTAAGCACTGAGAAGAAGCTGGTGATGAAGATGGGCTTGAGTGAGAAGAGTCTTTCTGGAATAGTGGAGATAAGGGAGAGGAGTGAATTTCAAGGTCCTCCCTTTAATCAATGTTTAATCAATGCTTTTCCTCCTATGCTTGCCCTGGAGCGGCTGCAATGGAGCAAGCTGAGAGATGTGTTCCTGCGGTGGGGGAGCAGCCATTAGAAATGTTTCAGGCTGAGGCAGGTTTGTCAATGGAGGAAGAGAGGTTGGTGCCGGCAAGAAGAACTGCGGTACCGGCTAAGGAACAGATGGCACTGCAGGATAGGGAGCCGGGTCAGTGCCGAACACTGTTGATGCAGTGTCGAGGGGAGCCGTTGGTACCGGCGCGGAGCTCACTTGTGTTGATGCTGCCAGCGGTGTTGTCAGAGCCACAGCTTTCTCAGAGGAAGCACGGTCTGATTTTGACATTTTAGCCTGTGATGCTTTTGCGGGGTGAACACTCCCTGAAGGGGGTTCCCGCTGTAAGCTTCCTGTCTCGCTGCTGCTGCATTTGGATTTTTTAACAGGGACTGGAGCCGGGCGTTATGGTCGGCGTTTGTGCACTCCCTCAGAGACCTGAGGAGAGGCACCAGGATCTGAAGAGGGACAAAGAGCACCCTCTAAAAGGAGAAGTTTTAATTTCCTCTCTCTATCCTTGCGGGAGCAGGTGGTCAAACTGCGACAGTGTTGACACTTCTGAGAAAGGTGTGCCTCTCCCAGGCACTTAACGCATGATTGATGACCGTCGGACACTGGCATAGCGTCACTACAGGCAGCGCAGCGTTTAAAGCCTGCTGGATTAAGCAGCTTAGCCGACGGGAGAGGAGCTCCGTCAGATATCATAGTGTGCTTTGTAGGATAAAGACTTTGTTAACTATGGTTTTCTTCTTCTTTTCTTTTTTTTCTTCTAGGTTCTGTTTGCTGAAAAGACTTCCCTGAGGGAAGCTACGAGCCACTGTGGACTCCGTCCATAGGCGGAGGCGGTAGGAGGGAACTGAGGTGTGTGGGTGAGTAGGGCGCTGATATCAGCAGCGCGGGAACAGCTGCAGCTGTCATCACTGCCCTCTCTCCCTGCTACCTGACCCACTGCTGAACCGGCTCCCGGTGCAGCGGTGCACAAAGACCTAAGGTGGAGCAGTCAGGAACACTGCTCGCTGAAGAATACTAAGTTACTTGAAGCCACTTTGCTTGTTGATTAATTATTCTCTGCTCTTTCACTCATCTTGATACTATGATAACTGCAAATCATATAATAAGTCACGGTAAATTATAGAAGCACTGCATTGGTATGCATTGCATTAACAACCAATAGTATGGTGTACAGCTAGAAACATGGACGTCTCCCTATACACTTCTCTTGAGTAAGAATATCCAATATAATTTTACTTGAAGCATGTTTCTAAAATAAAGAATTTTAAAACAGAACACATTAATCACATATTACTAAAATGTGCCACTTTTCACAGAAGATGAAAGATACTGCATTTCAAAGTTCCTGATTATGCTTTACCTAACTACAACATGACAATAATATTCACTCCCACATTCTTTGTTTGTTACTTTTGTTTTTCTACTATATTCTCAAACAAAATTAAGTTTGTAAATAGCTATCAAATTAAAATATCGTTTTAAAATATCTAAAATGGAAGTTGACCAATTAAAACATTGTACTGAGAGTGCAAACAATCTAAACCACTGCACCATATACTTTTAGAAAGACGTTTTCCTTTAATAATGTTTAGGAAACATCAGAAAGTCTGGATATAAGTAATTCTCATCACCCAGCATAACTCTGCTAACTTACCAATACATATTCCCAACTTGCTTCTGGGGAAATCTCATTGGCTGAGCCACAAAAGGAATGTAAAAGATGTCTTCCCTATTGTGCTGTTCTGGGTTGGATTTAGAGAATAAGAAAAAAGAGGTCATGGCTTATTTTGGAAAATGATCAAAACTACCACTCTCCTATTAAAGAAAAACAGGGTAAAATAGGCTGAAAGAAAATGCAAAAATAAAGAAACCTGTTGGATAATGCTAGGTAAGTGTATTTGAGTAAAAGAAAGGAATAAATGCTAAGGATATATACACAAACACACACACAAAACAAAACAAGAGAAGGGGTACAGGCTTCTAAAAGTTTACAAGTTTATCTATGTTATCTCTACTCCAGCTCCTTTATGACTTTTCTTATGTTAAGGAAATGTGTATTCGCAGAGTGGGTGGGATGCAACTGTTTCAATCTGCTGTTAACACTGTAACAGTTTCAAAATGTTTTTAACACCTTACTTAAAAATGTATAATCCAGCCACGCTGAACAGCACAACAGTATTATCTGAACGCATCTGCAGAAGCAGTTTTGGAAAACTATCTGAACATCACCCATTATATGTTATATAGAGATAGGATCAAGTATTTGGTATGGGTTATGGGTGTATTGGCAAGTTTCTTCTGCATCTAAGATTTCATTTAGAAAGTGAAATTCCAGATATTATTAATATGAATAAAGGCTTAAGATGACAAACCGGGTGTAACTAAGCTTGAATAGTACCAAAAGGGTAGCTGTGTTAGTCTAGTTCAGCAAGTCAGTGGGAAATCAAGACTTCAAAAGGAAACAGCAGAATTGGAAATGATACGTAGATTCAATTGCGTGGAAGCAAGACTTAATCGTGACTATGGATTCTTCTCCCATTACAATAAGTGATCTGACCTCAGCTTCCTCTATGTGCTGTTTCCCCAGAGTTTGAATCTTAACAACTGCTTTGATTTTCTGTTACAGTATAACTTGATCCTGTGACTTATACTCCCCTGGATTTCATTCTGTAAGTTCCCTGATCTTCTAAGTGTGTGATGAAGTGGGATTTTCTCCCACAAAAGCTCATGCAATAAATAAATCTGTTAGTCTTTACGTGCCACAGGACTCCTTGCCAATCTTCAATAAAGATTGAGCTACTCTTCTCAATGGAGAATGATGTCCAAAAAAAACAAACAAAATGACAATTTAAATGTCTAATCATCAATCATCAACCTGCTTTGTCTAACACTAAAAGCATCAAAAAGCAGAAACTGGACACTCCAGACTTTTCTCTTGCCAGTTTCTGCAAGACACTTTGTAGGCGGTCCTACGCAAGTTCCAAAAATTGAAAATTTAGAAGCAAAGTCAATTATATTTAATTTAGTTGAACCATCATAACAGAAAATATGTTCTGCTTTGACTGTATTATGGATTTTTAAGTTCATTTTAGTAAAATCTTCAATTACTGAGTTTACCTGAAATTAAGGATAATTTCTTATCTATTCTAAATGCAGGGGTTATTGCTACACAATTTAGCCAAGTTTCCAGCTTACCACAGAGCAAATATTAGGCCTGAATATTCTTCTGGTATGTCAGAATCTCCATAAAACACAAAGTTCACCTAAAACATATAACGTGAAAAAAAGAGAGATGCTGATACAAGTGTTAAAAAATGTAAAAATTCTAGGCCTGAACATTCAAAATCATTGGCATGTATGAAAAGAGAACAGCCAAATATAGATAAAGAATATTTTGTTTTCTTAGAATGAGATGATAAGCGGCAAACGTTATCTGACAAGTAAAGTAAATTACTCTAACAAAATAGTAGGAAAGGGAGTCATACCTATAAATTCAATTCACTGCTTTCGCTAGGAGCTGACAAGCTTAACTTTACCTAAGGCAACTTAAAGGAAATTCATTCTTTAGTTAGAAAGTAGTGTTTCTCACTCACAAACCATCAGAAAAAAAGACTCTACCATTCCAGGTGAGATTCACTAGAAAGGAATAAATATCTTCCTTGCTACATATTATGTATTATTAATGTACAACCTTATTCATGTTTAGCCACAATTAAAAAAAAAATATTTTCTGCTCTTTCCCTACTCATCCATAAGTAAACTCTCAGGCATGTGCTAGAATAGGTACTCTTAAATTGACTTATTCTCACTGGTTCATGTGTGGGTAAAACTTATTTATTAGTCCCAGAGAGAGTACTAACCCATCAAAAAAGAAAGATTTAGCTTTGTTTTGAATCTATAGTTTCATTGATGAATTTTGCTGTTTGAGTCTTGGTGTTTTATTGACTACCCATTGTCCTGCTGTGCTCGTATTACAACACTCCACAAAATATTAGAGACAAAAAGAACAGTCAAATAAATAACTTCTACAAATAAAAGTACAGTCATCAATCAAAAATAAAAGGAGAAACATGTTTAAGAAAATGTGATGGGAATCTAATTCTACAGTGATCTCAATATCTTACATGCCAGAGATTTAAGTGATGCATAGATTTCTAACGAGCTTCTTAGCACAGCATCAGTTAAGTTGCTCATTTTTAACAGGGTGGGAGAAAATTGTAAGGGCTTGTGGAAAGAGGGGCAAGGAGACATTTAATCCTCAACCAAAACAACACTCATTGACTAATACAAACAAACAAAAACAAAAATCCAACTAGTGACCTGGAAAATGGTGCTTGAACTATTCCACAAGATAATAAAAGTAAAGGAAAAAAATGATACCAGTCCTGCATCCTTACACAGAAGAGGTAAACCTTGGACCCAGTTAGATCTTAGAGATTACTGATGAGAGTAATCTCTACAGCCAAGGGCCATATACAAAGAATGCTCTCTTATCAGCATATAAATAAAGTTCGGGAAATTCATATTTAAATATTGCTGTTTAGCACACTTTATGATTAGGTCCATAAATAAAAATAAATCTATTTAGAGTGATACCACCAATCTGATTATCTCTTACACATAAGAAATCCTTCTAGTTCACCTCGTCACCACTGCTGAATTGTACCACTGTAAGTGACTCATGAAGCATGAATGTGATAAATAAAAATAATTAATACACATATTACTCAGGAATGATTTTTGAAGAGAAAAAAAACGAGTATTTCCTGTTTTCAAAATTTAAGAAAAGTGTATTATCCACATCACTTGTTAACAGCTGATTCTGCTCTAAATGAAGGCAGTGGAAGTTGCCATTTCATTTGACAAGCACTGCATAGACACTGAAGACCTTAAACAGTTCCATTTTTAAAAATACGATTGACATGGCAAGGTATTAAAGGCTAAAGCAGTCACCTTCTGCCATCATCTGCACATATGCAAGTGAAAGCATAATTTGACCCTCTGAATTTTAGAGAAACAGAAGGTCAGAAGACACATTTAAAAAAATGTTTCTAAAGTCCTTTTTGTAATTCAAAAAAGATTTAGATGATTTTCCATGTTCACACTGGAGGACTGAATCACCTGCCAGGGTTATGAATTGTATGCCAAGTTACCATCCTGACATATATTTAACAGGGGAGTGATGAACCCTTCCTCTCTTCCACAAAAAAAAACCAAAAAAAAACAAAAAAACACCCCACCACCACAACAGGAAGTCTCAGTAGTTTAACTAGCAGGGCCTGAATAATGTTCATATAATAAAATCCTTTTGGAGCCTAAGTCATAAAAAGTTAGAGGCAAAGGCTATAAATAACTCATTATATTTAAGCTGTTTTCCTCCACATTCCAAATCTTCACTATTTAAAAAAAAAAAATAAAAACAAAAAAACAACACTTTCCAAATCAATATTTGATAAATTTTCAGAAAATAATATTTTACACCAAACAAAAGTAAATATTAATATTGCTACAGAGCTGCTTACAAAACACATTTCTCCTCCTTCATTTTGTGAAACTGCTAACAAAACTTTCATGAAATATACGTTAGCTTTGGACAGTCATGTTTTGCATTTGAGAAACCCCGTGAATTCTGATTAGAAAGCCTGTAGAACGGCATATGCTTTAAAAATTTCAGTGTAAAACTAAAGAGGATAATATTGTTCCACAGCAGTCTAATTAGCACTTCAATTTTTCTGAATGTCTGAGTGGTTTTTTTTTTCTCTTCAGTGAAAATCATAACAAATCTGAGGAAACATAACACTTGAATTAAAAAAGCCCCAGCATAAACAGTGACAGTACCACATTTATATTTTTAATTAAGATGTTACAATGCTTAACTACTCCCAGTGACATCCACAGTAGTGGACGAGGACGGTTAGCAGTAAGCACAGCAGTGAAGAATAAAGCCAACCAGTAGTGGGGTTACTTCTACTGCCACTAGATGTTTCTTTCCAAATCAAATTGTACACACACACACACACACACACACACACACACACACACACACACACACA
>ML681991.1:36167898-36300237 GCA_007922195.1 Podocnemis expansa | reverse complement strand
ATCCCTGTATCTGAAGAACTGGTTAAAACTACGTAAATGAAAGTCAGTTGAAGTTTAATCTTCCATACTCCTTGGAAAAGTATTGCCATTTTTGCCACAGTAAAGATTTAAAAATAAAAGATAGATTAAACAATATATCCTGGATTTAGTTACCTTGCAGTGATTTACTGAGACTGGTAGCTTTGCCTGGAAAAAATAAAATTCTGAAGGAAAGATTTTCTCCTATCTTTTCTTTACTTGTTTCTTTCAGTCTGTGTTTTTTTAAAGATTAGAAATGTTTATAAAATATGATTTCATCCAACCTATGAGAAGTATTGAATTAACTATGGAATCCTGTATGAACAATCCTTTGAGGATCTAACTTACCCATTCATTGTTGCTATAGGAGAAAATATAATGAAAGGAAAAAGCAGTTTGCTTTCCATTTTCAGATTAAAAAACAAATTGAATATTCTGAAAAGAATGCTGTTCATATATACTTGTACTGTTGCTTAATACTTCCCTATCTTAATCTGATAAACAGCCCCACACCCTGTAAGCATGCATGTAAATACAGAACTTCTTGGTAGATGAACAGGGAACAGAATGTCTGAAACAACATAACTATTTATTCTGAATCTTCTCCTTCCTCAGGGTAAAATAATGTATTTTAGTAATATTTATTGGCAGAATAGTTCTGTGTCATTGAGGAGGAAAAAATGCTTCACATAAAGTGAGGACCTATTATAGACAATGGCTGCTTTATTAAAATCCGTTGTTGCACTTTGCAGTTGCGAGAAGTTTTGTATCAACTTTACAAACCTGTCAAGAAGAGTTTACCAGCCTGGTCTGCAAAATCCACTAATTTGCTCCTTATGATCCACAAAATTATCAGAAAGTAGAATTTTTAAGTCTGAATGATACAGATATCGTATTGGTGGAAAGGCAGGTTTCAGAACGCTGATCTTTATAAGATGATGTATTACCTCATTTTCAGAACTGTTGAGCAAATGTGGCTCTGATTTAAGTCAATTAAGATGTGGGTATTTTGCGCTTCTAATAATGGGACTATAAGATTAAGGCTTTATGAGTAAAGGAGGAGAGGCAAGGAAAAAGAAAACACGAGGTGTAGAACAAGAAAAAGCAAATTTAGAGGTGTAGATAAGGAAATTTTCGGTGCACGTTTTCTGTACAACTTGGTGCTACCAGATTTGACAAGCTCAACAGTCAGTATCCTTCACCTCGACCCTCATACAAATAACCATGAGTTTCCCAGATTCTTACTGATACTGGCTCAACATACTCCTGCAATACCACTCTAATTTCTCCATCCGTGACCCTAGCCCTCCCTCCCAAAAAACAAAGCCTAACTGGAATAGCTGTAATTATCCAAATGCCTTCAACCACTAGAAGAGAACGCTTGAGTCAACTTTTTTTTTAAGTTTAATATTTAATATTTACAACTAAATTTTTTCTGTTATAATGCAAATAGGAATATCTGTTCATGTTTTCCTTAGTTATAAGAATTACATAAACCACAGAACACAAAATATAGTGTGCAATTATGCACTAATTCAAACTGAAGATATTTCTATTTGCTGAACATGTGAAAATTACATGGGACACAAAGGGGGAACTTAAGTTGGTTAACATGATTCAAATTTTCCGCAGGTATAAACAGTTATTATTAGTTTGTTTTTATTTAATATAGTGCGAAGGAACTGTGTTCATTGACTAGGACTTCACTGTGTTAGGCACTGTAAAAAGACGGAACAAAGACTATCCCTATCTAAAAAGAGTCTACAACCCCCCCCCCCCCCCGGGGGGCGCCCCCCCCCGGGGGCCGGGAGTGTACCAGGAAACAATGGGATAATATGGGATAGCACTACAGGTAGTGGTTAAGAGCTTTACTGATTTAAACCAGAAAACGGTTGCAATTTACAACACTAGAGAATCTATCCTCTTAAGTATTATAATTCTGGTCCTGTAAGTATTATGGTAGAAAGAGAAGTGAAATTCCAAACCTACTGACCCATCATGCGTTCCACATAGAGGGATTACTTTTGTCACTCTGCTTTACATTGAAAACAGTTAGGAAATTACATTAAAAAAAATGAGGTTGCAACATCAAGCACTAAAGATTGGGAAATGTCAATATTACAAATCTGTCATTGCAATCCTACATTGGTCAACTTGTTCATTACACAATCACCTATTCTGTTTTCCACAGAACATCTAACTTGTTTATAGGCATTTATACAAAAATCTCAGTGACAGTAAGAGTGAAGATGCCACACACTTTATGTTTTTATACAGTATTAAAATACTATGTTATAGTATCTACCACCAGCACCCCAAATGAATCCTGGTGGATTTTTCTTTAAGGGGTTTAAGTACTTATTGGGTACTTCTTAAGAAGTGTATGTCACAGGGCAGACTGGTAGGTCTGTCCTCCACATCAAACACCACTTTTTCTTACTTAAACAAACAAAAAAACAAAACAAAACAAAAAAAACCCCTCTTTATATTGAAACCAGATTAGGGTGAGACTAAAATTGCTGAAATTATTTTTTAAACTTACAGGAGTACTTTTACATTTGTTTGCTGTCACATTTTGTAACCAGTTCCTTATATTTGGCATCCCTTAGTCTTTTCGTTAAATATGCTTACTGTAAACCAACAATCTTATGACTGAAATGAGTATGTCAAACCCTAAAGAAATTTACAAGCTGCAGTGTATTGCCACTTTAAAGGAGCAATGAAACTGAATAACTTCTGTGGCTGTTCCAGAAGACGGCTGGTCACTGCAGGTAGATATTTTCTTGCCAGCAAGTCCTTCAAAAGAGAGACAAGCTGGTGTGCCACCCGGGAGAGAAGGAGGAAGGGAAGTTGCCATGTTAGAAGCAGCAAGCCTCAGTTGCCGGGAGCTGAGAGGTTAGCACGGTAACTTAGAATTTTGGGACTATCTACAGATTGTCATATTACTACCTGGTTTTGACAAAATTTAGGATTGTGAGAGTCAGAGTCATTCTGCAAAAAGTAACTATGTGGTAGAAGCCAGTCTGTGATCTACATGTTTGTATTCTTGTAATCATCTGAAGAAGTGAGATTTTCTCCCAAGAAAGCTCATGCGACAAATAAATGTTAGTTTTTAAAATTGCCACAGGACTCCTTGCTTGTTTTGCTTCACTTGACTAACATGGCTCTCTCTTTGGATGTTTGTATGGCTGGCTGCTAGTTAGGGCTGTAAGCTATAACAGCATAACACTTAAGTCACTCAAAATTGCAGAGCAGGTAGTGATAGTCTCTTTACTGGTGTGCTCTGAACCCCAAAGCATCACAACCTAATAGACAAATTTCAGATAATATTTAATAATTGAAAATGGAAGAGGACCTAACTTAGAGCTGTATTTTGAATCTCATTTATGAGTATTCAAGCCCAAAGACATGAAAAGGGGAGAAGATGGAAGATACTTGTGTGTGCAGTAACACACTAAATCCTGAAAGGGGGAAAAAAACAAACTTCCAACATACTCAGTAAATAACTTTACAAGAGCTCTTTTTCTGAACAGTATTTTTTCCTCACTGTAATTATTTTTTTGAATTCAGTAACAATACCAAGAAAGACAAAAGATAACTCTAACTAGAAAAAGGAACTTTAATTTTATTATTTCTTCTTACATTGCAAAGAAAACCCACCAAAACTTCATATGCATGTACCATAGTTTTCTTGTAATCTGTAAACAGGATTTCACTGAAAACCACACAGCCTACAGAAAATGAGTTTATCTTAATAAAGAGTAAATTTAAAATGATACCTCATGATAAGTCTGTGCTTGGTTTCCAATATTGTGGAAGCATAAATTTAAGAATAAGCTATGTTAGCACTTTTTTCTCACATTTATAAACAAAAATGCAATGAAACTCTGAGCTGTCCATTAGCATTTACTCCAGGAATCCCTAGACTCACTACCAGAGCAATGTAGCCTTCGTTATTCATCAGTTATTCAGAATGTTCTATTCAGATATGTATACTTGTATGCTGTATCTTTACTTTTCCACTGCTCAAAGCAATCAAAAAACTATGGGAATCAAATGGTTACTATTAAGTTTTTACAAAAAAGACGTCAAATTTCAGCATTGTGTGATTACTAAAGAAAGAAGATTATGTCACTTACTGTAACACTCTGGATAAACTACAATTAACTTTATTCTTATTTGTAGTGTAATAGTTCCAGCAACCCCAGTTACTTGTCCAGATCAATTGCATTAGGTACTGTCCACAAACAGAATTAAGACATTTTCTAAACCAAGAATTACACAGATTTCGTGTCAAGATTTAGTGACCAGACACAGTTAAGCACCATACTCACTACAGCAAGGAATCTGCTCATTGCTCGATACAATCTTCAGAATTTTGCTACTATGTTTAGAATTCTTCCATTATGAATATGTATTGCAAATCCGTAAAATTTTTCCTGGAATCTAACATTCAAAAAGAGAAAGGCACCTGAAGCTCTAGAAAACAAAACCATTAATCACCTTCTCTTGTCAGAAGCAGTTAGCTCACATTAATCCAAATTAATGTACATTGTGACAGTTTAGGAAATCTGTCTATATAAGTTTATGATTACAATTTTTGTTTTGTATTCTACTATTTATGATTATAACTGTCATTGTAAACTAGAGCATCAATTTGTTAGCAAGGTTCTTAAAAGTATCAGAAGTACCATGCCTGGAAACATGTCACCAGTCTATCAAGGTGTCCTCATCAGCTGTATCCTGATGAAAAAATAATAGATACTGGCAGAACCATTAACTTTTTACAATTTTCTGCCCATCCCCAAAGGAAAAACAGTTGCTGCAAATCTTTTATTTTATTTTAATTTTATTTTAAAGAGAGACATGCTTTCTCAGATGAGAAGCAGAAGACTGAGAAGGAGTGGCGGGATGCACTGCCTTCTGAAACACACCCTAATCTTCATCCCCCACATCCTCAGCCCCTTCAAAGGACTCTGACCAAAAGCTTAAATGACTGATGAGGAACTAAATTCCAGCTACATTTTCCCCTGATATCTCTAAGTCTCTTGTATTGTCTATCAAGTACTGTGTGTGCTGCCGAAAAGTACATTTTTCACCACATGAAAACTAACACGAATGAGCTACCCTGAGGCACAAATACATTGATGACCAGGCACATTACTTACAAAGTAAACAGCCCTCTACACTTTCAAAAGAGGTTTTACTGCAGGTGTACAACTAAAGCACCCTTAAAAAAACAAAAACAAAAACCAACAAACAAAAAAAACTCACAACAGCTCAAGCACATTACTTAACTATATTTTTAAAGTACCTTATTAAGCAGTGAAGACAAAGCCTATGGGGGTATGGGTGGGTGGGTGGATGTGCGCGTGCATGTTTAAGAAGTCCCTTTGCACTGCTTACTTTATCTGTTATGCACCCCCCAAAGAGACAGTTTAACTATACACCAGGGGGCCCAAGATTTTCTTAGCAGTGAGACTTGGGGAGCCAGCACAGATTTGAAGGCAGATAGCACTGGACAGCAGGTCCCACCATTCCTAATGGAGGCAAAGGGGCAAATAAGACATGACTACACAAAAAGTGTGTGTGAGTTCAGATCTAAAGTCTGTTCCTGGATGCTGCTAAGACCCAGGGATGGTCTACAGTGTTAGTGGTGGTCGGTGGGAGATATGCAATTATATAAGATAGCTTGCTTATCTCCTATTAACACAGCCTTGCTCCCTTTGGGGAGATGTACTGATGGAGCTGCCTGGAGAGTGCTGTTCTTGGACTAAGGTCTACATAGACCCACTCAAACCCATGGCACTCCATTGATCCGTACTGTTGCAGCATGGAAGACATATCACAAATTGGTTAGGAATCATGAGAAATTCCAAGGTCAGGTATGATATAGCAGATGGATGATAGGTGTGGGAAAAGAAGCAGGGAAGGAATAGAGGAGGGAGGGCTCTACCAGTGCTTTAACATATATAAGGACAGGCCCAAATTATTCTAGAGTTCTTTTTTTGATAACCTATAGGAAGGTTAAGTGAGGGTTATTCTAAAAGATGATCCCTCTCTCTCTTAAGCGTTAGCAGACAGATCCCTCCTTGCTTATAAGCAGCCCCCTAATCTTAAACAGATTCTCACTAGCAACTACAGATCTAACAGAAACACTGAAGCAGGCACACACCCCTGCAACAAACCACGCTGCCAAATCTGCCCACATATCTGCACAACAGATACCATCATAGGTCCTAATCAAGCTTGCTACTCCATCAAAGGCTCATTGACCTGCTCATCTACTAATGTGGTCTATGCCATCATGTGCCAGAAATGCCCCAACACCTTATACATTGGACAAACAGGACGATGCCTGCGCAAAAGAATAAATGAACATAGAGCTGATATCAGAAATCAAAGAACAAAAAAAAAAAAAAAACAGTTGCTGAACACTTCCATCTTTCTACACACTCGATAAATGATTTGTTAATGAGTGATGTCAGAGATGTGACTGGGAAATCAAGACTTCATGGAGAATCAGCTGAACTTGAATTGATATGCAAGCTAAATTCTGTGAAGGCAGGACTGAATCGAGACTCTGGGTTCTTTTCCCATTACAAAAGGTAATTTAACTTCAGGCTTCCCAGGGTTCGGACTTAACAACTGATCTGATTTGCTCATCTACTAATGTGGTCTATGCCATCATGTGCAAGAAATGCCCCAACACCTTATATATTGGACAAACAGGAAGATTGCTGCGTAAGAGACTGAATGAACACACAGCTGATATCAGAAATCAAAGAACAAAGAAACCAGCTGCTGAGTACTTCCATCTTCCTAATCACTCGATGACGGATTTGTTAACGACTGTTAGAGATGTAGCTGGGACATCAAGACTTCAAAGAGAAACAGCTGAACTCGAATTAATATGCAAGCTAAATTCTGTGAAAGCAGGAGTGAATCGAGACTATGGGTTCTTTTCCCATTACAAAAGGTAATTTGACTTCAGGCTTCCCATGGTTTGAACCTGAAAACTGCTCTGATTTGCTGTTCCTGTATGACCTGATCCTATGTTTTACACTCCCTTGCATTTAGTTTCATTCCTTTCTGTAAGTTCACCCATCTTCGAAGCATCTGAGGAAGTGGGTTCTTCTCCCACGAAAGCTCATGCAAAAAATAAATCTGTTAATCTTAAAGTGCCACACAACTCCTTGTTGTTTTTTTACTGGACTAGACTAACACGGCTATCCTTTTTGTAAGTGAGGGTTACTCACCCTTGTGCAGTAGTCACTGTTCTTTGAGATGCATGTCCCTGACATGCTCCACTTCAGCAGCTTGGGCACACCCTGTAGCCAGGACCAGAGACTTTTCTACAGCAATGCCCGTGGGGAAGGCGTGCGCACCAGCAGGAGCCGTGGCCATTTTTGCACCATTGGTGGAGCGCACATCCTCCTGTCCCTCAGTTCCTTCTCTACAGAGGAGACATAGAATATATATATGACTTTGTACACTCTGAAGTAGAGGGAAGGAGGGTGGGTAGTGGACCATGTTGGGGACATGCCTCCTGAAGAACCCTGGATACTGCACAAGGGTAAGTAACCCTCACTACTTCTTTGAGCAATGTCCCTGACTGCTCCATTTCAGGTGATTGTTTAGAAATTCCCTAGATTGGAGGAGGGAACTTTGGGGCCTGTGCTGTGCGTAGATTTTAATACTGCTAGGCCTAGAGAAGTATTGAAGTTAGAGTATTGCTCTATGGCATAATGCTTGACAAAACTATCTGCTGAGGCCTAGGTAGCAGCCTGTCATATTTCTGAGACAGACATTTCTCAGAAAAGCCATAGACATAGCTAAGGATCTGATTGAATGTGCACAAATGGTTTGAGGGGGTATTCTTCCTGCTAGTGTGTATGCTGTTTGTTTGCATGTCAAAATCCACTTTGATAGTCTTTCTTGAGAAATAGGTTCGCCTTGTGAATGCTCTGTTGTAGATACAAATAGCCTAGGAGTTTTCCGAAACTGTTTGGTTCTGTCTATATAAAAAGCCAATGCCTGCTTGACATCCAAAATATGCAAGGAGGCATGTTGTGGGTTGGCAAGTGGCTTCGGGAAGAAAGTAAGAAGGTGGATAGTCTGATTTAGCTGGAATGACTATATTATTTTTGGTAAAAACTTGGGGTGTGGACAAAAGGAAATTTTATCCTTGTGAAACACTGTGTATGGAGGATGAGCCATGAGTGCAGCAAGCTCTCCCAAGCACCTCACAGATGTAATTGTGACTAGGAACACCACCTTCATAGACAGGTGCAGGACAGAATTTGTGGCTAGAGGCTCAAAAGAAGGCTTCATAAGGGTCCTGACCTCCAACTTTAGTTTCCACTGCGGGTCTGGACACCCAACTTGAAAATATATGTTTTGGATGCTCTTCATGAAATGTTTCACTATTGGATGGGCAAATAGGGATGAGTCATGAATTGGGGCATGAAATTTAAAAAGTGCCACAAAGTGGACATGAAGTGTACTAAGTGACACCGCTGTTTCTTTTAGGTATAATAGATATTCAAGAACATCCCAAATAGGAGCCTTTGTTGGATCAATTGTTCGTTGTGTGCACCAGATGGAAAACCGACACTATTTTTGAAGTTAAGTATATCTCATTGCAGGCTTTCTACTATTCAACAGTATGTGATTGATGGGAACAGAGCACTCTGATTCTATGTCGTTGAACTATCAAAGTATCAGGCTGTGAGATAAAGCCTGTCCAGACGGGTATGTAATGTCTTCCCTTTGTTTCATGGTACAAGGGTCACAACCAGCAGAAGAATAATTGGCACCTTTTTCCACCTGCATGAAAGTTAAGTGTAGCAGGTTTGTTTGGGCCACCACAGGGCTATCAGTATCACCTGAGCTCTGTCCTGATGGATTTTCCAGATGGTCTTGGAGATCACTGGTATCAGAGGAAAGGCATAAAAAAAAATGTTTGACATCAACTGAGGAGGAATGCATCTCCCATTGATCCTTTGCCTATTCCCACTCATGACCATAAACTTGCACATTTGCTGTTTGCAGACGTGGCTAGGAAAACCCCATTGTCTGACATTTTGATGGGTGATAGCTCCTCAAACTTCCCACTCATGGCAGTTCTGGAATGTCCTGCTTAGAGCATCTGAAATTGCATTGTCTTTGCCATGTAAGTATATGGCTGAAATGAGCACATGTGCTCGATGCACCAGTCACAGAGTTTCATAGCTTCTAGGCACAAGGCTTGAGAGTGTGCTCCCTCCGGTGGTTGATAAAGAACATGCACACTATATTGTTTCTGAGGATCTTCACAGACTTCCTGGATAGAATTGGTAGAAAATGACTGCACATGTTTCAAACTGCACTAAGTTCTAGGTTATTTATGTGTAGAGACCTTTCCTGTGTGGACCACCTGCCTTGGGTTGTCATATGAAATAGGTGAGCCCCCCCCCCATCCTACCAGGGAGGCTTCTGTGGTCATCAGTATTGTTGAGTCTTGAACTGTGAAAGTGACCCCTTGAAGTAAGTTCTCTTGTCTCATCTATCAGGTTAAAGTGTCCTTCACAGTTTTTGGAATGCTTAGCATGTCGTGGCGAGAATGACCGTGTATTCTGAGACATCCCAGAAACCAAAATTTGCAGAGGACGGCATGTTAAGTCTGGTGTGATGTTCAAAGTATGTTGCTGCTGCCATATGGCCAAGCAATTGCATACATGTGTGCACAGATATGGTTGGGGAGCCCTGTTGATGTGAACTAGTTGCTGTATGTTTTCAAATCTTTTGTGAGGGAGGTAGGCTCTGGCAGACTGTCTGTGGATTCGAGCTCCTATAAACTATTTCTCCTTTGCAGGGCACGTAACAGATTTCTCATAGTTTATTGTGAGACCCAGGGAGAGGAAGAGACTCTCAGTTGTTTTCACTGCTTGTATTGTTGCTTGATGTGATCTTGCCCTTATTAGGAATTCATCAAGGTATGGGAAGACAGTAATCCTGCCTTTGCACAGATGGGCAGAAACAACCACCATGAGTCTTGAGAATACTCTTGTCACTGTGCATAGACCAAATGGAAGCACCGTGTACTGGTAGTATCTGTCCAAAAACAGGAATCTGAGGAACTTCCTATGTGCAGGATGGATAGATATACGGAAACAGCATCCTTCAGGTCGAGAGAAGCCAACTGGTCCCCTTATTCCAGTGCAGGGAGAAGAGTAGATAAATTTACCATCTTGGACTTCTGATTGCCCAAAAATAGGTCTCTGGCCCCGTTTTCTTTTTGGTGAGAAAATAGGAGGAGTAAAACTCTCTCCTGATGTACTGTTTTGGGACCTCTTCTATGGCTCCTAAGCAGAGGAACTTGTCTATCTCTTCTTGCAAGAGATGTACATGAGAAGGGTCCTTGAAGACGGAGAGGGAAGAGGGGTGGAAAGTGGATCTTGTAATGAAGGAGATGGTATTGCCTTCTGCAACTATGTGTATGCCCCAGTTGTTTGATGTTATCTGCTTCCATTGTTCGAGGTTTCAGAGCAGTCTGCTGTAGAAAAAATGAGGTGTCAAAGTGGTAACATGCTGCCTGGAGCAGGGGTGGTCAGGCAACCCCCCAAACAAATTCTCAAAATTGCAGTTTAGAATTTGAAGTATGGGAAGTTGATAAAGGCTGGTTGTTCTGTCTACACCTTTGTTGTTGTCTAGGTCTGGATCTGTGATTGTCAGACCTCCTGTTGTTCTGGTATTGAAGGTATCTATAGTTATTTTGATACTTATTATACTTCTTGCGCATGGACGGCATATATAGGCCGAGAATGTGGAGAGTAGCCTGAGAATCTTTCAGGGTGTGCCTGATTTCACCTGTTTTCTCTCCAAACAGCCCCTCTTTGTCGAAGGGTAAGTTTTCAGTTGTGGCCCGCATTAGCTTTCGTAAGCCTGCAGAGTGGGTCCAAGAGGAGCATCGCATAACCATCGCCATGCTGACGCTCCTGGCCGCTGCATTGGTAGCATCCAGTGATGCCTGTAGTGTTGTTCTGGCAGTCATCTGGTCCTCCTTTATCAATGTGTTCTTTTTTGTCATCAGGAATAAAAGTTAATAAATTCAGAAATCTTTGTGTAGTTATGATCATAGTTGGACAACACTGCTGTAAAATTTGCTACCCTCAACTGGAAGGTGGCAGCTGTACACATCTTTCTGCCTAGGAGGTGTATCTTTTTATCCTCCTCATCTGCTGGGGATAATTTCACATAGGTTTGTTTACTACTTTGGCTGGCTGCCTTGATTAGTAAGGAGTTTGGTTGAGGGTGTGTAAAGAGAAACCCATTACCCTTCGGGGCAATGAAATATCTCTTGTCTGTCTTCTTGTTTGTAGGAGCAGCTGTGGCAGGGGCCTGCCTTACCAGATTCACTGGCTCCATTATGCCATCATCCCTAGGTAGGGCAACCTTACTGGACACAGTGGATTGAAGTATTCTGTACAGTAGAAGTTGTATCTTGTATCAGAATCTCCTAACAGTCTGCCAGTCTTTTGAACAGGTCTTGGAACTGTTTTCACTCATCAGCTTTAGACTGCTGTATAGAACCTTTTTGGTCAGAAATTGAGCTATTAGCTCGGGGTGCTTGTTGCAACTGGTGTACAGCAGTTGCAGTAAAGTGTTGGTTCTGTTGAGTCATAATTGGAAAGAGGTTGAATCATAATAGGCATCTGGGAAGTTGACGGTATGGCATATAGAGAGTTGTACTGTGTCCTGTTTCCCCAGGTCACCCATGGCTTTTGGAAGGACATATTTGACAGCCATGTGTTAGGCAGCCAGGTAAACCCCAAATTATTCGATAGCATCTGTGGACATTGCTAGGTCATTACCAGAGAAGGAATAGACTGATCATTGTCTGCAGAACATGCGCTGCCTGCAAAAGAAACAGATGAAGAGGAAAATTGACTAGATGAGGATTCTACCCCAAAAACAGGTGAAATTGAAGGGGAATCCTGTGGATAATCATCTATCAGCTTGCAATGGTAAGATTTCCTTGAATGTTTTCCAGAAGCTGCATTTGATGTGGAAGCTCCCTCTAGTGAGTTAGTCACAGTGTGTTGTTCTGACTGAGCTGGCCCCGGGTTACTCATCAACACTTGCTACTGTGGCATGCTGTTGAATAGAATGGTTGGGCCCAGGAAGAAGAAGGTCATTGCTGGAACGCTCGGTGCCAGAGGAATAACGCTCAGCACGGAGGAAAGGAACAGTGCTGGTTGGAGCCGTCAGAGCTGTTGTAGGTGCAATATGTTAGTCATCGGCTGAGAAGCTGGTGCTGCTTTATTTTCCATAGCTTTTTCTCTGTGTCTGTGCTCTTTTTTAAAGCTTTTTTGACAATTTCCCTTGTCAGGGACATCAGTACCCAAGGGACCCACAACCTCATGAGTACTAGCACATTTCTTGTCAGATCTAGGTCTCTTTCTGTATGTCAGGGATGAAGCAGATGAATGGCACTTCTGCATTCCGTCTGATGGGGCGGCAAATGACCGGGCTCCGAAGCAGATCTTATTGAACCCTCTACCAGTAATAATTTTAATTTCATACCCCGTTCCTTTCTAGTCCTGGAGGTCAGCTTCTTACAATGCAGGCACTTGTGGGGAACGTGCCCCTCGCCCAGGCATCTATGGCCATTGGATGCTGGCATCGCATCCTTACATTGGACACAGCGCTTAAACCCCAGCACGGTCGGCATCCTGTTGACGATTTAGTTTTTGTTTAAATGTCTTTTCTTAGCTGATAGTCGGCTTGTTTTTCTTCTGCTTTCCTCTTTCCTTCTTCTTCTCCTCTTTTTTTTTTTTTTTTTTTTTGGGGGAGGTAAGGAACAATCGGAGCTGCTGCCATGTCCATTCTGAGTCGGAGCCGACAGGAAAAGAACTGTGGGGGGGGGAGGTGTGTGTGTCACCAGTGGTGCAAAAACGGCCACGGCTGCTGCTGGCATGTGCGCTTCTGTCCCCACGGGCACTAATGAAGAAAAGTTTCCAGTCCTGGGTAGGGGGTGCACCCAAACACCTGAAATGGAACAGTCAGGGACATTGCTCGAAAAAGAACTGAAACTTACTAATTTATAACACTACCATCATTTTACTTCTGTATCATTGAGCTGTAAGCATTTTATACTTAAGGCTGAAACTAAATTCCTATTATTATAAACCAGATTATCAATCCTTTCAAATCTATTTAATATTAAAGAGATCTTATAAAGGGACAATGGAATGGGATAGTTAATTAGATAGAAATATGTGGCCTGACCTGGGAATAGATTGCAGCAGGGACATAATAAAAGGGTCAGGAAGCAGAGAACTTGCAGACAGCTGAAAGGAAAACTGATGATAATCACAAACATGGAGAGGAGCATGAATCCAACTTTCTACATTAAGCTTTAAAACTTCTAATGATTTTAAAAAGCTACAACATTTTCAATGCTTAAAATCTGATATGAAGGTAAATCCCCATGGACCATTCACTACTTACATATCCCACCAAACATAACCTTCTCTACTCAGTATTTCCTATAAATTTCTTCAAAGCCAGAGCAGAGAATCCTCACTATGACATTCCCAAGATCACGGCTCATCTAGAGCAAGTCACCTCATTCTAGCCCACAGACACCTACACAATTTAAATGTTAGACGTTCATTTTAAGAAACAGAAAATTTAGTAAAAATAATCAAGGCTGAAAGTGTGCATGATGGAGGCTATCTTGCACTAAAATATACTATAATATAAAAAAATTTACTTCTTTTCAAAAAGAAAATCGGCCATTTCTAGAAAAGAATGAAAGGACCTAGCTTCTCACAGACACAGAATTTCTTACAGTATGTGACATACATGTTCTCCAAAAACATGGAAAACAATATCCAAATATCAAAATAACATATTACTAGGAAGTTACAAAACCCTATTTCCTGCTCAAACAGCATATAAAATAATCTCTCAGTGACCACTGTGACTATCACATATTACTCAGAAAAGGCACATAAAACTGTTTATTAGTTTTTATTTTTCATAAATCTTTAGGGGAGGCTTTCCAACTTTTAAAAAACAACAAAGATTTTCTACCAACATATTATTGGACATTTCATAAAATATATGACTTCCTCTTTTAATCCTGCTGACCCTTTTATATTAAAATCTAACTTATGTTCAACTCATGCTTTATCATCAGTTTGTTCTTAAGTAAGTGATTTTTTTTTTAAACTCCTAATCTTGGATTTCTTGATCCTGAATAAAAATGATTTTTGTGCAATTAAAATAGTGGAGTCTTATTTCTTTTATTGTGCTTAGGACTGAGGAAAAAAAATATACCATACCTGCTTCTCATTAACAAGGAAGCAAGTGAAATGTAGGAAATCCTGTAGGAATATTTATGCAATTATATTTCATGAGTATCTCAGTCTGTGCGGCTCCTACATATCTAGAAACACCATGGACAAACCTAAACCATTAAGTCATGACAACTACTGCTGACTTACATCATCAAAAACAATCTTATACTATTTTAAATTCACACAAGTTCAATTACCATTTTTATGTGCAGTACAAAGATTTGAATGTTTTTACGTTTAAAATAACTATATTACTCAGAACCTCACTAAACAATAAAAAACTTAAAAATTATGAAAAGGTCTGACTATAGCTAGGATTTTCAGGAAGCTGAAATGGAGGTTACTCACCTTCGTGCAGTAGCCGAAGTTCTTCGAGATGCGCGCTCCCGACATGCTCCACAACAGGTGTTTGGCGCCGCTAACACCCCGGATCGGAAATTTTTAAGTTAGCAGTGGCTCTGTAGCAGGGAAGCTGCGGCGGCGTCCGTTTCCCGCCAGTGTGACGTCAGCCTGACAGCTTCCCCGCTGCCCCTCCTGTCAGTTCCTTTCTACCCCGGGAGATATCTGAAACGACAAGAAATAGCCTCCGAAGTAGAGGGGAGGAGGGTGGGTTGTGGAGCATGTCGGGAGCGCGCATCTCGAAGAACTTCGGCTACTGCACGAAGGTGAGTAACCTCCATTTCTTCATCGAGCAGCGCTCCTGACTGCTCCACAACAGGTGAGTACGTAGCAGTCACTGGAATGTGGCGGTGGGCACTTCGGACCGTCCCTTGTCCATTGTTTGTAGTATTGCTCGACCGAACGCCGTATCATCTACAGAAAAACGGTCTAACGCATAATGTTTTGCGAAAGTGTCATTGGAAGCCCAAGTGGCTGCCTGGCAAATTGTTTGTAGTGGAACCTTCGCAAGGAACGCCATTGAAGATGCCATGGATCTTGTTGAATGAGAGCGGATTGTGTCAGGTGGCGTCTTTTGGTTGATATTGTAGGCTGTGCGTATACATGACGAGATCCAGTCGGATAGTCGTTGCTTAGAGATGGGCTGACCAAAAGATCGTTCGGTAGTAGATACGAATAGCTTTGTTGTCTTCCTGAATGCCTTGGTTCGATCCAAGTAATAGGCTAGCGCTCTTCTGACGTCCAGGGTATGGAGGGCTCTGTGATGTGGCGTTGCGTGCGGTTTTGGATAGAAGACAGGTAAGTGAATGACCTGATTCACGTGGAATGCGGATGAGACTTTTGGAAGAAACTTGGGATGGAGCCGTAGGGATACCTTGTCCTTGTAGAAAACCGTATAGGGCGGGTCAGCCATAAGTGCCGCCATTTCACTCACTCTTCTTGCCGATGTAATTGCAACGAGAAATGCCACTTTCATGGACAAGTGCAAGAGAGAGACAGAGGCGAGGGGTTCAAATGGGTGTCGCATCAATGTTTTAAGGACTAATGGGAGATCCCACGGTGTTGCTGGCGGTTGAACATGTGGGAATAGATTATTGAGGCCCAACATAAATCTTTTAATGATTCTGTGAGCGAAGATTGAAGAGCCGTCTACAGGTATGTGAAAAGTTGAAATTGTTGCGAGATGGACCTTAATGGTGTTGACTGATATCTCTGTTTCTTTTAGGTGCCAGAGGTAGTCCAGGATCATCGGTATGGGTGCTTCAGTTGGAGAGGACGATCGCTGTGTGCACCAATTGGAAAATCGTGACCATTTTTGAAGGTAAGTTCGTCTTGTGGAAGGTTTTCTACTATTTAGTAGTACCTCCCTTACTCTGTTGGAACATAGGAGTTCTGTAGTATCGAACCATCGAGGTTCCATGCTGTTAAGTGTAGCTTGTTCAGATAAGTATGCTTGTGGGTCCCGTCGTCTTGTGACAGTAAGTCTTGTACCTGTGGTAAGATGATGAGAGGTACTGTGGACATTTTGATGAGCATGGAGTACCAGGGCTGACGAGGCCAAGCTGGTGCTATCATTATTACTGTTGCTCTGTCCTGTGTGATTTTGTGTAAAGTTCGTGCTATCAATGGAATGGGCGGGAAGGCATAAAGTAGCTCTTTTCCCCAGTGAATGAGAAAGGCGTCGCCCTCCGACCCTGGGCCTCTCCCCGCCCAAGAGCAATATCGGCTGCATCTCTTGTTGTGCGCCGTAGCAAACAGATTGAGCGCAGGATGACCCCAGAACTCGAAAATGCTGTGAAGGATGTCCTGTCGGATCTCCCACTCGTGGCGGTTTGTAAACGAGCGGCTCAGGGCATCTGCTATGATATTCTCTTTGCCCGGGAGATACACTGCCCGAAGGGTGATGCCATGTTGTATGCACCAATCCCACAGATTCACTGCTTCTAGGCAGAGTATGGGAGACTTGGTGCCTCCTTGCCGATTTATGTGGAACATGGTGGACCTGTTGTCGGTTCTTACCATTACCACGCTGTGAGCAATTATGGGGAGAAACTTCTGACACGCTTTGAAAACAGCTCTCAGCTCGAGTAGATTGATGTGCAAGCCTGTCTCTGCCATGGACCACCTGCCCTGCGCCGTGAGGTCGCGGCAGTGAGCTCCCCATCCCCGTAATGAAGCGTCTGTGGTTACTGTTACTTGTGGTTGTGGTTGTCGAAAGGGGACTCCTTGTAATAGGTTGTTGTGACATGTCCACCAAGATAGAGAATCTTTGATGGCACTCGCCACTGTGAGTAGTGTTTTGGTTAGATGATTGTAATGTCTGACGTGGGAGAGAAACCACAGTTGGAACGGACGCATGCGAAGTCTTGCATTCTCTACAAGGTAGGTTGACACTGCCATGTGTCCCAACATGCGCATAGCTGTGTGAGCCGACATGATGGTTGCTCCCCGAATGGTATACGCTATCTGCTGTAGGCTGATGAATCTGTCCATTGGAAGAAAGGCCCGTGAAATCGGTGAACAAAGTCTTGCCCCTATAAACTGAAGTTCTTGCGTCGGCACCAAGGTGGACTTGTCGAAGTTTATGCTCAAGCCTAGCTCGTGAAACAACTTGATTGTTACTTGTAGTGCTTGAGTTGTGCTGATCTGTGTGGGGGCCTTGATGAGAAAGTCGTCTAGGTATGGAAAAATTTCTATGTGCCTTCTTCTTAAAAATGCCACCACTGGGGCCATAAGTTTGGAAAAGACTCCTGGCGCCGTGGCTAGGCCGAAAGGCAGGACTGTGTATTGATAATGATTGTGAAGAAAACGGAATCTGAGAAATCTCCTGTGTGCCGGTCGAACAGCGACATGGAAGTACACGTCCTGCAGGTCGAGGGAGGCCATCCAGTCGGATCGTTGAAGGGCCAGGAATATGTCCCTGAGGGTCACCATTTTGAATCGTTTCACCACTATGTGTGTGTCGAGACGTCGAAGATCTAATATTGGTCTCCAACCTCCCGTCTTCTTTTGTATTAGCAAGTACGGGGAAGAGAACCCTTTCCCTCGTTGTTCTATGGGTACCTCTTCTACAGCTCCTAGATCGAGTAGATGTTGAATTTCTGACTGAAGGAGTTGTACGTGATTGGGGTCCCTGAAGAGGGACGGGTGGGGGTGGGGGTGGTTGGGTGTAGAAATGAAAGCGATAGAATAACCGTGGTGAATGATATCTATAGCCCACTTGTCCGATGTTATCTCTCTCCAACATGAGAGAAACGGTTGTAATTTGTTGCGGAACGTGGGGTTGGATGTTGGTAAGTGTGGCAGGTGACCCAGTGACTGGTTGAACACTCCCTCGACTTGTCCATCAAAACTGCTGTTTGCTATTCGTTGGCTGGGAAGATTGTTGGGCGTAGGTTTGGTGTCTGCCCCTCCTTTGTTGTCTGGGTCGGTTTCTATAGGTGTCCACTTTGCGATCAGACGTCTGTTGGAAGTACCTGAAATTGGTGGGTTGAGCCCTATATGGTCGACGGCGGGATTGTGGGGCGATAGGAATAGGTGCTGCTTGTGTTAACGTTGGAAGGGCTACAGACGGGGGTTGTAAAGTCGGTTGCACCGCTGTGTTGTTCGTGCCTGTTAAAGGCATGTTGAAGGGCTGCCAAGGTAAATAAGTTAACCCCTGTTGAGGGTACATCATCCAGGGGGGGTAAGCCCAAGGCATTGGGAGAGTCGCGCTCTGAGCCACCGCCTGAGGTAACTGCTGCGTAGTTTGCTCGTGTTCTGGGCTCAAGGCCACCGACGAGGCAGACCCTTTCGATGGTGACGTAGATGAAGAAGATTCCGAAGAATCAGAACAAAAGAGAGGAGATAATGGGGCTGAGTGCACCGTAAGATCGTCTAGCAGCTCCATATGTTTAGATTTCCTGTGGTGTTTGACAGCTGGAGGCTGCACCACAGCGTCTACAGCCGTTGAAAAGGGTGTTTGAGTAAGTAATGGTGTGACAGCACCCTGCGGCAACACTGTCTGGGGCTGAGGAGTACAGGGAATCAAAGGCGGAGCCGGAGCCTGTACTGTTGCCGGTGCCGTCAGCGGTAGCGTGCCCGACATTGACAAGCCCGGTGCCGTGGATGGTGACAATAGAAACAGTGCCGCAAGCCCCTGATTGGGCATCGGAACCGTGGCAATTGACGGCGCCGTTAAAGCTTGCGGCGCCGTCTGTTTGACTTTTTTCTGTTTCTTTGATGCTGCCGCCGCACGGGAATCATCTGCCGTAGCGGTCAGGCAGATCCTAGCACTCTCAGTCCCCTTGGGTTTCTTTTTGGGGACTGGGGAAGAGGCTGGAGACCTCCGTTTGTGCGCTCCCTCTTCGCGTTGAGGAGAGGCACCGGGGTCTGAGGACGGGCGCAGGGAGCCCTCTAATAACAGGAGCTTCAACCTGCGGTCCCGCTCTTTCCTTGCTCGGGTGGTCAGTTGCTTGCAGTCTGGGCACTTATGTGAAAGATGCCCTTCCCCGAGACATTTTATACAAGAGCTGTGCCCGTCTGAGGCAGGCATTGCCTCATGACAGGAGTCACAGCACTTGAAGCCCGATGCGTTGGGCATAGCGCTGCTGTGACTCCGCGGGCACTTGTAATATCGCCATCCGGTTTTTTTGTTTTGTTTTGTTTTTCTTTTCTTTTCTTTTAGTTTCTCCTTGTAAGTATTTGCTTTCCTTATGCCTTATTTCTATTTCTTCTTTTCCCTCAGGTTTGAATGAAGAGCCAGTGCGGACTCCGTCCGGAGTCCCGGGCGGTTGAAAGGAACTGACAGGAGGGGCAGCGGGGAAGCTGTCAGGCTGATGTCACACTGGCGGGAAACGGACGCCGCCGCGGCTTCCCTGCTACAGAGCCACTGCTAACTTAAAAATTTCCGATCCGGGGTGTTAGCAGCGCCAAACACCTGTTGTGGAGCAGTCGGGAGCGCTGCTCGATGAAGAACCAAAGGTACCCTCCTCGACTCAAGTTACACTATCTTCTATGGGAAAATGTGAAGTCACACATGATGGAACAGGTGAGCATTGTATTTAAACAAAAACTGCAAGAGGAAGTGATTGACACAAGTTTTAAAAATACAGTTCATTCTTTCAAAATATATCTGCACTGCAATTTGAAGTATAGAAAAGTTCAACTGCTGGTTTTGGTCATTAAAATTTACAATAATTTATGCTGTTTATAAGAAGTTAATGCCGTTAAAAGGGAACTTAACCAGCTTTTATCTTGTAGAATGGAACAACTTTAACTGAAGTGAAACCCATTTCAGATTTATGCAAAACCTTCAGATTAATAGTGACTTCACATCCATTAATATGATTTTTTTCCTATCAGATACAATGGCTTTAATTAAACTTTACTAACCCTTTTTGGTTTAATCCCTCGAGCTGACCTATAAAACACTAGAGGTTTTAAATCAAACTGTAAAAATCCTCAAAGCTTCAAGTAAAAGTGTTAGCCACAGAAGAAAACCAATAAAGGATTTATCAAACATGCCTAGTAAGCCAGTAAGGCTTTGTAAAGAGAATTTTTTATAAGGAAAATATAGATTAATCTTTAAAAATAATCTCTAGTAAATAAATTACAGGAGTATATCAAAAACATTTTTGACATAAAAAATAAGACTACTGTCGAACACTTACCATAAGCTTAAAATACAGCCCTAAATATACTATGTATGAATAAGAAATGGAGGGGACTTTTTTTTTTTTTTTTTTTTTTAAAAGGTATTGCCTAATATTTCTACCTGGCAGAATGAAAGTGAGAGTCCTGGCTGTGCTTTTAGTTCTCATGATGCTTGCAGCTATCAGTGGATCTGCTTAGATATAAACACATACTAAACACATGGTTACTACACATAAAGGTGTACCTCTACACAAAAGCCATCTCAAATACCCTGATAATACAGGAATTAAAAACAATCACTTTGCTGAACAGTGAAATCAATGGCAAATGAGGGAGAGAGCACGGGTGCTCTTTATATATCATAAACAATGAAAACTGAACAAAAGACAGCACAATATTATTTTAGCATATACCAGCACATACGCACAAACAAAAATACAAAAACCACACATAGGATGATCCTTAACGTTTAGTAAATTCTTTTAAGACATGCAACAAGGAGTTCAGTTGAGGAAATCCAAAGAGCAATAAAAAGCACCAGAGGGCAGTAACAGAAGTCAACCAGCTTGCAGCTAACTGAAGCAGAGAACCTTAGATGACTAAATATTTTTTAAAGAGATTGCACATTCCTTTGCAATGGCCAAAGTATTTTCTTCATTATGTGTAATAAATTACAAAAAAAGACTGCAGATTCTGAATTATTATTAACAACAACAAACAAACTGTGATGTTTTCAAAGGCTAGCTCTGAAAAGATGCCACTCAATTCTTGCTTATTGTGTGACAATTAAAGGTATTGATGCAACCAAAAGTTTATTTTAAGATTGTTATCAACAGATTAATTTAGGAATTGTGTCACAACTTACTATAAAATAATTATGTCAACTAAAAAGCAGGACTTATTCTATACTAAAATTTAGCTAATTTTAAAAGTTGCAAAAGATGTCTTGTAGTTCAGATGCGCGTGCGCACACACATACAAACTATTCTAGTGTGAGTCTTCCTCATTCTCTCCTGTCAAATGGTTTCATTTTTATAAGGGTTTACATATTTGCATTTTATGAATTTTGAAGTGGAGAAACTTATTCAGATTTTGCATTAGAGTGTAAAACCCAAAGTTTTTGTAACAGAACATTTAGAAACTTGTGCAAATCTGTATTAAATAGAACATTTGGTATGTTGTAATAAAATTATATGTAAGGTTTCAACTGTAGCAATAAAAATTATTACATTTACCATCATAGACATATCTAGTCATATATTAGGCTAGATATAGGCATACACAACTTTAGATATGAATCGATAATTAACCCAGTGCTGAAATAGAGCTGTGTCTGGAATGCAACACTGCAGCCATTGTCCTTCACCAGTATTATGAAACTATTTTTAGAAGAAGTGAAATATAATTGCCCCAACTAAAACTGTAGAGGGTCATTCACATTGCAGGTTTCTTGGTGTCATTAGCAGCATTGTGCTACCTAGCTTTGTAATTACTGACTGAGGGTGAAATGCTACCTAACTTATTAACTCATCTGAGCCAGCATCTGAGAATTTCTTGAAGGAATCTTGCAAGCCTCAGCATTGCTTTGCTTATATCTGTAGAGCCCACAGCCTGATACGTAGTGGCTTCAAGGTATTTCTGCCTAAAAGCAAAATGAGCAGTTCAATATTTGTATTTGGTAGATTACAGAAATAAGCATATATACATTAAGTAACATATTACCAATTTACCAACTAACAGTAGGCCTCTTGGTTTGCAGAGGAGATTTCTAAATGTGTGTGGCTGTACAATGGTAGCATTTAAAACAACCGTCCTTTTATCTGCTTATGTAGCATTATATCCTTGATGAAGGGCAAAAATTAGATTATTAATTTTGGTGAATTTTAGACCTTGTAGAAATGAAGGACTAATTATGTTAAGTATTTTGTGGGGCAGGGATTATGCTATAAATAAAAGGTGTCAAAAAAAAACAACAAAAACTAATTTACCTCCATTTTGAAGTGTAGCATCACTGCTTCTGTAAATCTAGAAATGTGATTTGTGACAAAAGTTGGCATTGAATTTCTGAGACCAATAAGAATTCAGGTCAGACTATCTTCAGGTCAACAAAAGCTTTCTGTTCAGCATTCAAGATAAATATTTTTAGTCCTTAAGTTATAAGAATTTTCCTATCCTCTCTGCCATGTCCTATCTCCCCCCCTCCCCCCAAAAGAAAAAAACTAAACCAAACCAAACCAAACCAAAAACACCTCTTTAGCTCCCCGGATCTGCTGGAAAGTCAGGAGATAACACTTCCTGCCATGAATACTTAGCATGTTTATGCAAGGTTAAATTTTTGAGAAAATTGTTGTTATGGAGAGTCATGTTAACAAGGGATATCAGTTGCAATTTTTAGCAGCATACTTAAAATTGATTCCAGGAAGTGAAATGATTTTTCACTTTGCTCCTTGTTGCATGGATATGGAAAGAGTAAAATTAACTCCTGCTCAGAGGAACATACACCAAAACTATATGGGACTCTATTTTCATAGAGTGAAATGGTCTAAACAATTTTGTGTATCTTTTTTACCCCATAAGAGGGATTTTGACTCCTTCCAAATACACCATCATGGAAGAAGTTTAGACAACAGGCTAGAGACTAACCACACAGAAAGTCAAGATTTTGGATGTAGAGAAATTTAAAGCAGCATTGGCATTATTTCAGATTAGACCACAATCAAATTTTCTGAATTTTTCCTGCGGGGCTTGACATGTGATTTGATCCAAGTCCGTCAAACCCAAGACGTTTTGGCAAAACATTTAGGTCCAATGACTCAGCATTCTCTGATTAAACACAAGTTTGTAGGGACATTTCTGACTAGATCTAGAGGCCCATTAGGTTCATGGCTATATGGATACTGAGGCTTAAAACCCCTGTATTTGGGGCAGTCTTTCGGCTGGATAGCCTGCTACATGAAGCCTGTATTACAATGTCATTATCAAGCAGGGACGAATTTTGCCCCTTTCTGCACAAAGATTGATTTGGGGTTTGTGTAGATAGGATGAGAAGACTAATTTTAACCAGAAGCATTAGGAAATACTCCAGTATAGGAAAAGATGCTATATTTGAATAATGTTCCTAAATACTGTCACTGGGATACGAAAAAATTCAAATCCCCACAGGATAACAATAATCAAGAAACATCAGGTTTCAGAAGCTAGTATAAGAAACGAAATAGAATTCCATTGGACACAGGATTTTTTTCAAGCACCTTTTCACAAAAGTCCTTTATACATACTTACTGTCTGGATTACATACATTAAACAAACCAGATATGGTTTCACAAACTCTGTACACTTTTAATCAAGTTGAAATCTAGTTAGTACCACTCGAGTTCCAAAAAAACCCACCAGTCCCTCCTTCTTCAACCCTCTCTAACTGAATTTTCTCTTTTCATTACTTCAAACTCTGCATGGTATGAGCAAAGAAGAATCATGAACTTGTTCTTGCTTCTGATCCATTTGCATTTCTGCACCTTCAGGGATTAGAGAGCTACAGAGATGTGAGATGCACATACAGATGGACTTTGAACAGAAACTGATGGAGACAGATTGTGCAAACAGATTGTTTCTGTCTCACCCATGCTTTGACCCTCATACAGTGGGTGCTCTTCTCAGTCTACTCCTCATTGCTTTCTCAGCCAGACAAAATCTGCAGTTTGATTACTTTTCCATCAACCAGCACTAAACACATAATCAAATGTACTTCATTAAAATGCACTATGGACTCTACCATATTTTGTCTTCAAAAACACAGTTCAGAATAGCTCAAAGAGGGTTACATTGGACCAGGAGTTTTAAGCAGAACTCCCTACCAAATACCATTGTCTTAATCAAGGCAGAAGGTGATGAGGGGGAATAAATAAAAAATAATCATTTATGATGTGTTTTTTTCCATAGGGATGGAAATTATTAGTCACAAGCATACAACTTTGATTTGCTTTCCCTGAAATTATAATACAAATACACAATGGATAATACAAAATTGGTAGCTTTCTATGGGAACATTTCTCATGTTTTATTAGAAT
The DNA here is from genome assembly GCA_007922195.1 of Podocnemis expansa. Lineage (NCBI taxonomy): Eukaryota > Metazoa > Chordata > Testudines > Podocnemididae > Podocnemis > Podocnemis expansa. The sequence continues at coordinate 36,275,771 of ML681991.1, read as the reverse complement.
CTGTAACTGACCCGAGAAAGTTGCAAACAAATAACAGTAAACCATAGAAAAATTAACACTACTATAAGAATATGGCAGTGAACTTTCCAGATTATGTTAGATCACAGAACACTGCCTATTATGTTTGTTTAAAAATCACCATGTCTACCCAGGATTCAGTGATATTGTTGACAGTAAATTTCAAATTGAACTTGCCCTACAGGATCAATCCAAACAACAGAATTAGGAAAATTAATCCAAATATTTGTGTATGTGTTTTAAACGCTAGAATTACTACGGACAGTGACTAGTTAAGTTGTAAGCTTTCTGTGCTATGTATTTATCACCTTGCAGGCTATTGGTGTCTAGAAATTTATGCAATATTTCCCCTGAAGCAGTACAAATAAAACCCACTTGGCTGTTTTCAGGATGCTGCTATCCACTGTGCTTAAGTTTCATAACATAATTTCCTGATCTTCCAAGATACGGAAAATATTTATAATCTATTATAAGAGCTAAGTATATAGGAGATAATCATTTTAATATCTGAATGATCAATACATGTCTCATTCAAAAGTCACAACAGCAGCTTTTACATTTCCAAGACTAAGAAAACTCTAAGAATACATAATGTAGTTTATTGGGAGAACACAAACTCATATGAATAGAAAATAAAAGATTGTGATGGTTTAGGAGTCAAATAAGAATGGCTATGGTAAAGTAATGACAATTAATATTAGTGAATAAAATATTGAATAATAGAGAATGTAAATCAAGAAGTTCTGTTCTCATTGTCCCTTACTACAATAAATAAATAAATAATCAATCAACTGAAGTGAACCGAACCGAACCTATGAGTGTTATTGCATCTCCTGGCTTGAAATCATTTCCGTTATACATAAAGGGTTTACAGTTCAGTTCAGCACCTCCTCAATGCAAATTGTTCCAGCACCCCTGAAGGTGAAACTTAAATATAAGGCAGTACATTTCCACAAAACCTGATTATGCAATCCATCACCACGGGAGGAAGCAAGAGGATGCTGGAGTCAAGAATTTACCAAGATTAAAAAAGAAGTTGGATATCTGTCTGGATAACAAGAACATCCAGAGTTATGATAGTTAATATGGATAAATTCTGAGAGTTAATAAGTTATACTAGCTAATATGGATAAAAACTGATGACCCTCATGTTTCAAGGTTTAAGACAATCTTTAGCTAGTAAAGATTGAGATGAATACTTAAGTATGGGGTGGGGGAAGAAATTATTGCACATCTGCCTACTGTAGGATTCTTATTTCCACCCCCTCCAAAGCATCCAGTGAGCACCACCACAGAAAATAAATTAATGGACCAGACAGACCCTTGGTTCTGATGAAGTATGGCAACTGCTGCATCTTCCTGTGCAGTTTTTAATTAGTGAATTGTTGGTTCCAGTAGATTTCCTAACAGATGCCCACAACTTAGTAGCAAATAATTGGAATTCTTCCAGTAAACTCATTAGATGTCAAGGTTTATATGAAAAACAGCAAATGAATTACTTGCTAATTGTTAACAGCCCTATGTACAGTTCTGATGGGCCAGGGTTAAGACACTTGAATACAGTGGTGAAGGGAACCTTTCACAACAATTGCTCATGTTCTGTCTCTTCCATGGATGTATGGGATTTCAATTTACAGTTCACTAAACCCAGATTTTGAATGAGATCTAAAAGAATTTTTTTAAGTTTAATTATAATGCATATAATAAAGCGATAAATGGACAAATCCATTATAAAAACCATAGTGAGTAACACTAAAATAAAAAGGAAAACCGTACTACTTGTTCAAAAAGAAGCCAACATTATTTCCAACTCCATATTGTCTGACACGAGCATCACTGGTGTTGTGAAGATTTAAACACTTGATGGGCACATGAGCATCAAAATGGCAGACAGACCAGGCAGTAACAGAGCCAAATGATATCACAACATTTAGATGATATTCTTGACTACAATGTGCATGTGTATATAATTTCTCAGAAAGTACATTCAGTATAGATAATATTCATAATCAGAGTATAATAACTTTAAAGTAAATCAAATTGGTAGCTTAAACTCTCTGATCAAGCCCATTTTGTTTATGTTCTTCAAAAGCATAAGATAATTATATAGCATGGGATCAAATTCTCTCCCGATCTAACTAAAATTTAGTTAAATACATCAGAAAGAAATTTTTCTATAAAATAATATTTATGATCATGTTAATACTGCTTTTTAATAATACCCCTTACATATAACTTTTGAAGACACAGAATCACTATCAGTGACCAAGTAGTAATCTTGTTGTTCCCATAGATTCTAATGAAAACATAACAGCGTGGGCTTTACATCTGGCATAGCTGGAGAAACCTGTGGCCAATTTTTTCTAAAAACTCACAAAATTAGAAACAAACACATACACACCAGCATAAATGCAATATGATATCCAGAAAGAACACAGAAAGTTGTTTCCAAAACATAAGAAATGAAGAAGGAAAGGAATAAATAAATTTCTTCAACAAATGCTTGACCCACACAAACAATATATTTCCCTAAAGTGCAGAACCTGTGCATATTCACTCTTTGTACAGCAAGCTCAGAACTGGAGATCTATGGATAGCAACAGCTGCTAGTCCATTTCCAAGAGGTAATGGAGATTGTACGCAAAATGAGACTGCAAATTTGATCTCTTGCAGATTTTAAAAAAAGCTTTGTATGATATATAGTACAGGCAAGAATTAAAGGAAAAAATATAAAAAAGTGATAATATGGACAAAACTCACCAAAAATTTAAGCTAACAGAAAAATTTAATAAGAGATAAAAAAATTCAGAGTTCACATACCCATAACAATGAAAATAAACAAAGATGAATATGACAATATGAACAAATAATTAATGGAAGTTATTGTAATCTTGAAATTTTAACAACTACATATAAATTCTTGAGGGAGGAGAAGGGAAAAGTCACAATTAATCAAAACAAGATTCACTTTAAATAGTGGTGTCTCTAAACAAATGACATTTTAGAATGAGGTCATCATTTTTAAAAAAGTAAAAAACAGAACTAGAAACATATAAAAAGTTGATGCGTCTGATTATATAAATTTTCTACACACTTGTTTTGAAGACAGTGTTTTGGAGTCACTGTAATCAGCTGCTGCAGCAGGCTCACAGCATTATATGGCTCTAAACATAATTATATAATCCTAAACTGAAGCAAATCCCCACTAGCCTGGCCCTCTGACCCTGCTTAACCATACACCCTTGCCAGATGGAGTTGGCACTGCCACAATTCTGCAAGAACACTGTTTCCCTGTGTTGCAATTCCATTACATTACTTTAAATAGTTGGGCCTGTTGGGTTAACATCAGGGGTTAAACTATAATATGATGGGCCCCGGAACTCTTCTAATCAGGTGTGCCCTCTTCCTGCGGGGGGGCTTTCCATACTCTAGCTCCTGCCTTCAAATGCCGGCCTCCCACCTGCCTACCCCACACCTCAGCTCCTGCCCCCAAACGCCAGGCCCCCAACTTCAACTCCTGCCTCCAAACACCTTTCCCCCACCCCAGCTCCTGTCTCCCATTACCTGGCTGCCATAGGGAGAAGACCCAGGCCAGACTGAGGTTTCAGCCTAGAGCCTGGTCTCACGCTTAGTGAAACCTGGCTGGGGGGGGGGGGGTGCAGTTTTTAGAACTCCCTGCCCTGCCCAGTGCGGCAGAATGTTATTCCAGGGCCTGCTACTTTCAGGGGCTCAGTCCCTAAAAATAGAAAATGGAGCCAGAACACTGAGTTCCGGGGCACAGTATTTTTAAATGTTGGGTGCTGGAATGCAGAGTTCCAGCTCCATTTTCTATTTTTATGTGGCCCAGAACCATAGCTGGTAAATAGAGAAGAGGCAGCTCAAAGATCCAGTCTATGACTGTAAAGCAAAAAAAAGTAAAAGGTAGAAAACCTGCCCCCAAAACGGTGAACTTGAAAGGAATTAAAAGAGGTCTAAAGCATAGCTGATTATCCTTGACACCTATATTTTAAATGATACTTTTAATTGTGCATGGAAGTACAAGTGCCAGGATAGGTACAGTACAAGTCCACCAATTATAACAACTAATACATCAATGTTTACCCACATTTACTGCACTGATATTTGAGTGGGGGGGGGGAAGAACAGTTCCTTTCAGCACAAACTGATCAGAATTTTGATGTATCAGTGTACTAAGAGTGCTGAATGTGATCAATGCAGGCAACATAAAATAATATTAATTGATGGTAGTAAAATACTTACTGTGTAAAAAGAAATTAAGCAGTGGTTTTTATTCTCTTCCAAACATTGTGGTGAAGGGTGATGTTTCTCAAAGTAGCTAAGTGACTTAAAAACCTAAATGTCTTTCACCAAGATTTAGCCTCATGAAGGGGTTTCTTTGATTTTTGCCTGTTTTTTAGCAAACTGTTGAGCCACTCTTACAACACTAACACATGTCTGTATTTGCATAAGGTAACTGATATATTTTCAGAATTGACCACCACATTGGCAGGTCCTGATTTCACATTCTCCTAACAAATGTTCTCCTGTTAAATTATTATGCTTGGTATTAACTTTCAAAACAGATTCCGAAAGAGTCAAGCTCTGACTTCCTCATTGTTTTTAATCAGGGAAACTTGCACAGATTACAGCGCCTCTGAATTCAAGCCAACATGCAAAGGGTGCAAGAAATCTTCCAGAAAGATTTTGTTAAGCAAGTGATATAACATCTAGGTTTTGTAAACTTGTGTAAAGACACTGGACTGTTAGCTCTTTCTATTTAGTTTCACTGGAAAATGTTTCTTCATTAAATAAATTTCAGTCTTGAATGTTTAGGAATCAACACAATTAGAGAACACCTAGTCTGGCTCTATTGTCCATTCTGGGGAAATGAATATTTAAGAGTAAGCCCTTATTCAACAAAGCAGGTGCATCTGCTTTGTCTACGATGGAGGAGAATATGTCCTCCTGACGAAGCAAAAGCAATTACTGACTTGTAAACAAATAACAACTGACCTCTATTTTTTGGTATGTTTCACTGGGAAAATTACAGAGAACAAAATCTCAGCCTTCCGGGGGGGGGGGGGGGGAGGTATTCTGTTGTCTTTTTGACGCATAGTTTTTTATTAATTTGAACCCTGAGAAATTTTTTAAAAACCCTCTGTATTAAAACTTTGTAGCCCACATTGTTTCTGTGATTATAGCATTAAAAAACACAGGGTTGTAATACATAATAAAATATCTCTAAATGTGTAACACCAATTATCATAGTTATTTCTCAGCTTAGACTGAAGTGCTTTGCTGTTGATTAGCATTCAAATACAGATGCCGTATGTCTCCATAAAATACACAAATTACTACAAACCTGGCAATGTGAATGAATACTTTGGTAAAGACCTGAACCTAAAATTACATCTTGTTTTTTTTTTTTAAGTAGTCATTATTCATCCATTCATCCAAACAGTCCCATAAAAATCCTTCAAAAATGCCCAATAGCTACTGACTTGAGGAATTTTTATGTTCCTGAGGCTATTTGTCCTATAGAATTAAGATATCTTTTCCTCTTTGCTATCTGAGTTAGATAGTGATGATTTAAGGAAATTTTACTCTATTATTATGCATACTGTGATTATTTATGTGAACAATAAAGTCAATAACAGTTAAGTAGGAGCTAATCATTATCGTAATGCTGATGTTATAAAACCCTTCATGTGAAATTCCAAGTACTTCACTGTAATATGCTGTTACCTCACATCACTGCAAAGCAACCCCACCAGTATCTTTTTCCAGGTCAGTAAACTACTCTGATTAGACAAAAGAAAATAAAAATTACTGTAGGTATTTTATCTAGATGCTTACCTTTGCTTGCACTTTCAACATGTTCCAGTTCATCTGGAAATTTTAAGATGTCCCGATAGTTCTCTTCACAGATTTCAGCCAGAAAATGTAAGAGTGTTGTTTTTTGATCTGATGATTTAGTATCTCTAATCTGCAAAGATGGGAATTGAGTAAGTAAATAAGGAAAGAATGCACCATTTAGCTTTATGAAGCTGTTTTCTTAAATCTACTTTCCTTTTTCACTTAATTTACAGATTTTGGTGAAGTTACATTTCCAATTTGTGAATGAAATTCAATGCATTTATCTCAATTTTTCCGAAAATTACTGATTCTCAAAATCACTTCTTTTAAAATTAACCTCATCACAGTTGCCAAAACGTTTATCATATAAAATATATGAAATATTTGAAAGATCCGAATTCCATAAGTAGTTAATTGTTTCTTTTAAGAATAGAAGGGTCTGTTTCTACACATTTTTTTCAGCAGGAGTAACAGTCGGCATAAAGTGTAAAGATGGTCCAAACTGTGGGGAGAACTGAATGTTGCAAGACTGGGTTCCTTTGATAATAGAAATACAGTAGTTAAAATATTGTTAGAAACTGTAATTAATACATTATTCAAATTTACTTTTCTAAAGGAATTTGAAATTTTAAACCAATCCCTCTGATGTTTGTTTTCTGGGATATGGTGCCCCCTAAATTCAATTCTGTCCTTTTTTTTACCTGTCAGGGAAAAGTTAATAGAGCTTCTTTCCATTGCAAATCTCAAATTTCTCATTTACACAAAAGCCAATAAATATTGACCCAATCATGATGGAATTATTTTAGTGCTTCACAACCTGCTCGATTGTTCTATGAAAGAAAGTTAAAAACCCAGAACTAAATCCCCTGGCTCCTGAAACCACCCACCCTCTTCTGAAATCACAGAACAAAAACAAAACAAAAAATAGAGGGGTAAGATCAGAACTACTTAGCTAGGAAGAGAATGAGAAAGGGAGAAATATCAACATCTTATCATGTTGTCTGCTCCCCCACAGAAACCTCTCTACAGGAGCTTTATTCTTTAAACTCCACAAGAACAAATGGGGAAATAGCCTCCCTGCACTGCACTGTTTGACCAACAATCATGAACCGGTCTCCCAGTATAGAACAGTGTTCTCTGCATGGTTTGAGTCACCCTCACTGAAGGAAAATTATGGACAAGAAGAATCAAGAGAACATTGAGTCACTGCTAACCCATATGGTTCTCACAAATCTTGATAACCACTGATTTAGGGGTCAACTTCCCCTACTAATTCCCAACTATGTGTGTTTTGGTGTCTAATGAAGGACCTTAAGACTTCCAACGAATCATCAAATAATGCATTTGAGTCTCAGCTCAGAGTTCCTGTTCCCCTTCCAATAACACATGATGATAAACCTTGCCATCTGAAATGGAAACTCCGCAATTTGACTAGAAAGGTAGCAAAACTTAAAGGCAACATCTACCTTCAGTGCAAATCTAAGGAACAAATCATCATCCACGAAAGTCTCACAGTCAATAACCGTCTGATCACTACCTACAATTCCAAAAAACATTCAGACTGCACACTCAGGACATTTCTCAGATCTGCCAAAGAGCTCTGTGCAAGCTTGAAAGTTTGTTTCTTTCACCACCTGAAGTTGGTCCAATAAAATATAATACCTCATCCACTTTGCCTCTCTGTATCCCACCCGCACAGATATAACTCAATAGTATTTGTGTATGCCCATTTTAGATATGGCTGATATAGAGGATGTTGTTATTACTCATTTGCAAGCATACAAACCACAGAATAATACAAATACAGGATGCACATAGTTATTTTCAGGAGCTTGTTCATAGACAAGCACCACTATCACAGATGAATTTGTAAATGCTTTTTAACCCACCTTGACATTTAGTGCTTTGTCTAATATACACTAAGCTAGAGCATACCCTGAAAATGAAATCAAGGATTTATTTTAAAAGAATACATAAATATGTGCATAAAATCTCCAGTTTGTTGTTTCATTCTGCAGATTGTTAGAACTTATAATTCTATAATCCCCAGATGACAGACTTGCCCCACCAATGTTCTTTTTAATGCAGACCTTTCAGCTTTAAGGATTTAGCCTGTTAAGAATCAATGAGTACACTCCATAAACAGGCCTTTAAAAATAGAGGATATTTGGGCAATTAGAAAGCAATTTAATTTATACTGATTTGGAATCTAAGGACCAAAACCAAACAAACAAAAAAAGATGTTAAGTAACAATCTGCAATATAAATCAGGTCTTAACATATTACTATATTATGTACTCTGAAGTTTTTCCAATTTCTTAAAACACTGTATTCTGTTCCTTAACTATTAAACTGCATTTTTTTCTTCCCCTAAAGGCTTTAACCGAAAAAGGTGGTGCTGGTTTTTTCCCTGTGCTGCAACATTACAGAGAGAGTAGTAAGTGTGCTTCAGTCTTGAGATACCTCGTGTATGTGTCCTTGAGAGATAAAGAATGTATTCAGTTGGCTTTATGGCAGCTGCAGTTGAGGCTGAACAGATCCACTCAAGAGAAACAATCTCTGCCAAATATGTCACATTTAAAGGTGGTATTATGACCCTATGGGCTCTACCTTCTACAAGTTCTTTTCTTCTCTGCTAAGCTAGACTGCTTCCTGACATAGCTTAGGAGACCTTTATTATACATATTTTTAAAAGCTGAGTTCCTGAATGGGGTCTTCCCAGTCATCCATATCCATTTTTCCAAGGTCTTGGTTGTACACTGTGGCAAGGTGAGGTCTCAGACACCCTTGCAGGTCTTGCACTCTTGTGGCTGAGCAAGGACTGGTTGGCCTTTCTCAATTCTACCTCCCCGCAAGCAGAGAGGGTGTCGGCTAGTTGGAGGGAATTGGTGGGGGAGCAGGGGTCCCCGCACTCTACCCCAGGCCCTGACCCAGGGACCTTATTGAGTAGCAGCCTCCGCAAGAGTCCAGGAGGGCTCCTACCTTCCCTGGATCACCACTCAGTGACCCCACTACTCCTGGTCTGCCTTCAGGCACTGCAAAGTCCCACAGTCTCCTGGCCTGAAGCCTCAGTTTTTGGGGCCCCTCCCTTGTTTGGGGTTGGGGTTGCCCCACCTCCACTCCCTGGCTTAGCCTCCAAGCAACAAAGTCCACCCTCAGGCTGCAGGGCCTAGAGAGCACTGCTTGTAAGGTTCTCTCTCCCAACACGAACCTGTACCTTTTTGTGCTGTGGCAAACGGCAAGCAAAGCTTCTAAGTTTTCTCCTAGCAGCTCTACTTTCTAGCCTCCTTTCAGCAGCCCCACCCTGCCTGAGGAGAAGGCTTTTAAGCAGTACAGCAGGTTTGTTGATTGGGACACCTGCAGCCAAATACCCTGGAGTAGTCCTGGCTAATTTAATCCAGGGAACAAGGCTTTACTAATCCTGGGACTCCTATCTACCCCCTCCACCACTCTCCTATACCCAACCAGTTTGACCTCGTCACAACAAATACCAGAAATATACTTTTGGGCATCCATTATGTCTTTTTCCTGATACCAATTTGCCTTCAAGGAAGTCCTTTGGGATGCATCCATTATTCATTCAGAACACATACAAGCCAGTGGAGAAATCTCTGTTTAAGGTGTTTGCATGGTAGGCCCACTTGATCACCTCAGTGTTAGAGAAGCTGTCCCTCCAGGAGGTTCCAAAAGTCAATGAAGGCTCAGAAGCCCTAAGGTCAGAAAAGACCAATATGATTATCTATTCTGACTCCCTGCACAATTCAGGCAACAGAACTCTTCATCCGCCCAATCCTGTAATTAACCTTTAATCTATAACTGAGTTAGTAAAGTCATCATATTATGCTATCCCTTCCATGAATTTATACAAGTATTGAAGTCAGCTAGGTCTTTTGCCAAACCCCATCCCCCCAGAGCTCCCCTTGGAGGACTATTGCAGAACTTAACTCATCTGATGGTTAGAAATCTACATCAAATTTCAAATCTTAACTTCCTATTGGCCAGCTATACCCATTGTTCCTGTGTCTACATAGGCACTGAACTTAAATAATTCCTATCCCTCCCTGGTATTTACCTCTCTGATGTATATATTCCCCTCAACTGTCTTTTGATTAGACTAAACAAGCCAAATTCTTGACCACACACAAGAAAGCTATTGAACCTTTTTTTTTTTCCCTGATGATAGAATAAGGTCCATGTCTCATGCCTATACAAAAGTGTACTGATTACACATTCACAATATATCCAGACCTTTGTGTGATCTGTTGTTTTATTGTTTTGCCAGACCCTTTTGACCAGTCTGGATATTGTAATGCCAGCTTTTTTAGTGCAGATGTTGAGTTCCATTTAAAGCAAAAAGTTGTTGGTGATAGTGGAACTCCCAATCTGTGAACAAATTCATGAGTTGAAGTTCATTATTATTCATGTTGATGGGAGTGGTTCTTCAACTCCTTGGTACATTACGTTGTCTTCTTTAAACTAACTGTAACCCTGAAGTCTTGTGAAGAATTAGAAAAACTGTACATGAGATTTTGGAAACTGGCTTTGGGTTTGTGAGTGCTATGTCATCAGTAAAGAGAATACACTGGAGAAGGGCTTCCTGAGTCTTGGTTTTAGATCCAGATTTTGCAAGATTGAACAGCTGTTCATCAGATCATGTGTGTAAATAGATTCCCTCATCTGAGGGCCCAAAAGCTTGTTTTAGCAATGAGGAGAAAAACCAGAACAAAGCTGGGGTAAGCACATAGTGTTTCTTGACCCAGCTACGAATCTGGAAAGCCTTGGAGACTGAGCCGTTGTATTGGACTGTGCTGTAAATATTTTCATGGAAAGACTCTTGGTTAAGGACTTATGGAAGGAAAGGGGCGCTGTCAATTACAAATGTAAATAGTCCACTTTTACTGACACCATCAAAAGCCTTTGTGAGACTGGTAAAGGTTACGTAAAGGAGCTTTATATGTTCTTTGTGTTTCTCTTGCAGTTGTCTCAGCGAGATGAACATGTTGTCTTTCAGTGCTGAACACACACTAAGTCGATGTTTTGTCTTGCAGCTTTGTCTGGAAGAACAAATGTCTTACAGAGACATCACAGTAGCAATCCTTCCGTGTTTCTATTCATTTTAATAATTTTATTTATTTGTTCTGTATTGACCAAAACATTTGATCCATGCAACATAACCAGCTTCAACCGTTTTCCTGAAATCCACTAGCAGAAAAAACATATTCATATTCTGAAATCCTGCTTATAGCAGTAATCAACTGGTCATAACACTGGTCCTTCATGTCAGAAGATAAGAAAAGTGTTGGGACATATACACACACATGCATGCCCGCAAAGTTGACCGACTGTCCCCTCCCTCAAACATAAACAAGCATAATACCAAAATTCCCTCTGATCCATTTGTAAATGGCTCAATCATCCCCAGAAATGAGTTCTTGATGGCAAATCTGTGTGCTCTCACACTTCGTTAATGCTTTTCCCATTCTAGAAAACGTGTAGGCTTTTTTCCCCTAAGAGAGCCACTTGATGTATTGAGGGATGTGATAGTCATTCATTGATCAGGGCAGTTATTCATACATCATTGATTAGTTGGAATAAATAAATAAACCGGTTTTCATGGTGTCAATGTTCCACCATGCTATCTTCCAAGATGTTTTCTTTCTCTTATTTAATGTGCCTTGTGTGTTGACTACAGTCCACTTATTGAGTTATAAAACTCAGCTCCAAGCATACCTTGAAACAGGCAAACTATGTTGGGACAATGGGACTGCCCAGTTTTATGGTGAGTAGTAGTTGTCCAGCGAGACAAAAGGATGTCTTCCACTGTTGGAGATAGTCCTTGGTGCTCAAATCTACACCAAGTAAAGGCTTAAAAATAGTGAAGGCTGCCTCTAGTGTCATCGCAAAGCTATAGCACCTCTCTGGGACACAAGACAGGCTAGATAATATAGACGTCCTGAGATACCCACGCACCTGGGCCTCCTTGGTGTCACCGGCATGATACAGCGAAGAGGAAGACCAATACAAGTGAAACATGAATTTGCCACTACAGTTGCCAGAACAATAAAAACATCCTAGTACCTGACCTCCACAGGGGCTACATTTTGGATTTTCTGTCTGAGTTTACTTTGATAGCCCTATGTTCTCCCAAGTTAGACTCAGACTCTAAGCTCAGGAGGGACCAGCACAATCATCTAGTCTGACATCTTCTATGATGCAGACAACAGAATCTCACCTGCTCGTTCCTGTAATAAAGATCTAATGTATGACTGAGTTATTAAAGTTAAAGTTCACCCACAAGCCAGTGGGGCTTTTCCATCAAGGGTTGCTCTTTTAGCCTTTTCCTCTCCTGGGTTTGATAAGTCACAGATAGTATTGTCTATTCTCATTCTGGTAGAGATATGGCCTGACCTGTCCCAAATTTCACAGCTGTACACTCTTATTTATGGGTCACATAATTATACTAACTTATATTACTTTTAAACAAAGTAGGTAAAATTGAAGCGATTTGAATAGACAATCCCCATCCCCACCACCTTCAGACTATATCAGAGCTGTGTTTTGTGGCACTAAATTAAAACACACTACACTAAAAGTCTGTACAGGTATTTTACTAGACTATTTAAACACCTTAGTATATTCTCATGCTTTTAAAATCCTTTATTGTTCAGTTTATCACAATGCTCATAAACCAACTTCTTTTTATTTGGGTGTCAGAAAAGGATTGTCAATGACAGCAATAAAGTGATCATGCAGTGAAATCTACTTGTCTAGGCACCCCATTGCTGGGATAGAAACAATGATAAAATTAATTTAAATAACCTAATCTTTGTCTTTTGCACTCTAGACTGGGCTCTCTACATAATGTTCAAAGAACCATCTAAGTGTTTGTAGCAATTACACATAATAGCTGAGAACATATCAGACAAAAGTTATTTTTTTATAGTTTTAGCTTATAATTGTCAATATTTAACATAATCTGGTGATTCATCAAATAAAAAAATGCACAACTGTCAAACTCGGTCCTGAAATTCTACATAACTAAAAGGTCATATCTGGCTGACTTAATCCCCAAAGGGACTCCACTAACCGGAGTTCCACAATGGGTATATGTTTAGGCTGTAGTCTCTATTATTTTCAGTATTCTGTTTTATGCTTTAGAAGTGACTGTTAAACAATAGGTAAGCCAACTGGTTACCAGCACTATGCAGCAAATATGCTGAAAAACCGCAGACCTTTAGATTCAGTAGCAATATGTCTAACAGGTTTTAAAGGATAATATATTGAGCATTTTTATGAAAGAACTGGAAACAAACAAATAATTGTGACTGGAACATTAGTAATGTGATTTCCAAGTTGTTTTCATTCTAAGGCCTGTTTTCAGTTACCCAGAGCCTCAAACTTTTCATTTAACAGGCTGAAATTTTAGAATTCTCATATTTGCTGGGAAGTGATGTTTGATCCCAGATCAAAATAAAATAGTTCAGTCACTTTTGATTTCAGTGAAAATGAAACAATCAAACCTATGAGCTCCCTATCCCACTGCTCAGGTGCAATATTAATACTGTATAGTTATAAAGTAAAAGCAGGAAATTGGCCATGGAACTGGTCATCATGGACTGGTTTTGATTTGGCCATGTTATAACACTACACATTTCATACTTTCAAGTCTGCAGTACACACCATATACTTCTGCCACAATTCACTGGGAACATAGACTGCATATTGTGTGCAGCCATACACACACAATGAACATGCCTGATTATTTTGCATACTAAGAGAGTATGAGGATAAAATTAATCACTGTACACAAAGAAGCCACAAGACCTAATCACATTTCAGTCCATTCACTGACACTGCTCCATCTTGTGCTGGCCCTTTGCACAGTGAAGGACTTCACACTGAATAAGGCAGGGCACATCAAGAGTCAAATTTTAGATGAAGAATGTGCTGTGTTATGTTCAATAGCCCATGGATAGAGAAAAGATTAAGTCAAGAATCAATATAAGTGTTTTTTCTCAGCATCTGCGTGTTAGAAAGAACATGGACTACTGAAATTTAGCCAGTATCTTATCAACCTCAGAAATATCTTATTTGGTCTATAAGATAAAAAGGTATGCATGAAATATAAAACTAATTTTTTTAAAAGTGACAGACAAGGAAAATAGTGACAGATGAGAAGATTTTTGCTTATTCTTTTTACACTACTTATTCACAATAGGGAATTTTTAGGCAGATTTACAGTACATTATCATTAGAGTAAATATGACAGGTCAGTGCTATAAAATCATGCACCAATTTTAGTATTTAATATTAACACAGTGCTTTAAGTATTTAGAGTAATTATGCTTTGTATAACAGTAACTTTACTTCAGAAATAAAGTCTTCCTCTTCAAATATGATAATTTACAATATTTATTACCACAAGCAGTTCTAAATTAGCAGATTTCTATTTTCAATCCTCTAAACAAAACATGGAATTATTACACACGAAACAGACCATATGAAAGTGTCTTGCCTGATTAAACAATTAAGAAGCACTTCTCTGCTTCTTTGATAGAATTAATATATGTGGTACACAGGAAGCACTGCATCTTAAATTAGCCCTAGTATATATAAACAGTAAATTGTCACCCTTTCACTTTTTATTCCTAAACTATCAAATCCTGGGTTAAGTGCCCTTCCATAACAGTCTACATTCACTAAAATAGATTTCAGTCAGTTATAAAAATGATTTTGGAGCAAGACTTTTTACTAAAATAATTAACAGTAAAGGCCTTAAGTACATTCCACTTTCTTGCCTTCTGCTGATAAGGGTAAGTTTTGAAGTAATCTTCAGTGAAGGAGTGTTAATATACTTATTTTGCTTTTTGAAATCCAATCAGAGGTCTTCAGATGATACATAAGCGTAACCTAGCTAGAAGAACCAGAAGTCAGCTGCATAAAATAAAAGCTTGGAAGTACATCAACCATGCCTTGGTCTTTCCATCTGAACCCTCTAATTTCTCTCCAAGTAGCCTATGAAAGCAGTGCACTCAAGGCATCTGAGAGTAGTTCTGGCATTTCTGTTTTGGCCTGGTCCTGCCTTTCCACTTGATGAGCCCCCTTGCTCTGTCAGCCCAGAATACCACCTATGCTTTACCCTTATACAACTACGACACTGTCCACATGTACTCTAGACTGGGTATCAATGACAGAAACATCTACTAGTAAAAGATAACACCTCTCCGATGTAGCCAGGGTCTTCAGGTGGCAGAGTCTCTTTTCTCACTGTCAGCTTAAACAAACTATAAACTAGTGTCCACACAGTGTATGGAATTTTTCGGTCCCACAGCTAAAATGTGCTTTCAGTTACCTGCAAGCATGCCAGTTCCCAGGCTTTCACTTCTATGTACACTATTTTCTTTGACCCAATGCCCCCCAATGTTTTAAATTCCTAGCATTTTTTTCCTTCTTAGACAAGCAAACTCCTTGCCAGTTATTTCATAATGTACTACGGTTTTATCAGGTTCTTTTATATCATTCAATTTTTTTTTTATTTTCCTCTCTTAAAAGAGCAATGAAAATACAGACAATATCAATTTTTCCTATTCATTATCCAACTCAAAAAAAAATCCATATACACAAACAGCACTTAACTCTTTGAAGCCTAAAATGCTACTGTGTAAAACCAAAAGATCATAAACAGATTCCAAAGTAAACATCATCATCTGTTACAAAGGATTACTTAACTTTCATAATAGCCTTCATCAAAGCTGTGAGAGTCCAATATCATTTTCTCTTTATGACACAGAAAACTACAGATAGAATTTTTAGTAATATTCCGTATTCTTAAGTACATCATTATTGGCTCCATCATTACACCCAATAAGATTATGTAACAGTTGCCATATACTTTTTTTGTTTTTTTTAAATAAAAGGACAATCTGCGTTTTTCATCAAAACACAGAGGATATACATATTCTCTCTCCCTCCCTCTCCCCCCCCACACTTACAGTTTCCCCTTAATTTTTTATAGATACCTATTTATGACTTGTTCAAAACATTAGGCACTCCTTAATTAAATGGTATAAAACTTTCCAAAGCGAACAGTAAAAGCCCCACAGGTTCAGTCATTAGGAAGTGTGCTAAACAAGTTATTAAGAAAAAACATATTTTAAGAAATAAAATATGCATAGTGCAATCTGCACTGTCAAGGAATCTAGATAACCACATAGATGGTTTGCTAATTCTACTTCCAAAAATCCCACAACACAGAGTTACAAACGTGCCTGTGCAGTGGCCTTAAGATGCTCATTTACCCCTGTTTCTGGAACGTGAAGAGATACTGTACTTTTCAAATTATATTTTTGCACTCACAATGTGAATAAACAAACAATAAATCAAGTTTCAGAATTGTTTTAAGTACTGCATAATTGCTCTAGTGGAACTAACTTGTCACTCATGTGCGTTTCAATTTGTATTCAGCAAAAATACATGATGAAGACAGGAAGAAAATGCATCTGACATGTTTAGGTAACAAGAAGTGCCAATTAAGTACATCTTTATATACAGAAATATGTAAATGGCACTGAAAAACTAACAGAACATGATTTCTTGTTTAAAATGTTTATGCATTCTAAGTAAACATTTTTGCTTTCTTGTAAAGTGAGAGATAAGAAAATGCTAAAACTTACCTGCAGTTTTTTGAGGGGGGGGGGCACCCTAAGAGAAATCTATTTATACTGTGAAAAAAACCAACATCAGACACTTAGGAACTTGGTATGCAATACAAATGAACACTTATGAAGTGCACAAAATATACTTATTACCCAATGAAGAACAAAATTGGAATTCTTTGCTTACATCACAATTTAAATGGTAATGCTTGTGACTAACTACTCACTAATTTAAAGCGATTTCAGTCTAGCCTTAAAATAACCTTTCTGCCCTTACCTGCCCTGCTCTACCCCTGTTCCTGATATATAACACAAAAATATTAGGTAAAGTTGTGACCAGACAACGCAAAGCTGTTAAGTACTGAATTTATAACAGAACCCTCTAATACCTGGTTTGAAAGAGACTACAATACTCCAACCGAGTCTTTCAAAAGTCTTGCCCACGTGCTGGAAAGATTTTTTCATGGTGTTCCAGCACCACTGACTTGACTCCTCAAGCACGTGTTACCACCTTTGCAAGAAATGTATGATATCAAGAATACTAAAGACTGCAGCACTATTAGGAATGAAGAGTCTGAGAAAATATCCAGGAAATTCTTACATATGTTGTTTTGCCAGCTGGGCATTCACACAGCGCATGGGGGGGGGGGGGGGAAGAGGATGAGGAGGAAGAGAAGAATATAAGAGTAAAGAAAGACATAAGAGACTAGCTGGAAGAGGGGAAGAATGAAGGAGAAAGGATAAAGAATAAAACGACAGAAAAGCATATACCGGTAGATAAGAAATGGAAGAACACTGAGGCAGAAGCATGAACTGATGAGAGCAGGGACATAGCATGGGGATGCACAGGTAAAGAGTAACTTCCGTCACTTTAACCACACAAGTAGAGCTATCAAATACAGTTGAGGCTAGAGATCAAAAATGTTTTTGTTTCTGAGCATTAGTTCAGAAAGCAGAGAAATAGCTTCCTTTGGAGGTGTGGGGAAATTAACGTGACAAAATAGCTTTTTAAAAAATATTAAAATTCAAGAATTTTAATATGTATACACCATAGTCAAATTAGCATTTTCTACAGGTGAGATTTGCAAACTGCCTATGAATTATGAGCACAGGTTTCACTGATTTCTTTTTTGGGGGGGGAGGAGGCGGGGGGTTGGTAAAACACGCACCTAAGGCATTCAGGCACTTTTGAAAATCCTACCTTAAAATGTTTCCTGGTATGTTTTATAGATATTTATACATACAGCACAGTTTTGGCCCAATCTTACATGTGTTTTGGATCTGGATACAATGACTAGCTATAATATACAGAAATGTAAGAACTAACATTTGTCACAGAGAATGAAATGAATAGGTGAAGTTAAGGAACATTCACTAAGAGAGCTCTATCACAGATGGAAAGATTCTCACTGTGCCCCACTCCACTGATGTGCAGAATGTGCATAATGATAATGGAACTTTGAGGAAGCCAAAAAATTAGCCCCCCTCGCCTCCTAAAATGAAATAGAATTCTGCCATGGTTACTGTTCACAACCCTAAATATACTGTTCTCCACGCAAAATGCTAATATTTATTGCTACATGGTAGAGTAGTCACTGGCTGATTCACGCAAAACTGTCAACATCAACATATTCAGAAGATTCACCTTTAGTAGTTCTACTGCATTATCTTCTTTTCTCTAGCTGTTGTTTTTTTCCTCTATCATATTTGTATATTCACAGAACAGTTAATACTTAAGTAATCATGAACGCTCCAGTGCATAGATCAAAACAGCTACTATTGCTTGCCAGTCTTGATACAGCACATGCATTCTAATGTTGGTCTCCTTTATTTAAACAAAATTAAGTTTTGTGCTCTCTGCCAAGAGTTGTTTACAAATCATTGCTTTCTTCAATAACACCACACACTGCAATGTAACATTGAGAAAGATAATGTATTTTTAAGGATTTGCAATTACCATAAAGACATTAGATTTGTCCTACGACCAGGCAGGTTTAATACATGCTTTCCTGGCTCTACTTCTAACTCTGTCACCAAAAATCCTTTCTGGGTACTCCAAGACTATGACTGACTGTAACTCAACAAAATGTCATTTATGGTAAGAAGATGTCTTCCTCCTGCAGAGCTGTTATTCAGCTTTCCTAAATCTTAATATTACTATTGAACAAAAGTCCAACAACTCATAAGTACTACACCTGAATATTAATTTATGTTAAGAAGATATAAAGAATAAAAACTAAAACTTATAATTAAGTTTTACTGGAATGTTGGGCCATTAAATAATGATAAGCACTTATTATAAAGCATTAAGGTAATTGGTCTTTTATATGTCTACGTGTTATCTCCTACCGAGAGCCATACATTTGACCATGTAGTCACAAAAATTCTGGCCCATTAAACACACACATAGTTTACAAAAACACAATGTACATTCTTTCTATTAACCATTGTATAACAGACCAACAGATACATGGATATGTGAGATTGTACTTCGCTAAGGCCTTGTGTACCGTACGAAGTTCTGTCAACAAAAAACTTAGCTTTTGTTGACAAAACAGTCCCAGTGTCCATACTACACTCTTCTCTTGCTGACAAAACTGTCCCGCTTTGCCAACAAAATAAAACTACCTGAACAACCAGCATAGGGCATTTGTCAGCAAAGCTAAGGAAGCATAGTGCCAGTGTGGAACCTGTCTCCCCTTAGAGCAGTACAGAGCTCTCAGACTTGTCATTCAGTGCTCTAACAGAGACATGGGTCTTTAGCTGCCAGGTGCTCCATTATTACCGGTGGTAGGGGAGCTTTACCCACTCAGAGCTCTCACGATACCTTGTGGAAGAGGTGCTGGCCCATCCTAGTTGACATAGGTGCTTCAGCTACCCGGAACTACCCTGGGCACCCAGTGAGGGGACTGGGGATGGGGTGCTGTCAGGTGAGCCCCAGCAGATGAACCTCCACTGCCACTGGCAACCAGTGTACCACAGAGGCCGCCCCCTACTCCCGGGGTCATGGTTGTGCCCCTGGTGGCTACAGCTACAGCTATGCTACTGCCAGGGACTGCCACTGGGAACCCCAGGGAGATCCAGATGACTTGGTGTGGAGACATCGGGGAGCCTGTGGGTTTCCCCCATACTGCCATTTTGGTTGGTGGAAGTGGTCCACGTGAGGACACACTCCATCAACCATATGACAGCAGCATTGATGTCAACAATTGCTATTATTATAGCAGTGTCTGTCTGCCGGCAACAGTTCTGTAGGCAAAACTTACTACTGTAGACATCGCTTCAGAAATAATCCAATTTCCTCAGTTGCCTTACAGGAATATCAATCTACTTTCCCCAAATCATATTCACTTAAGTAATGTATTGCAAACAAGGAGTCTGGTGGCATTTTTAAATGCTAACAAATGTATTTATTGCCTGAGCTTTCATGGGAGAAAACCCACTTTGTCAGACCAATATATCAGAGATTTAACCAGATCTTATTTAAACTCTTATCCTCTAAACATGTGGTTTCCTTCATGGTAAACATTTAAATTTATGCTCTATATTATTATTTCTAGCATAAAAAAGTATATTTTTCTTCTGATTTACCAATTTTCACAATCACATCCATGTTTTTCCCTCCCAATAAAATCAAGTGGTAAGACTAAAAGAATATATGCAAAACATTTATGAACTAGCATCAATCCTTTTGAGCATCAAGCCTCCAGAAACATGCAAGTGAGAACTGAGCAACATTGTACTAAAATACACTTCTCAAATATAGACAAGGGTAGTCCAACTATATAATGGCTTCACAAAATTCCACAAGTCATAGGGCGGGGTTCGGCAAACTTTGCCAACCTCTTTGCCAGTTCATCCTCCTTGACCCTGAGCCAGTGCCAAGGCCCTCCTCCAAAAAAAATCCACCACCTGAAAATTTGGTGGCAGCCAAGGCTAGAGTTCGGAGTGCAGGGAGTTTCCCAGGCCCACTGCTGAAAGCAGCTGACCACAATAGCTCCTCTTGGCAGTGTGAGGTCACCACGCAAGCTGCAGAAAAAAGCTGCCTGGAGTGGCTCCTCACCAGGCTTGCTGCTGAAAGGATATGTCTCTGTGGATGGTGAAGAAAGGAGCCACTCTGGGCATCTTAATTCCATGGTGTGCGAGGGGACCCCCATCCCACTCATTGCCAAAAGGGGCTGGCTATGGGACCTTCTTTCCCTGGCATGCCTAGGGAACACCCCTCCCCAGGCATGTCACTGAAAGGAGCTGCCCAGAGCGGCATTTGGAGGCAGGAGTGGCGATTTTGGCAGCACCACAGAAGTTGCTGTGCGCCATGCCAAATGCACCTATATATCACTCTCCTGATATACATATTGGGGGTTGCCTAACCCTGTTACAGGGCTTGATTATAACCCTCACCAGTTTCATATCTGCGTATCTTCAGTGACAATTAACCTGATTTTCAACTGTGTAACTTGAAGAACCCAAACACTTAATGCTTATCTAGTTTTCTGTATTAACCCTCCACGTACATTAGTTGAAAACAGGGTTGAGTTAATTTCCTGACATACCCCAACTCTTAAAAAAAATAAAAATATATAAAAAAATTAATGACAAACTTAATCCTGATAAAACCACTGCTGTTTCCAATGTCACTTGTTTTGGTATACAATATCAAACTGGACCACAAGGAAAAGTTGAGCCTACAAACCAACTCTTTTGGCAAGCACCTTAAAATAAAATTTTAGTTTAAAAATAAAAACACAATTTGAAACCTTTCACTTTCACAGAATTGGAAATAGTGAAAATATACAGCTAAAATAATCTGAACTATTCTTCTATGTGCCAGTGCTAATCTTCCATATGTTTTCACTTCACAGGTACTTTATAAAACACACCTCTAACTGACTATTAAAAAAAAGTTGGCTGCTCAAACCACAATGATTTTCAAAGAAAGTTGGACATCTAATGCTCCTTCATAAGCCTAAACAAACAAGGAGTCCTGTAGCACTTTCAAAGATTAACAAATTTATTTGTCACATCAGCTCTTGTGGGAGAAAATCCTACTTCATCAGTGCTTTGAAGACGGGGAATTTTCTGGTTTTTGCCAAGTTCCAAAGTGGCAGACGTGTTAGTCTAGTAAAGCAAAAAAAGCAAGGAGTCTTGTGGCCCTTAAAGACTAACTGATTTAGTTATTGCATGAGCTTTCGTGGGAGAAAATCCCACTTTGTCAGATGCTTTGAAGTGGGATTTTCTCCCATAAAAGCTCATGCGATAAATCTGTTAGTCTTTAAATACCACAAGACTCCTTGCTTTTTCTTCCTGGTTTTTGTTTCTGTAAATTCCCCATCTTCAAAGTATTTGGCGAAGTTGGATTTTCTGCCATTAAAGCTCATGTGATAAATACATATTTTTACTCTGTAAAAGTGCCACAGGACTCCTTGTTCGTTTTGTTGAACGAGATAAACATGGCTATGTCTCTACAACTGTACAAGTCTAGCAAGTTTTTTTCCCCATAATTAAGGAAATATACTGAAATAAATTTTAAAACATTTTATTTTTTCTAAGGACATGAACTTCACAACACTGTACCATGTCTGGAGATTTATCTAGTAAGTGGTGGCTTGAATTGTTGTTCCAACCATTATGACATTGATATCTTTAAAACATAGTCTACATTTTAACGAGTACGCTCACTTGCTTCTCCTGCTTTCCTATGCATCCCATTTGCTTTTGTAAATGTTTCCATTGCCTTCTGTCAAACCAGAAGACTGGCTCATTGGCAAAAGTGTTGTGGGAAAACTTAGTATAAAAACTAGATGGAAGAGTTGCACACCACCAGATTCTTTTCTAAATTCAGTTCTCTGAAGGCCAAAGTCCCCCCAGAGGAGAACTCTGAGAAAATAGCTCGACTTGTTCCTGCTTTGAGCAAGGGTTGGACTAGATGACCGCCTGGGGTACCTCCCAACACTAAACTTTATGGGGGAGAGAAGTGTTTTCTAGGTTACTAATTATATACACTTAATTTGACTTATCTTGTCAACTTTCTCACACTTTAAAAATCATAAAATCAAACAAAATTATACAAAGGAAATGAATTCAGGAGTCCGTACAAGAGTAAACTTGTGGGGTCAACTTAATCTCAAATTCTCTGTGGAAACAGCCTTTGTTGTGAACCAAGTAAAACTTGCAGCTAAGCCCATAAATCATATTCTTCTTCTTTATCTGTTCCAATGTTGAAATTATTTATTGCCACCTATGATATAATGGGGACTCATCAAAATTTGTCTTTTTCTTGCAAACCAGGGACTTATCAATCCCTGTCAGCAGTTTTACCAAAAAGGAAGGTTTCCTTGTATCTTTCTCTTGTTTAGACAAATATATATCTAGATCTACTTCATATTTATGCAATACAGAAACAGTTTAATTGTTTTTTATTCTGGTATAAACCATAAATCAAAAAGGAAATAAAATGCACCCAAAGCACAATAGCTAAACAGCCTCCTTAAAAAAAAAAATTCAACAGAAATCAAGTTGCAGTTAGAGCAATAGTAAAAATTTATCCCTTAACATTAAAAAAAAAGTGGTTCACCCTGCAGTAACATATGTTACTCGAAATGTGCGTCCCTGGGTAACGCTCCACTCTAGATGCTCACTGTGCCCTCTTGCTGAGCTCAGAGATATTCACCACTGTCTCTGGTCAAGCTACATGTGCATGGCTCAACACACACACAGCCCGAGCCCCCATCTATTCCTTCTCAACCACAGAGTGCCAGTTTGTACAACACCACAGTAGAGGGGACGAGGGATGCAGTAGTGGGGTGTACCCAAGGACACACATCTAAAAGGCAAGCAACCTTCTTTTCTTCGAGTAGTGTCCCTGGGTGCTCCACTCTAGGTGCCTGTAAAGCAACTCCCTTGTGTTGGAATGAGGGTTACTGCTGATCATGTGCATTCGACAGATGAGAGGACTGTGGTCCCAAAAGCACTGTCTGATTTACATATTTGATCAAGCACATAATGTTTTGTGAAAGTGTGTACAGAACTCCAGGTTGTCACAGTACAGATGTCCTTGAGTGAGATATTCTTGAGAAAAGCCAAAGTTTTTGATTTTCCCCATGTAGTTCGAGTTCTGACTCAGCCTGGAGAGGGAGGATTAGCTAAGAAATACACTGTTAGCATGCAGCCTTTTATCCACTTTCATAGTCTCTGTGTGGATACTGTTTGTTCTTTAAACCATTCCATGAATAGTTTCAGTGTCTTACTAAGGATCTAGTCCTTGGTTTAGTCCAGACAGAAGGCTAGGGCCCTTCTAACATCCAATGTATGTAGGAGGGTCACGTGTGCATACATGTGTGGTTTTGGATGGAAGACTAGTAAGTTGGTTTCTTGGTTATTGTGGGATGATGGGTTGATCCTGGAGATAAATTTCATGTGGGTTTATAGTGTTACATTGTCCACGGGGAAAATCTTGGGGTGGGGGAGAGGCTGGCCATCAATGCTAACAGTTCACCCATGCATCTGGCTGATGTTACAGCCACCAAGAAGGCAACATTCATAAACAGATGACTCAATATGCAAGTTGCAAAAGGTTTGAATAGTTTCTGGGTTATTGACTAACACAAGGTTTAGATCTCAGGGCGGTACAAGTTGGTGTATGTCTGGATATACATTTTGTTCATTTCCTTACATCACTTCAGAGCCATTAAAACAGATTTATACACAGTGAGATAGGAAAATACAAGTGGCCCACGGGGTGGGGTGTGTGAGGGGGGAGAGTAAAATCCACTACCACTGTAATATGTTTACAAATCTTCTACCTCAAACAATACAGTGTCAGTGAAACTTACATATGAATTGTACACAATGCTTTCACTCTCATCCTATATCAGAAACTGGATTCTCAGCAAAGACATTTATAAAATAAAAACAATATTACTGTTTTACTTAATGCTACTGAGAGTGTCATCTAGAGGAAAAAATAAAATCATGGACTAAAAATACCATAGAAGTGCCAAAAACATGTCTGAAGCAAATATTTATAGTTAATAGTAAGAATCATGAGTCTGATGATTACTAATGTATAAAATTTACAAAAATGTCAGTAAAAATACCTTAAAGGACCAAAAGTTTTCTAAAAATAACATCTGAATTCAACACCAGTATTTTCACAGTAAAAAATACATTTTTTTTTCTTCTGACAACTATTTTATTTTTTACCCAATGCAAATTAGAATGGTCAAAATGTAAAGCTCGGGGGGAAAGGGGCTTATAATGTGAACAGCAAAATGATTCTTAAGTCTATCACTGTCATCAGTTTTTTCTACAGAAAACATCCATATATCAATCTATCATTGAAAACACATTTTCATTTTCATTAGTTTTATTTTATTTAAGCATGTGATGTTTGGTATATCTCAGTAACAAGGTACTGCTCTCAATTAACATTCACTGGTGAAAGTAGTATTTACAGCTACAGAGTAATGACTCCTTTGGTGTAAAAGGGACAGTTTGGTTTAGTCACCAGTTTTTAATCCAGTGGTTGTGAAGAAATAACTAGTTTATTTTTTTACATACGCTTATAACAAAAAAGTGTATTTGATGTACACAGAATGCACCAAAATAAACACTGTATTATAATATGGATTATTAATGAGAACAGTTTATTTTCTTTCCAAATCTAAAAAAGAGAAGATTAGCATTAAAGTAATTTAAATAGAAATGCACATCTTTAAAAAGTTGGAATGGAACAGTTCAAGTAAAATAATAATGAACAATTAATACCTCAGATACTGTAACTGAAATTTAGCTGCAACCATAACTAGTTATGTTTCAGCAGTTAATTTAGTAGAAAACCATTTACAACATTGTCAACATCTCTGAGATTAATGTTGATGGTAATTGATAAATGTGCTACCCGACCTCTAAGAATACCTCCTTACATCTACATTGTGAAGGGATACTAGGTATGAGGACTCCCCTTCAAATATTAGGACAAAGTTGCCAGATTAAAGCATGAATTTCCCACTAGACAAAAATCCAGCGGAAAAGTGAAAGTAGTATATGATTTAAAAACCTTTAAGCTTTCCCTCTCTCCTTAAAACAGCTATTACTACATGATAGTATTTCCCAGCAGCTTCTTTTTTTTATCTGTAGTCAGCAAAATCTTTGTGCTGAATCCTTTGAGTCTATCTCTACTGAAAGATCTCAGATAAGTGTTGTGTGGAGAAAGTTTTATTTGACAGGGAGACGACAGAAAGGCTATCACCAAAGCATATGAAGTCGCCACAAAATTCTTCTCTGGGGATAATGTTAACCCTTTTAACTGATTAGTGATTCCCTTTTATTTCAAAGGAGTCAATTTATACAGACGAGCAAGGTAAAGGACTGGATAAAAGCTTTAACTGAAAAATAAATGATAGTGAAGGACAAACTACAGCTTTATATCAAGGCACACTGGATGCACAAATAAGCACGTCACAGAGAAAAACAAATAAGATGTTTCCCAAGATTAGAAAAAAAGTTAGAATTACTACTGTTTTCATTTGTTTTGAAAGTTGTGGTTTTTGTCAGAAGTGAAAGCCTTTTCAGTTTTAAAGAAATCAAATAAAATCATACTTTGGGCTCATCCAGACTTTGGCCAAAAGAGAGCTTTTCAAGGCTTGAGATTACTTACTATATTCTTATTTCCACTATCCATTGTTAGAAAATACTGTAGGTCATTAGAACAAGAACACCTGCAGAAGAATGCCTGTCATTCTGCTTATATATTAAGAGCATCCTTTGCCACAAAGCAGCCCTCGTAACTGCATGCATACTGAAACCTTGTAGTTTTCCTTGTCTGTGCAAATATAAAAGCTGCTACCCATTTCAAGGGAGTACCTCACCCTTGGTATCAATCCTTATTTAATTCTGAGTTTGCTCAAGATTAGGCTCAAGCCTATCATCTTAACAGAAGGGCAAGATGGAAGAGGAAATCTTCCTTGATTGACATTCAGTTAGGCAGGGACCCTTTTTATAAGGGAAGCACTGCCCTAGGACTTCACTGGAGCAACAGTTCCATTACAGAAGGGTAGCCGTGTTAGTCTGTGTACAGCAAAAACAATGAGAGTCCTGTGGCACCTTACAGTCTAACAAGATTTCTTCAGGCAAAGCTTTTGTGCACTCCAATCCACTTTTTCAGATATGCTGATAAAGTGGGTTGGAGCCCACAAAAGCCTATGCCCAAAGAAATCTGTTAGTCTTTAAATTGTCACAGGACTCCCATTGTTTTTGCAGTTCCACAACAGTTATAGGATTTAAAAAAAAACAAAAAAAAACAACCCACTAATGTCCACATCAAAGGCCACATTTTTCTTCCCAAAAAGATTAATGATCAATGAACTGAGGGTACTTTGACAACAATGATGGTGGAAAGTAGGAAGGCAGGAATAAAAGCAATTTACACGTACACACACACTTTTTGGTTGTTGACTTCTAATCTGATGAATCACAAGCTAGTCAAAATTAGTTTCTTTGATCCTCTCATAAGTGACACCAGAAACCTGTAACAAACCTTGAAGGTATGAAGGTAAAGGCATGGGGGAGGTAAAGGCTCATAAGGCAAGATCGGTAGCATGAGCTTTGTGCCCCTAAAAATACTGTGCATCCCAATATCATGCCAAAGTTTTACTCTTTTAAGCTCTGTATCATGCTAGCCCTCCCCACCCCATTTTTAATTCAGGGGTACAAGGTGCTCCCCGGCACAGCCTTGGGGTTATATAGTTTGTGTCACCCCCCTGCCTCCGAAGGCGCTTTTGGTGCCACATTGTATTCAAACATACAAGTAAAATGCCACACCTTCTAATATACATTACAGCTTTCAACAGTTGCAGCCAAAGCTGGCAACATTTAGCATCAATTCATGCACAAACCAACCGCTAGCTAAGGACTGCAGAGAAGATAAAAACAAATGAAATCGGTTAAAAATATTACATCTTCTACTTATATGTTTGTTGTGGTTGGGAAGAATGATAACTGTGAAAAAGTGGGGAGGAGGAGAAAAATGTCAGCACAGCTCTAAGGAAACTAGGTGTGAGAAACACATGATAGCAGTAACAGGAGTGGTGTACCCAATTCCCCATGTTCCAATTTACAGTAGTATATATTATGTACATACTTAAACCAGGTTAATCTGTACTTGATTCATCTGTACGTCTGTGCATATAAAAGATTTAAGTAGTAACCAATTTTAAAACATGTATTTATCCTTGATTTAATAATCTGCCATTTTAGCCCTATTTTAAAATCCACATAAAAGTGGATCTTCCAAAGTGATTCAGATTAACAATGTCTGCCATGTACTTAGGACAAATAAACAAATTCAATTATATTAAAACGGTAAGTTTTTGAAGTCTTCTTTTGTATCATCAGTTTTGCAGTTACAGAATGATAGTTAAATATAGGATGGTACATCTATAATCATAAATACATTTCTCAGTACACTTAAAGGAGTTTGATCTATGTTCCCTTTTGAGAGAGGAATTATTTAATTTTTCTGTTGCTCACCACCCCCCCTCCAGAACACAGTCACAGTTTAGAGACAGAAGGGATGCAGATAGTCTAGCCTGACCTCCTGCACATCACAAGTCACCATCACCACCCAGCAACCACACAGTAATTGCAACCAAAGTACAGAAATTAATCCAAAAAGTTACAGCATACAGGAGACTAAACTCTACTCTAAAAATTATTTTGGGGGAAACTCTATGGCCTGTATTATATGTGAAGGTTAGACTAGATGATCACAATAGCCATGTCTGACCTTGAAATCTAGGAATAGGAGGGAATGGTTAATGAGATATACCCAGATGGTAAAAGTTAGATTTTTATCCCTTCCACCCCATGGACCTTTGCTGGTAATATTTTGGCCATGATCTCTGAACCAAACCAACTGTACACTAAATTTGTTCTACCTAAATCCTTGGGAAACCTGAGTCTTCTCAGAAACTTCCAGCAAGCTTCAGAGCAGGTTCGAATACATTCTTTGAAAAGTGGTTACACAGACTGAGATCTCCAGCAATGTCCATTACCTCAACCTTTCAGCACACAGACCTCTAATCATAAACGGGGTAATTTTGAGTTGGCTATAGTGCCTGAGCACCAGCTAGGAATTTTCTGACTGCCAGATGGAGAATGTTGGACCACTCTCAGGTTGTGTGTTAAGAGCAGCACTGTGGAAAATCTGGCCCAAATCAGCACTTAGAAAATAATTTAAGTTGTTATAGTTTAGCCTTACCTTGCGAAGAAAGCTGATGTTAAAACCCAGAGACTGAGCATTTCTTGAGCCTGAATTCATGTAGTTTCCAACCAACAGGACTAGTTCTAACAGTCTAGTAAAGCTCTCACTCTTCTTCAGCTCCTCACAGGCTAATGACACTGCCATTATGTCAGGTCTGATGTTGTTTACATGTTCTTCAAACATAAGCTTGAAAAGGATGCCATTGAGGCGAGGCCGTAACATTTTCACTGAGCTCATCTGTAACATCAAGAATGCTAATTGAGAATATGACAAACAGAACAATTTATATTTAATGCAGTGGATTTCAGTTCTATAAACCCTGTGTCCTTCCCACATAAAATTATTACAGTGCAACTGCATTGTCATTGTTTCCAAGAATGAGCATCTCCAAACTTAAGACGGTTTCTCAGAACAATGTCCATTCAGTTTATCCAAATAATTGCAAGAACATGTTTAACATTAATAAAGCATTTTCTAGGGTTAAACTCTTTTTCATGTAAATTGCATGACAACTGGAAATAAGTACTGTATATTCTGATAAAATTAGTCTTCAAGATGAACTAGATGAATATCTGTTACATGGAATACCAAGAACTACAGATTAAATAAAAGACCAACTGTCACAAATATTTTGTTACTGACATCATAGTTCCAAAGAAATTGCCTATTATTATAGTGCTTAACATCTTGAAATTACCTCTTACTTTCCTATGTTACATTTTAAAATAACATTATAAAATATTCTTACAATTTTTGGCAGGTGGAATATGTTATACAGTTTCAAATCACTTTTAAAGTGTTCATTTTAAATAATTATGCTCCAATAAAGAACTAAAATCTCACTTTGATATAATCAAACTTTCAAGCCTTCCACATAGGTTTGTCCTCCGCAGTGCATCTCAAGTTAATTATTATGTTTGGTTTTACACTGTATGTTCTAATACCCATTTGCATAACACTCATCATTAGTTCTCCTGTTATAAAAATAACTACAATACTGGATGTATAACTAGTATTTATCCATTGAAATACAATGTGAAACAAATGCTCAGGAGTCTGCAGCAAGTTAGCCTCCATTAGATTCAGATCATTTTGCATTCCAACTGAACACAGAAATTACCATACTGCATCAGACCAGTCATTAACTAACTAAAGTATTCTGGCCCTGGCCTCCAAACTAAATGCTTTTGGTGGGGGGGGGGGGGGAGACTCACACAGAAAAAGGTGTTTACAGAATAATGTTCAATAAGAAAAGTTCTTGCTAATCTCCCAACATTCACATGCTGTCTTCTGCCTAGCAGCTTAACTTTTTTTTTTTTTTTTTTTTTTTTTAAACTTGCTATAAGTATACTGGACATTTCTGTTAACTGTATAAATGTCCAACACTTTTTATTTAAATCCTGCTAAGCTTTTGACCTCAGTTTTGAGGCAATGAATTCCACGTGCAAATATAAAATTCCTTTCATACTTTTAAATTAATATTTGGTTGTGTTCCTGGTAAATTTCCTCTTCAAATGAAAAATAATTTTTTTGTCTTACACCATTCAAGAGCAGAAAGTTTGTTCTTCAACCCCCACTTCACTATTGAAATTATCTGCCCTGATCAGTGAGGTGGAAGAGTCATACATTCCTATCTTAACAAGACTAAATTTCAGTGATTTAAAATACCAACAGAGGTTAAAAAGTAAATTAATTGCAGAGGGAGCTGAACAGTGTACGGAACAGCAGCTCACTTATACATACTTTTTGCATTACTTGAAGGAGAATCATAACCACTATATTCAGAGATGTATGTCTTCTTCCTGATAGGATTTCTTAGTTGAGGTCTCTGCTGAACAAGATGGCTTGTCCCTGGGGACAAGATCTCTGAGCTCAAGTTACCTGCAAGATGTTTGTTTGCTTTGTTTGGGTGGTGAGTTGGTTTGTTTTTAATGAACTGAGACCTAAGATGGGTTAGCTCTCATTTTCCCTAACAGCTGCAGGCTTTATAGTCAGTACTAACTATGCACGGTAATTTGGCCACGTTGGTGTTTTTTTAAGAGTGATTACGAACAATAATTTCCTCCCCAAAAGTCTAGTAGGTAGTATTCTTCTTTCTTGGATTGCTCATCCTTACCCCCACAGAATCCACACCCGCCCCCCACACCTGAACTCCCAGAAAAAGAGCTATATAATCCATATATTACAAAGAATAAAAATGAAAATTGGAAGGGGGGAACTTTCCACTTAGGTTTTCTGATGAAATATATAATCCCCTGTCAACTGGCCTCAGATTATGTTAAATACTATCAGAAGGAGATAGTTACCTAACAACAACAATGTTTTGAGACTCTTGAATCAAAAGCTAAGAGCTATGCAACACCTTCAGTGAAATATCCAGCCAAGACAGAGACAGACTCCACTCTTTCTATTCCCCTAACTACTTAAATATTAGATAGTGTGGTAAACAATGAAATGTCTGCTTTCCATCCATTGTCCTTTTGATAAGTACAATTTTCAAGAAAGTTACATAAGTTATCATCTTTACACTTTGGATATTTTTCAAAAACTATGCTGTTTTTTATGTTGCAAAGCCATCATTCATAATCACTTCAAACAATAAACCTTGTCAGGAAGGAATCAGTCATGAGCTACCTTCAGGAATATAGTCTTGTTAGTGATTCAATAACTTAATCCACCACGATCAATTTTGCTGGATTTATAGCTGTCTGCCAAAATATGCCCATGTCGTTCTTATCCATCATAAATAATCTAACACTTTTTCTTCCCCTCCAAATGAACTACTAAAGCATGAGATACTAAACTCAGATGATGAAAATAACAAAATGTACAAACTATTAAAAAAAACAAGAAGGAATCTGGTGTTACTTTTAAAGTAATTTTGCTTGCCTTGTCCCCCACCTACCCTCCCTGTTAATTGCTGTACTCAACTCTTTGAATCCTAACAACTGCTTTGATTTGCTGTGACAGTCTGACCTGATCCTATGACTTGCACTCCCCTGAATATGTCTTGCTCCTGTTCTATAAATTTCCCACCTTCAATCATCTGATGAAGTGGGATTTTCTCCCATGAAACCTCATGCAATAAATAAATTTATGAGTTTTTCAAAGGGCCAGTAGACTCCTTGCTTGTTTTTTCTAAACAAGACTAACATGGCAACCCCTTTGGAGCTTATTTAAAATAACATTACTGGCTTATTGGGAGAATTACTGCAAATCTTTTGAGAGACATATTAAGGGAATTTACATGGATATGTGGAATTCATTGCCATAAGTTCGAGGCCAAAAGATTATTTATTTATTTATTTATTTATTTGTTTGTTTATTTATTTATTTATTTAGAGAGTGTGTGTGTATACTGGACTGCCTATAATAGTGACTGGATAGTGCAGTGCTTAAGTGCGCCGCCCTTTGATGCAGGAGACAGGGGGTTCAAATCCCAGTTGGTACCTACCTTTCCAGTTGGGGTCCTTGGGCAAAAGACCCCCTAACGCCTCACTTGCCTACCTCAAATACGAGAGTGACATGAACTAGGAGAGTCATGCCGGCTTGGATGTCGCCCAGATTAATAAGGTCTGTGCCAGATGTTGGGGAACCATGAAGATCTGACAATAAGTAGGCTACTGGAACAAACCATACATGGATGAGACAACAGAACCTGGAATTGATGGAATGCTACTACAACAGTAGACCTAAGGAGAGGGGATATATGAAATGTACGAGGGAACTATGGAGGGACAAAAGACCTACATCCCTGCTAACTGAAAAACAGCTACTTACCCAATGCTTCAACATAGTAAAGAGGAAGCTGCTCTCACAACTTGAGATAGACCAACTCCACATTACATCCTGGACTCAAGAAGACGACCAGGAAGAACAACTAGATGTGCAGCCAACACCTGAAGCCGGAACTTCACTGCGACCCCCTCCATTACAGAGCACAGCAGCTGATGTGAGGCACAAGATCATGGATAAACTAGCTACAGTCAACCCTCAAGACTGATTACCAAGGCTCATTGGAGAAGTACCATCAGATAGTATGCTAGAAGATGCCAATAGAGCCCTAACAACAACTCCTACTACCACCATAACTCAAACCAATTAACTGGTACATGCTACAGCCTCTGTAATCCTGGAGATGCTTGGCTACACAATCAAGAAGAAAAGCAGCACACCCCCCCCCGGAAAATGAGGTTGGAGGATAAGATCAAGGCAAGTCTGAGAGAAGTTAGTCAGCTGGTGGAACTGCAGAAGGGTGTAGAAATTAAGGAGAAGACTTGGCTACTGAAAAAATACAAGGGCCTGACTCCATCTGAAGCCCTAGAGACTGCTAAACAAAGGCTCACAGCCCTGGCTACCAGGCTAAGGAGATACACTAGAGAAGCAGAGGCCAAAAAGATAAATGCCCTGTTCTCCAAAGAACCATCCAAGGTGTACTCCCAACTGCAGTGCAACAACACAATAACAGCAGAGCCACCAACAGCAGAAACTGAACAATACTGGAAGAACATCTGGGAGAAAAAGGAGACTCATAACACCAGTGCAAAGTGGCTGCAGCACCTGAGAACAGACCACAGCAATCTCCCAAAACAAGAACCAGTCACCATCACAGTAGCAGACATCCAACAGCAGGTCAAGAACATGAAGAGCTGGACAGCACCTGGACTGGACATGATCCACACCTACTGGCTAAAGAAACTAAAAGCAGTGCATGAACGCCTAGCAGCACAGATGAGCCAACTGCTAGCAGCAGGCTCCCACCCAGACTGGCTAACACAAGGAAGGACAGTGCTGATCATGAAAGACCCCCACAAGGGAACAGCACCGGCCAACTACCGGCCAATAGCCTGCCTCCCCACAACATGGAAAGTCCTATCAGGCATCCTAGCCGCCAAGCTACAGGACCACATGGGCCAGTACCTGAGCACAGCTCAGAAGGGCATTGGGAACAACACCAGAGGCTCGTAACACCAGTTGCTCATAGACAGAGCAGTCGCCCAAGACTCAAAGTCTAGACAGACCAATCTGAGCACAGCCTGGATTGACTACAGGAAAGCCTACGACCCAATGCCGCACTCATGGATCTGTGAATGTCTGGCGCTATACAAAGTCAACAGGACACTAAGGACCTTCCTCAAGAACTCAATGGGACTGTGGAAGACAGCGCTGGAAGTCAACTCAAGACAGCTTGCACAAGTGACCATCAAGTGCGGCATATACCAAGGTGATGCACTGTCCCTGCTGCTGTTCTGCATTGACCCGGAAGCTCCTCACAATGTACGGAGGTTTCCACTCCAAATCCAACACCCAGAGGCTGTACACCAGCCAAAAAGAAGGCGGGCGGGGTTTGGTGAGTGTCAAAGCCACTG
This sequence comes from Podocnemis expansa, assembly GCA_007922195.1. Taxonomy (NCBI): domain Eukaryota; kingdom Metazoa; phylum Chordata; order Testudines; family Podocnemididae; genus Podocnemis; species Podocnemis expansa. Next base: position 36,241,611 of record ML681991.1, on the reverse strand, counting down.
TCCTGGATGAAACCCAGAGCATCCAGGAGTACATCAGTAAGATGGCACCCAAAGATGAGCTGCTGAGAGAATGCCTGAAGCAGCAGCAGACATGGGAGGAAGATCAAGCAGAAGAAGAAGTGCCATGGCAAGACAAGACCCTGCATGGGATGTACCATCGACAGATAGCTGAGGTGGCTGACATTGGGAAATCCTACCAGTGGCTGGAAAGGGCTGGACTAAAAGACAGCACTGAGGCACTGATCATAGCAGCACAAGAACAGGCACTGAGCACCAGATCCACTGAAGCAGGGGTCTACCACACTAGACAGGACCCAAGGTGCAGACTGTGCAGAGAGGCCTCAGAGAGAGTCCAACACATAGTGGCAGGATGTAAGAGGCAGGCAGGAACAGCATACACTGAACGGCACAACTAAGTAGCTGGCATTGTGTACAGGAACATCTGCACAGAGTATGGGCTAGACCCTCCCAAGTCCAGATGGGAGATCCCACAGAAGGTCGTGGAGAATAACCGGGCTAAGATTCTGTGGGACTTCCAGATCCAGACGGACAGGCAGGTACTGGCCAATCAACCAGACATCGTGGTAATAGACAAGGACCAGAAGACAGCGGTGGTGATAGATGTAGCAGTGCCAAGTGACAGCAACATCAGGAAGAAGGCGTATGAGAAGCTGGAGAAGTACCAGGGCCTGAAAGAGGAACTAGAGCGGATGTGGAAAGTGAAGGCCAAAGTGGTCCCAGTGGTGGTAGGAGCACTTGGGGCTGTTACTCCTAAGCTGGGAGAGTGGCTCCAACAGATCCCAGGAACAACATCAGAGCTCTCTGTCCAGAAGAGTGCAGTGCTCGGAACAGCTAAGATACTGCGCAGAACCCTCAAACTCCCAGGCCTCTGGTAGAGGACCCGAGGTTGAGGATGACACATACCACCCATAGGGGTGAGAGGGGAATTTTTATATTATATATATTATATATATATATATATTTGGAACCATTCCTCTGATTTGTTTATGTCGCTCTCCATCCTATCCCTGCCCTGCAGTCATATTGCTGTCTCACATATAATGCACCTCTTCCACCTTTTTTCCTCAACCTGTCATTCTTGAACAGTTTATATTCGTCCATAACAGAGCAACAGTTCTCATTCTTTACTTCATCTACACCAGTGTTTCCCAACCTTTTCCTTTATGTGGACCACTATATCATCATCAAAAGCTTTTGAGGACCACCACATGAGCAAGCCATTTTAAACATTTTTAACATAGCCTGTGGCTTATGGGAGTCAAACTTGTGTATCAAGGGGTATTAAAAGTGCAGCTATTTCGAATAATTTATTATGCTCACTCACAAACATACTGCACCCATCACAGTGCATTTACCTTCACTAATTATCTTTCTTTTCCCCACAGACCACCTGCAGTGCACTCATGGATCACCAGTGGTCACAGACCACAGGTTCAGAACCACTTATCTATACTATAATTTAAAACAATGAGATGATGACTTTAATGAGAAGTTACAAACGGATTATAAACAGTTTTTGTTTTTATATTATCTTCTTTATATTTTACTACTTATAAGAACACCAAAGGGCATCTCTTTCTCCCCCCAACCCCACCCCCCGACACTGACTCAGAGATGTATAGAATCTCACACACCCCTTAAGAAATAAATATGACGTTGCAGTAAAAAGAATTTGGACAGATTCTGGAACGTTTCCCATTAATAAAAAATATTTAATAAGGAAGTGGACAAATGTATAGGTGACACGGTGTGTGAAGCCCCAGAACTATTCAGATGTGGAGCTATCATGTTTTTGGCCAACATTAAAGGATGCTACAGTGAACATCTGGGAGTCTTTCTAAATAGGAGTGGGGAAAGGGAGACATCTGGCAGCCCTGCTAATTGCTGGCATGTCCTTGGGATGAGCGTCCAGTATGGGTACTCCATAGAGAAGAGACCGAGTGATCAGACAAAATAGATGGGTAAAGGATTTATAGAAGCTCTTTCTTAAATGAGTGGAAATAGGGAGGCAGGTGATCAAGGGTTTTTGGCACCTGTGACTGATGTAGCATAAAGTCAATCTGCTTCCTTTATACCCCACCCTTTAACTTTCATTTGAGGATGTAGCGCTGCCAGACCAAGTGCCAGCTTATGCCAAAGGTCCAGGTCACAGTAGCATATATAAAAGCAATTGTTAAATAGAAATATATTTGGTTATAAATTTCATATAAACTATGGTATGTTACATGCTTTGTTTTTACATGTCTGCTTCTGATTATAATAGAACAGCAAACATTTCTGTTGAATATAACACTAAAACTAAATATCCCATCAAAGCAGAAGGAAGATTTGTATAATGCAAAAGAAATTTAGCAAGAAAATACAAAGTTCTGCACATCTGAAGGTCAGTTGTTGTGTTGGACAATCAGAGATCTAAGATGCTAAATGTGCTCCTCTCTCTCCATGAAACCAACAACCCATGTAAGTGGCGATCCTGTCAGCTTGTTCTATGTGAGAAACAGCTATTAGTATAGACCCAAGGGAAGATCTTCCATCAGTGGACTGTCTGAATTCTAACAGGACAGAATAATTAAATGTAAACATCGGGATCCGCAGCACTATTCTGGGTAATCCTGACTGAGTTCTGCGAAACTGGCAGATTACTATATCTCTGCAATCATTTGGAATTATACACCATAACTTACCTGAAGGTCTAGTTTATCTGAATTTACCTCTCAAGTATCTACTAATTTGGTTGTAGTTGCATCCAAAGGAATAATACTAGTGTTATGACTGTAGTGTAACTTATAGAGCCATAGCTATGCTGTTATACTATTCTTATGGGCCTAACTTTCAAATTACCTTAATAAATGAACAAATTCCCCAGCCCCCTCACAAACAGAAACAACAGCAAAAAACCTGTAATCCTGATAGTATCAATATGTTTCAGCTGATTAATATATTAGACACCAGCCCCATTCCTTTGGATGCAGCCACAATCAAATTAATTCAAATCTTAAAATCTCTTAAATACATATATTGTACTTTCTGTAAAACACTGCTTCTTCAACAACCTAGAGAGCTCTTGGTCACTCCCATTAGTCTTTACTCCCTATTTTTTGGTTTCATTTATTGTCCAAACTACCACAAATGGCAAATAAAATTTCTGGATAGTGTTTTCTATCCAGCCAAGACACAAAGGGTTTACCACCTGAAGTCTTCCTTCCCCAATGACTACCACAGGAGACAGTCCCTTCCTGCAGCTTCCTCATGCTGTCTACTTTCAACTGAACCAAATGTTGCTTTTTTTTAAATCCCTTACTCCTGTTCCAGGTGCATCTGATAGTTAACAGGAAAGACTAGCTCCACCTCTCTGGCCCTTAAAGTGTCATACCACTCTGTTACGCACTGAGGTTACAGTTACACTTACCGTGCAAATTTGCCTCCTTAAAAGCTATCTTTCCAGATCAACTTTGTGATCAGTAAAGACTTGCTAAATCAATGTGGAGACTAACTCAATAAAACCATCCCCTTAAGTGGCATAGCCCTGCTTTGATGCGAATGCATTTCCTGTTGGTGCAGCACAGTGAAGATGCCACACACAAAAAGTTAAGAAGTTGACAGAAATTACACAAGCTATTCTATGAAGCTTGCCTAACTCCTCTTGACTGCTGATGAATTTTACCACCAGCATATACATAGCCTGAAACATGAGGATGTTCTGCTTGCTCAGGCATACTTTTTTCTCAACATGTAACAGAGTTGGACCAACAAATATCTTCTCTCTATTGTATTTGAACATAATTAATTTGATCACTATTAAATGTGAAACTATTTCATCCCAGCACATAACTTCACAACTGTCCAGAAACTTAATCTGAATATATAATTGATCTTAATACTTCATCTAAATGAAAATGAGATGCTCCTATTTTCATTCACAAATAGCAGGAATATTAAGCTAATTAGTCTGTTATAATAAGTAACCTAATTACAAAATATTCCATTTGCAAATGAATTTTAAACTTTTAATTCTGACCTTTATTAAGTTTGATGGATATCTTGATCAGTCAATTAAAACCTTGTTAATAATTAACATACCTACTTTGCATATGCAAATAAGTATACCTATTTTTTAAAAAAATCTTTATTTTACCCTTTTCCTTCATCCTGTATTTATTTTTTAACATGTTCTTTCAAATAGCATTATTCAGATCATCTTTAACCCAACACAGCATGAAATCTATAGTCTATCTAACCAGGTCACTAATTCAATTGAGTGGTTGGAACACTAGTAATAAACCTCCTTATCTTACCACAGATTCCAAAATTCAGCCATGCTTTCTTCACCTCAACAGATTTTTCACTTCTGCATCTTCTATTTGAATTTTTATTCAGGAATATAACTATTAAATTATATTAATGCATATTGAATACCAGGCACCTGATACTAGTGTGTGTGCACGCACACGTACATGCACTACTCTTGGACTGTGCCTCTTTAATTCTCTGCAGCACTTCATCAACATATTCCCCAAAACATAAGTGTAGCAGTTAACACACATAACTCTTAATTATCTACCAGTAACTTTGAGTCTCCAAGACATCATCAAGCATGGATCCCACTGTAGGGATCCCACTATATAACACCACATACACATGAAATCTGATTATTTTGACAAGCAGCATCTATTGGGACCACATATGAGCCCTGTCTCTCTGCATGACTCAACACAAGGACATGAATGTTTGGGCTGCAACCCTCCTCTTCTCATGTATTCCTACAAGACCATCTCTAAGGTTCCTAGGAAGAGCACTGACGCCACCTCTGGTTGCAACAGGCTTTTGTGAGAATGTCAGAGGGGTGAGTGGGTGGGGGAGTGAGTGTGTGAAGAGTTTGGTAGGTGGTAGGAAAAGGAATTGGATTGCATAGCCACAAACAATGGAAATTTAGCTCCTTTTTATTGGTTGTAATGTCCAATAATATCCTTCAGAAGAAGGCAAGGTATCTTCCATAGGACATACTCAGCGGACTAGCTCTGATGCAGGTCTTGAATGACACGGCAGTTCTACTGTCACGTCAAAGAAGTGTGTGTGCAGTTATGGGGCAAGATTGCCATCCTCTGCTATATTTCAGGCATTTCTTACTCCAGCAATCAGGTTGCCAGCAGTAAGACAGCATGCACCCTCTCTGTTATTGTTATGGTTCATGGCAGGCTAGAGAAGTACACATTCTTAGAGACAATAAGGTGACTCAAATATTTCAGCAAAAGTAGAATGTTATCAGTCTTCTCACTTTTTTGAGGGACCAGAGCTGCTCATTAAGTCAGCAACCACAGCCTCTGCTTTTGGACAGATATCCGAACTTTGGAGCAAGGTCACACTTGATATGGCCACCATGAGGGCCACAGAGTTGGCCATGGTGTCTGATGCATACATTGCTGCTCCAAAGGCCATTTCTGCCAACAGCAGACCCTTTTTCATGTTGTCTGGGAGCAAGTCTTCGTTCTCATATGAGAGTTTATTGACATGGAGTGTTACTCTGTTGTATGTTACAAAGGCACATTTGTCCCGCAGGGTTTGACAGTTGGACATTTGCAACCAGAATGATGCTGACAAGTATTACTTTCTCTCAGAGAGGTCTTGTCTTTGATGTGCTCTTGGCTAAACATATTTCTTCTTGATCAGCTGAGAGGGGAAAATCCAGAGTTAAGATGCATATAAAAAATACTTCAGCTCTTGAACACCAGTGCAGCACACGGTACCTTTTTGCACCACACTTCAATACTGACTATAACGGTCAGCATCTGGCACAAAGCTCTGACAAAGTCTAATTACAAGACAGGGCTAGTAGAGTTGACAGCTGAAAGCATTATGGAATTTTTAGGTGACTGATGTCTCAACACATCCAATCCATCCACCTTCTGCATCAAGTTCTCAAAATGCACCGAAATCTCCCACAATCACTGCTGAGATCACCACTTATGATGATGATGATGATGATGACAGGTCCCTAGGAAGTGAGAGAAGACACTGATGTGGCTGCACTTTTGAGTCCCACTGGTATTTTAGGGAAACCACTTTTTCTTCTTTCAATAATGGTGAGGAGTAGCTCCTTCACACCATAATGTCTAGACTACAATATCCCAGTGGGACCAAGGTGGCATCCTGTTTCCCTACATGTGGCTGCCTGACTTCTAACTGGACTATGCCTGTTTTAATGAGCCAGAGGTTTGGGCTCTGTGGAGGTCCTAAAAGTTGGGACTCTCTCAAGACCTCTTCCACTTGAGGCCAGAACAATTCAGTACAATTCCAGTTTTGTCAATCAGATTCTATAATTTGGCATACAGAAAAGCTATGCTAAATTGAACAGACTCAGGCATGAAGGATGGAGGTGATACGCTGTATTACAATTACAAAATTACACAGTAAATTTCTTCCTTCATATATACTTGCATATTGCATTCCATCTACTAGACACAGTGTTACATGTTTTGGGATTGGTCACTTTGTAGAAACCAATCCCTGTATCACACTTATTGTCTATATACAGTTTACTCTCACTCATTTTACATTCCAGGATTATTTTGCCCATTGTTATCTAGTCCACTGTAAATGGTTCCCTGGCTGTTCCTTTTATCTTAACTACTATAGACATTCTGTTTCTAACATGCTGATCCATGCAGTCTACTAATTTTGTCTCCCATGAAATGAGGCCTCATCCTTGTCCTGCCAAATCAGGCCTACTCTCAATTGTTTTTACAGAACTGCAGGACCTTCTAAGGTTGGTTCTCTTTTAGAAACTCAGGAAAAGATGATTTTAAGAGGGAGTTCACATCTTCCATGGGTGCTACGGATGTGTAGGGTGCTTTTGGTGCCAAACTCTGTGCCAGCAGTGGTGGACATCTCAGTGCCAAAGTTTGCTCTGAGGAAGCTTATGTCTCAGAGGTGGTGTTTTATGTGGAATTCTGATCCAAGACCAGTACCAAATAGCCATTTAATCCATTTCAGATATTGAATATTGAAGACTGCTGGCTGTCCTCCATATTTTCAAGAAGATTCAAGGAAGATAGTTTTTGTTTGTTTGTTAAGAGCTTGCAAAGACAGTGCAGTCAGACTGAACATAGTTGAAGTTCTGATTCATTGCCATAGACTTTAAGTTGGAACTGAGAGTGGGTCATGTTTCTGCCCTATTCTTTCTCTTCATAAGGCATCATAAAGAAACAGGATATCCAGGCCTGAAGGACACTCCTGATCAAAAGAATTCATTCTTGTGTACATGCACATCTACAGTGGGATCACACTGACATGTACCCAGCGTAGTAGTATTATTTACAATAGTAAGATACATGGTTGACAAACAAATTTTGCTATTTTCTATTTTAATGAAAAACAAGATACTAGAAAATTTAGTCATAATATCCTGATATGAGAGGTCTGAAGACAAACACAGCTATTTAAGACAGTCAGAATGAAATGGGTTAAGTTTTCCAATAGCATGTAAGTTAAATCTCTATTATTTTTATGGGAAAGAGAATACTAAAATTCAAGGAGTATTTGAACGGAAGTTGATGGATTAATTGAAAGGTAAATATATCATATTGTTATGCATACACCAAAAAAAGCAAGGGGAATGAGAATGCATGCCAGAAATGACAAAATGAAATTCCAGATAATGTATATTTCACAAAAATTGAAAAAAAATAAACAAACCCATAAGGCGGGTCCCAGATTGCAGTTTGGAATTCCTGAGGAAGGCCCATGACCTGCAGCCATGAGCTCCTTCTCAGGATCACCCCTGAAGCTATGGATCATGTAGCGGTGTCCACCACATCCAAGACTGATTGGAACAATCTTCTGAAGACCACCTTGCCCTCACTGATGATTACTGCAAACTCAGATCTAGACTCCTGCTGTAGCAAGCCCAGGAATTTAACTAGGGACACCTGAAAATTACAAGCATATCTGCTTAGGATTGTGAATTGGTTTGCAATCCTGAGCTAGAGTCCTTCAGTCTCCTCCTGAAAAGCTCCAAATTCTTTGAACCCCTGGCCTTTGGGAGGGTAGGCCTAATTGTTCCTGCTGCCTATTTTCATTGGCTGCAGCTACCACCAATGACCTATAGGTGGGGTGGGTGTAAAAGTGCCCATGCCCCTTGGTTGCAAGGTAATATTTTCTTCCCATCCTTTTAGTCATAGGTGAAATCAAACCTTGAGTCTGCCATAAAGCATTAGTACTCTCCTTGAAACTTTTAATAAAAGAGAGGGCAACCCTGGCCAGACCTTCAGGGCTTAAAATGACCACAGTTAGGTTAGACTCTTCTACCACTTCTTCTGTCTGCAGCCTCATATTAAAGGCCGCCCTCTGCAGCATCCTGCTGTTATCAGGAATGGTTTCTGGGTTGTTCCAGTCACTGCCTCATTTGGAGGCTTAGTAAGAAGACTGCTTCAGATGCACTGATGACTCCTGACCCTCAGCTTCCTTCACATCCCTTGAGGCAGCCATCCTGTTCTGCGGTGTTGGGATCACTATGTCTCTCTGTTCCTGCGTCTAGGTCTTATACATCTCCTGCCTCCACTGGGATGCTTGCAGACTGGGAAGGCTGAAGTCTCAACACCCAAGCCTGTGAGCAAGAGCTGCCTGACCAGGACCTCTGAGACGATGGATATGCCCATGGTGTCAGAACAGCCATGGTGTTGGCATATGCCACTGGGGAGGCTAATGTGCTGGAGGAGGAAGCAACTCCTCAGGTCTCTGTTTCCTTTGGCACTGGCTCCTTCTAGAGACCACCTACCCCTCATTAGAATATGACAAAAACCTGCTCTGGGGAACCATGGTGGTGAAGTGCCAGATTGTGCTGGACAGCAGAAAACCTAGATGTGGCAATGCACAGTGCCATTCGCAGATGGTGCCTCAGGGAAGGGGGCCTGGCTACTGCACCAAATGGTTCTAGAGAGTGGTGCCATGGGAAAATGAGGTCTGGCCATAGATCCCAGTTTGCCCCTCATTGGTATCGGAGACTTCCTATGTGCTGGACGCAGTCTGCACCCACAGGCAGGTGGAGCTGTCTCCTCCATCAGCTCCTGAATTACTTCAAAGGTTTCAGGCAGAGAGGGAAGCCGCAAATCTGCCTCCAAAATATTCTGTATTGAAGATGAGAATGACGCAAGACTCAATGTGCCTTTTGTTCCAGGGCTGAAGTCAACGGTATTGTGGCCTGAGAGATAGGGCTTGGGCAGCCCAGAACTCCCCTCTTTCATTGATCTTGAAGATAGAGAGGACCCTCTCTGTCGTCTTTTTCTACAGCACCAAGGAATAAAAATGCTACTCCTGACACTTCTACACTGTGGTTTGTGCTGATAAGGAGGAATGATGGCATTGTGGCTCTCTGAAATATTCCTTAGTTTACAGCAGCGTTGGGACATTCTGCATCAATACTGCCTTGCCAATACCTGGTTAGCCGGCTTCTGATGGACGAAGAACCTCTTCCATCATAAGCAATTTAAGCTTTTTGTCTCTTTCTTTCTGAGTCCTTTGGCAGAAGTTCTCTCATATCGTACAGCCATCTTGTAAGTGTGACTCCTCCAAAAACTTCAGTTTGGAGACATGGGCCTTGGCACAGGCTTCCAGCAGGAACTGCAGGATTTCAAGCCCAGCAGGCACCAAACCTAGGCTCAGAGTGGGCGCACTAACATGTTCTGTGAATTGGGATTCATATCTTAACTTACTTAACACACTATTAAGTACCAAACTAACTATTAACCATAAACTACCTACAGGTACTTATCCAAAACCGAGAAGGGGGGGAAAGCACTTGCTAGGCAAGAGTGTGCAACTGTTCCAGTGACAGTCATGGCAGTAAGAAGGAACTGAGGAGGGGAAGGGTCAGCTAAGTCCTATATCTACTGTGCCATGGAGACATGACTCCAGGAGCTGCAAAGCTGACCCTAGGGGTACTGTAGGGGAAAACTTTCCAGCAGATCACACTTGCAGCACACACACAACTGATCTGGAACTGACATAAGCAAGCACCTGAAGAACACCAATAAATTTCACTTTCTAAAGGGGTAGCCGTGTTAGTCTAGTGCAGCGAACAAAACAAAACAAAAAAAAACACAAGGAGTCGTGTGGCACTTATGAACTCTATTGAGATATAGAACATGAAAACTGTATTCTCTTTATGCAACTTGTCAAATTTATAATTATCATCGAAGCTATGATGGATACATGGCAAAAGAGAAAGAAAGAAAGAAAAAGAAACCTAATTAAAAATAGGCTGCATCAATACATACAACCTCTAATATGTAACAAGCAGCTTTTCAGGTCTATGACATTTATGCCACTAATGCACTAGCAATGTGGTTAACTTCATTTTCAGCAGCAAATGTATCATTTTCCTTGTGCAAGTCTATATATTAGCCTACCTATCTCTTTTTAAAAGGTTAAATAAGTATTCAATCTGAAAGGAACCAACGCCCTCAAACATTATCAATTCTGGAGGAATTTGTGCCTAGGAAGTCGGACTTAGGCTTCAAATCAACATTATCTCTCTCATTTTCATTTTGAGCACCATCAAAAGTTACTACACCCAATGTAAACTCCAAATATCATTAGTGAAATCATACAGTACCCCCTTTTATTTTGCTCATTACCCAAGAAAGTGATACATGGTTTTAACTATGTGTTTCCTTCTCTAAAACGTTAATTCAATACTCATGTTATTTCAGTCAGACTTTTCCAGTTTATATCATTACCACTGAATTTATTTAGCATATATAAACTGTTGCTGGCCATAACCATAAAAAAATAAAAGTGTAGATAGGAACAGGTAGTTGTTTTTTAGTTAAGAAACCTATGTATTAAAATAGAGAAAGCTATGAGAAAGTTCATAGTCATCGTTCACTGAGTACAAAAGGCAGACAATGTTAAAAGGCGGGGGGGGGGGGGCGGCAAACCCTAAAGTTCAGGGGGCAGAAGAGCACAGCAGTAAAATCTGTTACCAAAGTCAGGACGAAAAGGATTTCAGTCAACTGAGTACTAACAATGCTGAGAATTCCTAAAATTTTAAGTAGGATAAGAAAAGACTATCAAAAAGTTGTCAGATGTAGTAGAGAGCACATAGCTGGCAAAATATACTACATATGCCCATAGTATACAAATGTATATATGTGCATGCAGAAATAAACAGTTCCCTTATTGCAGTTAGATGCATTCATATAAAAACTAGGTCCATATTTATAATAAGGTTGTATTAATTCAAACCATATTTATGGCTCATCACATAATCAGCAGGTGCTTGGAATGAAATAGATTTAAGGACACAGCCTTTAAGGGCAGGGTCATAACTAGGGCAAGGCACCTGGGCTTTGCTCCAGGCATGCATCAAGTGGCTCTGTTTACCACTCAATCTAAGGGTGCATTCCATGTGATGCTCTCTCTGGGCACGCCCCAAGTGCAGAAATACCTAGTTCTGGAACTCTCTGAGGGTAAAATGTTTTGAATGTAAACAATATCTACCTCTCTCTTAAGCGCTGTTGATTTTAAAAACAAAAACAAAAAACAAGAAACCAACACACAGAGGGGAAGTAGGGATGTTATATATTAAATTACATAAAGGTGAAGTGTGTGGTTTACAAACTGAAAATAATTTAAGGAGGGACAGAAAATCTCTAGGGAAAACTTCATGATGCCATTGGAAATGAGAAGGTTTTGCATTAATGAGTGCCCTTTGATATGCTTTTGCACAGAAGAGGAGTAAGCAGGACCATTTTTGTTAGCTTGTTAAAAATACTAGCAAATAATTCACAGTTATATTAAGGTGACTGTCTCAAAATAACTGACCTACTTTTTGAAAACTAAGTTTTCAACCCTTGATAAACAGAATGCACAGGTTCAACACCAGAATTAACCCTTTCCTTGAGGCTGTGTGTGACTTCACCTCTCTGATCCTCTTCTTTAGCCATGGGGGCCTCCTGAACCATCTCCCCAGACTGACTTAGAATTTCCTCCCGGTCTCTCTAAAGAGATGATATTTCAGAGCTCAGCAATTCTTTTAAAAGGTGACAAATAGATGAAAAATTAATAAAATCTTTCATTTCTCAGCTTCCATATTTAAAAAAAAAAATATCACACCTGATTGGGCATGATATTTTTCCTTTGGCTCAACATCAGAGAAATACTGCAAGGACTGAGTTAGTGCTTTTTGGTGCATTCAAACTGTGTCAGAATTGAATTTACAGTGGACAGCTGGTTACAGCCTTCTCACAAGAGAGACTACTAGCTCTAGTCAAAATTTAATATTTATTTTTATTATATAATCAAATTTAATGTGCATATGGCAGTTGAACAATATACTGTTTACAAAACACTTCTCACTAGTACTTCTGGGATTTAAACTTGACTATCCAGCTTATGTTATATTGCAATGTTTGATTTAGGGATGAGTCCACATCACAAAGGGACACACACTGATTTTCTTACAATGGGCATAGAGTACTTTGTATCCCCATGGGGACTACTTCTGCAGAAAAGTGCTGTTACTCCACATGAGTAACATGAGACTCTAGAACAGAGTTTGGATCCAGACCTTAAAATTCTCTGACTGGAGAGGGTTTACTAGGTTTCACATTAAAGCTCATTATTTGTATGAACAAATGAAGCCACTGAATTCAAATTTTATTGATTTATCTTTATAACTCTGTTTGTGTTCCACTCCTTACAGAGCAAAATGATAATATGTTAAGAACATATGAACATGAACAGCCTCATTTTTTATGGTAAGATGAGAAAGGGAGTATCTTAACTCCGAAATAATCCACAGGTTAACTCTCAATTGCCAATACTGTGTCTCAGACATTAAGCATAAGCTTAAAAATTAGGAAAAAATCATCAGTTGATAACTCTGCATAACTGAATCATTAAGAAGCCTTAAATATACCTCTTCTCTGCTTTATTATTTATCATCAACAGCACTCCACTCTCAATCAGCACAGACATACAAAATCGGATTTGTCATAAAAATGACTTTTATAGAAAGTGGCTGTTAATTATACATCACTGTCCCTTTCAGTACAGTATAGCAGATTCTGCCAAGTACCTGTAGGGGTTCTATTTCATCAGAATCTTAATTTCTGGATTTTTGCCAATCTCTGTTGAATAAATTGAAAATGGGCAGGAGGAAAGAGAATGGTCCACAATTTATACAGTCTGCAAAACATGCATTAACAGTAATGAAAAAAATCAATACATTATTAAAATACTTTTCTTTTGAATGAATCTGACAAATCACAACTCCTAGCTGAATGTTAGTCTCGTACATACCACAACTCCAAACTGCTCCGGTTCACTGAGATCATCATATTCATGCTTGAACTGGGCTAAGGCACGGAGTTCGTTCTGTTCAGGAAGATTCTTCACCAAATTCTGTAACCAAAAAAGCCATGTCACCTTCATATTCTGATAGTAGTGATTTAAATAAGCATTTGATAAAAAATATGTTTATGCTATGTTTGTAGTTTCTTAGACAACTCAGTAATAAAGAGAATATTATGCGGCCTCTTGTTTTCATTTAGGTAATTCCAGTGCCATGCAAACTGTGATCTTAAATATCTATGCCACACACACACACACACACACACACACACACGTACGTCAATTAGATGGCTTTATACACGTCAGCATCTCCACTTAGTATCTTCTGTGACAGTAATCATGATTTTCCAGCAGTAAGCAGCTGGTGGTATGACCTCTGAACCCCTGGCGCCAGTGCATCCAAGTATTAGTCACTGGCTGCCAACTTTTTTTTTTTTGGCCCCTGTGGTTTCATCTTCCTCATTAAATTATAAATAAGGAGGTTTATTTTCTTTCCTGTTCCCCCTTCCCCATATAAAGCCAAATTCAACTGTCCTAAATAATTCTGGGCCTTATCCATAAAAGCAATATGCAGAGACCATTGCTTAAAAGAAATTTACACAAATAGAGACTGTTCCCAAACAGAATAAGTCTCCAGGGTTTTAGCTATTAAGCACTAGCTTTTCTCCTCTGATAATGCTTAATCAAGCTAAGCAAGATGTAAAATTGGTTCATAAGCTGATCCCACTATACGCTCAAAGAAAATGCTGCACATATCATATGACCAGTTGAACTCTGGCATGAGGACAGACCTACTTTACATACCCCCTCTCTATTTCTTTATTTTACATAAATATACTTCAGCTAGTACTGATGTAAAGAAATCCTACGTTTATAGCTACATTATGATATTCACATATATTCTTCCATAGTTTTGGTTTGTAATATGCAAATGGAAGAAAACACTAGGTTAATATCCCCTCCCCCCATTAAGCAAGGTAGACTTATCTTCTGTCAGAGGCTCATGCATTTTCTGTTAAACACAGGTGTTCAGCTAGATCCCAATGTTGCCAGACTGACAGAATATTTGCCTTATTATTGCCCTCGCTCATCAATGCACTCATGAATGTATTAGTGACTGTCTTTCCTCTGCCCAACCTCCGCAGGTTACCACTGTTCACAGATGACTTAAGGGAGACTAACTGGTAAGACAGAAAACAGGAGTACTGATAGCAGAAAATAAAATATGAATTACCTCTAGGGTCTTTTAAAAGATTCTATGCCACGGCAGCTACAGATGCTTAAGGAACTACTCCTCCCCGCACACACACACACCTCTACAGAGCTGTTTCAAATAGCATATGCAGAGTTCAATCAAACTAGAGTGTCTTTGCTGCATTCCAGAATCTGCTAACTAATAGTTTAGGTCTCCCCCCCCCCCAAAGAAATCCAACCCTGAATAAATTTAGGAAAGCTTTCCTGCCCCATTGAAAGGTAGTTGGAGCAGCAAAGGATAAACAAGGTGTAAGCTAACTGAATACAAGCCATTCCCAGAAGCTAATACTCAGAAACACTCTGAAATCTGTGCTACCATAAACATACTAGACACATGCCACTCTCTTGAAATGCCTCAAGTCCATATTAATTGATACTGTTTGATATGTAAACAATCTCTTAGCTATCACACTCCCGTCAATATCTTTTTCCTGTCTACAATATTTGGGCAGTGCTTTCAGCTTAATACCACCACCACTTATCCTCCCTCAGAGTCTGTTGGCAGAGCTGTGTATGAGATGTAGGTTATACCATCTAAGTGATACACAAATTCCCAATCACACAGCTCAGAGGTCACATGTCCTTGCTAATATTGATACAACTTTTTAAATTTCTGATCACTGTTAAACAACATTAGGTTGTCGATGACCCATTTAATGCATTTATTAAAGAAATATCATTCCCCATAGACTGACCATGTTTCATAATTAACACGTTAGAATTCAAATTACAAACAAAAAAATATTGTATTGTGACTAGTATCTGACCCCTGAGGCAGGACTCTGGTATGAAAGTGGGAGGCTACATTACACCATGTCCTGGAAGCCCTGGGAAGTCTGACCCACAACACCCCAACCCCATGTGTGGGAGAAGGCCCATGTTACAAGTTTGAACTGGGAATTTAAAAAATATGCTTGGGCTCTGTCCTCATATCTGCTGACTGTAATTTAGTTAGGCTAAGATCTACAACTAAAGGTTTTTAAATGGAAAGGTCAAAGAAACTTCAATCTCTGAGACACCACTATAGCAGTACACATAACACATACTATGCATCATGGCTTTCACTTTATGATATGCCAGTTGTCTGAAGTAAATGAATTCCTGTTACCAGAACACAAACTTTTAACTACTTTCCACATTTTGGCAATCACTCCACAGCAATCCCTAGAATTTATTTTCTTTAAACATTAATAAAACATTTAAAGGTTAGCTAAGTGAAGGTATTGGACTATAATACTCTTTCTTAACAAAACATATTTTTCGTTCCCTCACTAAGCCATGCTAGTTTTAGAAGACATTTGAGCTCCCCATGATTAAATTCATTATATTGTACACAAAGGGGTTTGAACTCCAAAAAGATCCTGACACATAGTCAAACTCATTTTAGAATGGCACACTATCATATCTGCATAACTATCACTGTCCATATGTCATTTAAAATTAGGTGCAGTGTTCCTGCATGTTTTATTTTAAACATTTTTTCCCTTCATATTGGTTCTACCCATAAACTTTAAGGAAAGATACTTGTGATTTCATTTTTAAGGAAAGCCTTGGCAAAGACCACTACCACTACATCTGCCTTTTATTCTCATTCCAACATCCACAATGCTCCTAGTCTCCAAAAGCATATTATACACAGTTCTCAAAAACAACCATTATTTTGTTACACATCTGCTTTATACATGTAAACTGAAATCTGAAAACCTTCAGATAAAGAATCAATGGCTGGCAGTTGTGACTCAAAGATGCAAAAAGTTGTGACTTGTATGCAAAAGATGGAACTCACTGAGTTTCAATAGAATACTAACGACATTTTGTGTTGATTACATATTACTACTCCCTTCAATATCAATTGCAACCTTATATGAATTAAAAGCTTAGGTTATAATTTGTTTGATTTAAGTGTCAGTACTATAAACAAAAATAGACATAACCAGACTATTAAGTGATAAGGTCTAGTGTATCTTTGTTTGCAGGACTGAAGAATAAATCTTTGTTCTTTCCTTATTTTTTCCATAGAAAGAAATGCACATGACTAATGCTCATATCCATCAAGATGTACATTCATATGAAATACAAGTGAAAGGAAACTTGCCGCATCACATAGATATGCGTAAGTAATAATTATTTCTATCTGCTTTTTCTATGTAATAAATTCACCCAAAATAAATATCCAGGGTATTTTCAAGCGTGTACAAAAAAACAATTTTGTGACTTTGGGGAAAAGTCATTTTGAGTATTACTTCCACTTCCATTTTAAAAGAGACTATAACTTCCTATGTGTAAATTATACATAGCATTTCAGGGAACTGACAGTATCTCAGAAGGTTTCAGCTACTGTCTTTTTAATGGCTGAAACTGTCAAAATGCTCCTCCATAATTCATTTCCCTTTCCGAACACAAAACACTGACACAGTTAATGTAGTTTAATAAGTGTGCATTTCAAAATCTTCTAGTTTACTTGCATAATCCAGTGGAATCTGGAAACTACTGTATTTAAAACAGCTGCAGGAAACAAAATAAGCAGACAGAAATGTACTCAAGTTACTTCGTGCACAGACACATGCACACATTTTTCCACAGGGAAGTCTTGTTTTTGTTGTTGTTTCAAAGCTGATTTTCAGAGTCACAAATGTATTAACAAGGTAACTTACTGTGCTGCAGGTTCAATAATGTTGAAAACAAGTATAATTACACAGGCTCCAAACTTTTTTTATTTTTTAAACTTCACTTTATTTTTTTATTTTATTTTAAAATCAAAGATTAGAGACATCTGTTTTACTACTTCCGTTTCTACTTATTCTTTAAACCTGGATTTAAAAAAGTAATCTCGGAGTACTTCATAATAATATTTAATATGAAACAATTAGTCTGGAATGCCATTATAGTAAATGTATGGTATTACAAAATATTAATATTATAGCTGTGTTAGGTGCTAGACAAAAGAAGTGACAAATCATACACAGAGACTTGGCTATTACAGAGAGCAAGTGATGGGAGAAGGAGCAAAACATGGAAGGAGAAGAGCCAAAATGACAGCAGGAACTCAGAATTAACAAGCACAATACCACCTATTTCTACATTGTTTTGGAGCTGCAAAGTTAGTTATCTAGACTGGTTAAAACACAATGACAGAAAACACTTCTGGGTAAGTAGGCTACTAACTGTATAGAAAGGACAGGGGACAATAAAACAAGAAAGAAGGTTGAGTATGAAGGGCAAGGATACACAGGTTCTAAGATAAAGATGAGCCGTTCAGTTATGACGGAGAAAATGGCACCATGGTGGTTGGAGGGCAGAGACTGATGCGGTCAGCTTTCCTTGTAAGCGTTATTTTAGGAAACTAACGAGACACATTATCATCCCCAGGGTAGCCCAAAAGAAGGTTTTTTTTTTTCCTCCTCCCCTCCCTTGCCTCAGATTAAGATCTAATTTATGATCTGTCAGCAAATCACACACCCAGGGAAGACCATCTTCTTTTCTTTGAACATCTTTTCTAAAATATCCCAGAACTGTTTTAATAAGACATACTGTAACCAAACATAGTTAAATCTAATAACCAGGAAGCAGTTGTGTGCTCACTCATCCCCACTCCATGTGTACTGCTTAACAATACTCCATCTACTACACTGTATTAATTGAGGTACAAAGTTAAATTTGCTGTTGTAATAATGAAAGCAGAAGTCTCTTCAAATAAACCTATATTTTAATTTACTTCCTTTTGTTATCATGCTTTTATTTTCCAGTGAAGTGCATTAATTTCCAAATAATTTTTGCTCATTTTACTTCATGTCTATCTCTCTCAAAGTATTTGGTGCTAATTATCTTTTTTGTGACTGATTCAACTTGGGCTTTAGAAGTAAAACGGCAAACCATCTCCAGACTGAGAAAATGATGTTAGAATCAAAGAGACTGAACAAGCAAAAGAGTAATCCTGCTGGGATAACATTTAAAACAAATAGCAGATGTGCAATGGTAAAATTATTTCTGTAGTTTAATATACCTCTACTGGCATACATTAACAACACAACACAAATGTTCATTTATTATTAAGACCCATTTTAGGTTTCAAATACCACAGTATTTTAAATCACCCACAACTACAAAAAAGCCAAGGATTATTTTTTTCTCTCTCACTCACTCACACCAGTTCATGAAAGAGATTGTATTAAATGCTTTTATTTTATGGGACACTTTTCTAGCGCTGGAATAAATGTCTTGCACAAATCTGAGCACAGGAACCTTCTGGCTTGGCGCTTAACCGCCAATGAGACTATTTGCACTTTCCTGATCACCAGTTTTGCCTGCATACAAATTTTGAGAGTGGTGACAAGCTAATTCTTGAGCTGGATGGTTGTCTTCTTAAATTTTCTAATTGACGCTAGAAAGGTGAGCCATGGAGAAGTTTGAATAAAGTTAGGCCCTGTTCTCTTTAAATCTTTCTGGTTAATTCATACTCTGACAAGCCAGGAAAATAACCCAAGTTATAATAATGAGGCTTTTTTTTTTGTATATGTTAAACAAAGGAAGCTAGTTTACTGTATTTGGTGACTAAGGGCTTCATAAACAGCCAATTCTATATTACTTGTATAATTCCATGTCAGAATTTGTTAGATTTCTTGCAGCTCTGAAGCACAGGAAGCTTATGGAGACAGAGGTAAAATTCAGAGGGATATTACCTACAGCCTATGTTAATGATGAAACAAATTAAAGTGCATTTTGATATGCAATAACTTTATTTCTTGAGAGGAAATTTATTAATGATAATTCTGCAACCTTACAGATATTAATACAAAGTTACTGGATTCCCAAGTAGCTGATTAATTTGCAAATATGATTAATGATTTCAGTATAGCTATTATTCAAGTAAGATATTGTCATCAAGGCAATGAGTACACAAATGGATTTATATAGCATGAAGAGGATTTACTCATGTTATCGAGTTCAGAAATGCCTCAGCGATTGCATTCAAGACACATTCATGATTTTGTAAAATGGTTTATTTGTAGGTTTTTGTTTTGATTTGTTAAATGCTATGGCTCTTGTTTATGCAGACCAAAGCCAAAAAATTTACAATGGAACAAAGCAACATTATTTTAGATTGTAAACAAGAATGCTCATTAGTTATAAATCTCATGGCATTTCCAATAGATTAAAGCTATTATCCTTATGTACATCTATGTAGGAAAACAGGAATTCAGGCTGCCTAGCTAAATTTTTCCAAGGATTTACACTGGATAAAGTATTCACCAAACTCTTCCCTGAATAACTGTTATTTGTCATGGATCTGATCTTTCACTATCGAGTGACTTCTGCTCTTCTTCTTTTACCCGCTATATCCCAAACAGATACAATTATCCATATACTTTCAGTTTTAAAGGTGTCAAGATCTGAGATCTATGGATAAAAGATGGTATAAAAAATGCCATGTGTTAGTGAAACTACCACCTTTGGCCTTCTACTGTGTAACAGGCTTCCACTCCAAGCCCCACCTATGATTCTATGATTCTTCCCTGAAGAAATAGGACAGGCTCCTCCATGTGTGCTCTCAGTGAGGCTATATTTTACATTCCTTCACCAGTAATACCACAGTCACCTTTGCCACTGTCTATTTACAGTATTTACCAAGCTTTAGGCTTTTTCAGTAGGAATCGGAGGGGAGGAGAGTTTCCCTAGTCTGAGCGCCCTCTGTGACTAGCACTGTTACTCAATCACCTCTACCCCTGCTTCCCACTTTCCTCTTGCACTTCCTTCCTATGTCTCTGATCAGCCCTGGATTGATGGGCATACTGAGTTCATTAACCCCAATCAGCTGATTCCCCTGGGAGCACTATTACACCTAAGTGATCGCAGTGCAGTCTCACCTTCTTCCATTATCTCACAGAGTTTTCAAACAGATCATAATTGTTCACCATATAGGTATTCTAGAATGCATCTTTAGAATTCACTTTTTTCTTAACTTCTCCTAACACTATTAGTCAGAGAATATAGTCAATAAAATATCAAATATGAAATTTTAAAGTTATGTACAAATACAAAGCAGTGATAGCAAGTTTGGCATTAAGACATTAATTTGATGGATCTGTAGATTTCCTACTTAAATTATTAATCTTGTCTCCCAAGAAAGTAAAACTAAATAACAAATTATATTTTAATATCACATCTTGGAAGACAAACATAAAACAATGAAAGATGAAATGTTGATGAGTTGTATTGTCAGTTATATTGTTTTCCTGAAGTTCATAACTTAGTATTTAAACTTATTTATTTATTTTAAAATATTTCTTTTGACAATCTCTCCTACCAATACAATGTGTCTGGCATATGTTCAGAAAAACTATACAACAGGGAAGTGATGACATATTGTTATATATATACAAAAAAGTTTCCAAAAGTACTTGGAACAAAATGAAAGTTGCGAGTAAGTCCCATGTCTCTAAAAACCTCAAACAAACATATTCACACAGAATGAAAGGCCTTAATGAGGGAAGCAATGTCACTGATAATCCTATTGTATTACTTGAACTTCTGAAGGTAGCAATACATGCGCATATTTTAAAACTGCTTATTTTGCAGACACCCAGCAAAATTAACTAACCTAAATAAATAAATAAATATGATCAATTGCATACATCATTAATAATTCCAGTGTTTTTGGGGGGGTGGGGGGTCATTTCTAATCTGATATTTCAAATTTAAAAAGAAGTATGATAGAGTAACTTGACCCTAAGGGCTGCTACTGTTAAGATAAAAAGGAAGATCGCTTCTTAACAACTGAAGTTATCTATTCTGTAGCAATTGCACAAGTTGCTTTTCAGGAGAACCCCAGAAAAGTAGCAAAGTAAAATCACTGCTAAGAGACGCACAATTAACTTTTTACATTAATTAGAAAATTAGTTTGTTACAACATTACTTTGAAGAGCTTTGAACTATGGGGTTAATCACAACAAGCCATGATAATAAACATAACTTTTCCTGTCTCTATGATTGTTAAACATTAAAACTGACTGAAAACAAGAAAAGCAACAAAAAAATTCTGCACAGTCAGTTCATTAAAATTCTCAGGGATATTTCCTTATCAAACTTTGAGAGAGAAAAAAATTGTCAAAAACTTTATGTTTAACAAAATTACCAACTTTCGCTAACAAATATCACATGAAAATCACATTCAGAGCTGACAGAGACAGCATGTTCTGCATAAAAGGATTGATACAGTGTTGGTATATATCTAAGGAAGCAAATCTTGCTCCAAATGAACTTACAAAGTATACAAAAGTGACTCCCTTTCTGAAGACATTTACAAGTCCCTATGTGGTATTGGGCATAATTGGATTTCCTGCACCTGGCAAAAGCAGTCTGTCCATGGCGCTTAACCAGCCAACCACCACATTGTCAGGTGCAGTGACTTCCAGTCTGTACGGAGTTTCTGGCTGCAATGCTACAAGATCAGATCCTGGAAACAAGAGAACTGGATCATAGGTAGAATGGATGTCTGAAGCACATCTGTCCAGCCAGAACTTCCTCATCCACTAGAGAGATACCAAAATGATCACAGATTTGTTTCTTGAGATCAGAAATTACCCTGGTAACCAGAAGAATTATGTATGTAATTTCTGTTTCAATTTATGGGAAAGGCATCCAGTGGCAATAATGGAGTCAGGGACCCTCTTCAGCAGTTTCAACATTTTGCAACATCTTTATTCTCAGAAAAGTCTTCCATGGCCCACTGACAGAACAGCATTACAATGAAGGATATGTATTAATCCCAGATTACCCACTCAGAAAATCTGCTAACTTGTCTCCTGGAAAACAAAGTGCCAATCGTGCCAACCAGTTCTGGTTACATCAGTTTAAGAAGTTGATGTTTCCAGGCAGAGGAGAGGATAGAGAGTCCCTTGTTTATGTAGTCCACAGCTTTTTGTGAAAATATGCATAACTGAGTTTTGAGAGACAGGCAGGACCAGTGTACAAGCCAGCCTGATGTCTCTGGACTCCCGAACGTTCATGTGTAGTCTCCCATCATTTGGAGACCAGGTTTCTGTGGTGACACAACATTGTATTATGAATTATGTTTCCTATCTTATACTCAGTGAAGAAAAGAGACAGTCCTTAGACTGAGATGGAGAGTTTGAAGACAAAGTTTGACAAGCCTCTTCAATTGTGTGCATGCCAGCCTGCGCCTAGCACTGAGAAGGTGTGTTTATATGGTTGTGGCTGGGTGCGATGTCAACAAAAAATCATGTCTTTGTAGGAACTGGAACCTCTTTTGTAATACAGTTATTGAGTGTCCCTATGAACTCTATTGACTGTGATTAAGTAAGCAATGCCATTTTGTAGCTCACTGACTGACCAAGCCAGTTATTAGCAATAATGCACAATACCAGGTTGTTAATGTCTGTTGCTGTAGCAGTGGTGGGCAAACATCTTGGTCTGAGGGCCACATCTGTCTCTAGCAAGACAGAGAAAGGCAGGGGACAGGGCAGAGCTGGAGAGGGAGCAGCTGCTGAGCTCTAGCCAAGGCAGCCTTGCTGTACTCAGTGAAGGTGGGGAAGGGGGCCAAGGCCAGAAAAAGGAATTGTCCATCATGTTTCTGCCAAGGCACTGCTGCCAGGCACACTCAGTACAAGAGGGGTGAGGGGGGAAGAGGTGGGCCTGGTAGCGGGAAGTAGTCATGGTGCTCAGGCCAGGGCACTACTGCTGGACCCACATATGGTGGGAGACGAGGAGCTGTCACTGCATGCAGTGGGAGAGGGTAAGTGGGAGGGGGAGTGGCTGCCATTCTCCAGTTAGGCCCAGCTGGTGGGTCTGCTGAAAGGCACCCACAAGCTGCAGTTTACCCACTTCTATACTATAGCCTGCCTTTCAACCAGCCAGCCATCCCAAGAGGTACGAATGAATGCTTTGCCTTCACAGAGCTGCTACCACCATGACATAATTAATGGGTCAACAGTGGAGAGTCTGAATGTCAGCTGCTTCTATTGGTAATGATTTGGTATCACCACAGATTTCAAGATCACGTATTCCTCCAATACAATACATCCTGCATATCAAGAAGTGTGAACCAGTTATAAGCCTTTTGATACGGACTGATCGAGTGATGTAAATAGTGGGAGTAGAAATCTCATCTGCTATATTCCGGCAGAAACTCTGATATTGATTCTAGATGAAGCAACAAAGCCATTTAGAAAACAAAAAACACAAAACCAAAACCCACCCCAAAACAGGTTTTCGTGAGATGGAATCCCGAAGTGGAATAGGATAGTGGGATGGAAGGAAGTACAGTGTGCTAATTGATGGGATGGCCCAGGGCAACTCTATCAAGCACATATTTTTCTGGGGTGCTATTGGGACATGCCTATTAGCAAAGGACAAAGCAGCTCCTAAAGGCAGTTGCTGGCTCATGGTCAGCTCCGAATTGCCTACTGATACTCCCAGCTGATTTGCTAACTGGCTGATGAAAGTGACACTGAAAGGAGAGGATGATAATCTCCTTTTGTACCACAACCATTTTGATTATACCTGACCTGGGAATCAAGGTGAGTCTGTTGCCTCTGTAAGGGCTGATACTTGTAGGACTTCTATGCTCTGCCTTTTACACTTTCACATGGGAACATAAGGTGGGTCATGGAGAATGCAGACCTACCAAAGGAGCCATCCAGACACATCCTCAAAGTAGGCTTTTTAGTTCAAAGTGTAAATAAAAAAGATTAAAGCACAGAAATTTTATATCTTAAATATATAAGCATTTCACAATGGAAGGAAGAATTAGGAAGAAAAAAAACATCAGAAAAGCATTTTGGTCAGGGCACAGGGAACAAAAATGAAGGACTCACAGTGTGCTTTAGTGCTCACCCTGTGCCAAGGAGGCAAAAAGTGATCTGGGGAGGATAGTCAGAAAGAAATTGTTTCCAAATGGTAAAGCATTTTGCTTCCCAAAGAGGTTTGCTACAAGCCCCACATTTGCTATTCTTTTTGCCACATCCCAAAATCAGAGGGGGAAAAGAGAGGAAGAAGCTTTCTGCAAAGGCAAACTAAGAAATGCTTCTTGTGCCCGTAGTAAGAGGGAAATGCTGTCCAGCTGGCAAACCTCCTGCGATATACCAGAGAACAGCTTTGATTAGACAACTCTTCCAAAGCTCCTCAGAAAAGGACTCCTTTTTTTGAACCCCAACAGGGTTGAAAAAAGCTAAAAGGGTAAGAAAAGTGTTAGTAAACAGGTAGGTTTAAGAAGGCAGCAGCATCCATTGGCATAAATATAAACAGTTATGATAAAATTAATAATGGAAATAATTAATAAAACATTACCACAAGTCTTAATTTTAGTTTAACTCCACTCACACAGTTTTAAGCATTAAGTGTTATAACCTGTGACTTTTAACTAAAAGGATCTGAAGGCAACAAATGGCAAAGCTAGATGTCAAAGAAAAGTTGTTCTAACAGCCTACATCTCCTAAGCCGCTGAAAAGATTTGTCATATTTCCCTGCAGGGGGGTGTGGGTGAACCTTCACCATAAGTAAAAGTGTCACATGTTTGATGCTGGTGTACATTTATTCTACATAAATAAAATTAATCCCCACCACAACTGCAAGTCTGAATGAAAACTTAAATATACAGTTGCTACCAATCCTTCCATAATAAAATATAACTGAACAAAAAAGCAAGGTAGACTCATACTAACATAACAAATGGTGAAAATGGGGACAATAAAGAGATTTCCACGAACATATAAGATGGATCTTTACTATCCTAATTCATTTATTTTTCTATGTAATGTAATAGCTCAGAAAGAATCATTCACATAATATGATCTCGCCTAATATGAATGCAGTTTGAGAAAACATATGCAAGTTCATGGAAGTTAGCATAATTAGGACAGATACCTTGTACAGTCATATATTAATCACTCTCTGTATTCGCTCCTGACTTCATCATTCTTATTACTTGGCAACAGAAAGCTGCACCCTCTTATAGTTTTATAGCTCATGATATTGAGAAAGTCACTATTCCCTTCACTCCAAGACTGAACAGTCATTCTATGAAGACCAGTAACTTTTCAGTATTTTTGTAGCAAAACAACAAATTTAAAAAAAACAAAAACAAAAACAAACAAAACAAAAAACAAAATCACCCACCACACACACTCTCCCCTGAATCAACAAACAAAGGTCAGTATAAGCAATCATTTCATTCTACAGAGTATACTGCTTGTTTTGTTACAGTTCCATCTTAATAAAACAAACAACCAAAAAAACCCTCAAACCAGATCTTAATAACACTGGATTTAGGGTTCAGAGTGAGAAACTAAAGGGTAGTAAACTTTAAAATATATACTAGTTACACAAAAGCAATTGGTAAGGCTTTTGTTTTTCTTGGTGAGGAGAGGGTAAAGAGCTGCAGAGATGCATGAAGTTCTTGGAGTTACAGCAGGGGTCTCAAACTCAAATCACCATGAAGGCCACATGAGGACTAATAGAAGACTGCATGAGAACTAATACTTTAGCCTGAGGACCGCACCACTGAAACCTTTTCATACAATGATATTGCAAATATCAGTAATTATCATGTTGTTGCGGGCCACAGGAAATACCTTTAGGAGTCGCATGAGGCCCACGGGCCACGTGTTTGAGCCCCCTGAATTATAAAGTACTCCATTTTCTGGCAACCTTGCAAAGGAAGCATAAAAGACCAGGTACAACCACTACACATACATCTACACTGCAATTTAAAACCCAGGGTTGTCTCAGGGCAGCTGACTTGGGCTCAAGGATTTTGCCTAAGGTGTTTCTTAATTGCGAGATAGCCATTCAGGTGAATGCAGCAGCACAATCTTAGAAATCCTCTTATCACACAGGGGCACAGAGCCTGGGTTCCAGACTGAACCTGAACTTCTACATTGCAGTTCAACAGCCTGTTAAATTTGAGCCCCACAAGAGAGTTAGCTGGCGTGGGCCAGCTGGAGATTTTTAATAGCAGCGTAGATGAACTGTATATGCAGGCAAAGAAAAGGGCTAAGACACCTCTTAATTTAAAAAATAATAACCTTTTAGAGTCAAGTAGCAAGTTTTAAGGCTAGTAGAACCAATGTGTCATTCTACTATGCCTCTTCCATGCAGAAATAAATTTTGCAACTTTTACTGTACCATGCAGTAGCTTGTGCCAAAAAATTTTAAGTATTTTTTTAACAAGACTTATTTTCTTGGGGTGTTATCAAAATGACATTAAATTTGAGTGAAATTATCATCATCATGACTGTGCACACCTGAAAAAAATTAGACAGAAAACAACTTCTCCATTCCTTCTCCAAGAGGAATGGAAGAAGATCAGGGGACTTTTAGGTTTATTATATAAATCAAGTATTCTCAGCATTGTCTGTGGATTTCAAATTTTGTTCTCACTGTTGGTTGGAAGAAGACCGGATTTTGTCCACTGTAAATCTTTCAATAATTCCCATTTGAAAAATCCAATAACAAAGATCACAGCACAAGGTTCATATGCTTCAGAATAACTGCCACTGATAAAGCATTAGGTAAGAGGAATGTACAGGAAGTAGGATGGCCAAGACGTAAGAGTAGAGGGTAAGATATAAAGCAAACAATATAGTGGAAAGGGAATTCAG
Source organism: Podocnemis expansa (assembly GCA_007922195.1). Taxonomy (NCBI): domain Eukaryota; kingdom Metazoa; phylum Chordata; order Testudines; family Podocnemididae; genus Podocnemis; species Podocnemis expansa. Next base: position 36,214,369 of record ML681991.1, on the reverse strand, counting down.
ATTAATATCTTAAAAGATGAAAAAAAGAAAAAAGAGAAATAATTTATTTAAAGTATTAACAAATTTGAAGGCATACAGGATAATACGAATAAACTACCTAAGGTGTCTTTCATCCTACATGATACCTCCCACTAATTTTATCCCTTCAAGTTTCCTTCACACATAATCCTCAATCTGTGGAATCTTTTCTTTGTTCCTCAAGTCCGGCACAGCCTTTTAAACACCGTTCAAGTACTGTCAAAGTATTTTGCTCAAAATATGAATAAAAACGTAATTGTTTCTGTAGCTTACTTTTAGTATTTACTTGCTCCTTAAGCCTGTTCTTCCCAACCCAAACTCCAATTTTTTTAAAATTATTTTACCTGTTAAAGTGTTATGCACATTTAATACCTCAGTAGAGATTCCTGGTATGCCATAATTTAAGCATTGTTGTTTCATGGAAATATTTTCTTTTTATTACACTGATAGGTAGAGCCCTGCAGATTTGCAAGTATCCGCTTCAGATCTGCAGGCATTTTCATTTGCAGATGCAGGTATCTGCAGATCAATTGTTGGGGACTGGAGCTCAGGTGCAGATTCTTTTATCGGTCCAGGGCACACTAGCTGCTGCTGCTGCTGCCTCTGCCACAGTTGTGGAGAGCAGTGAGCAACGTTAAACAGAACAGCAGAAAACAAAGAAAGCACTCCAGACAATCCCAGTTTAGGTCTGCTCACAGTCTGCCAGCCAACAAGTCACAGTCATTCATGGGAACTCAATTTACTGGCTAGTTCTACCTCTGACTCTAGGAGCCCCAGTGGCTAATCCCCACACTCCATCAATCGACTGCTGATAGGCAACTACCTCCGACCCCTTCATTCACTTCCTGGCACTCAATCAGATGACTGGCAACTGCCAAGGAACAGCTGAGTCACTTCAACAGCTCTGGCTTCACTAGCCCAGGCAGAATAAAAGTTTTAAAAGGGATAGCTGTGTTAGTCTAGTCCAGTGAAAAAACAACAAGGAGTTGTGTGACACTTTAAGACTAACAGATTTATTTTTTGCATGAGCTTTCGTGGGAGAAGATCCCACTTCCTCAGATGCTTCGAAGATGGGTGAACTTACAGAAAGGAATGAAACTAAATGCAAGGGGGTGTAAAACATAGGATCAGGTCATGCAGGAACAGCAAATCAGAGCAGTTTACAGGTTCAAACCATGGGAAGCCTGAAGTCAAATTACCCTTTGTAATGGGAAAAGAATCCATAGTCTAGATTCAGACCAGCCTTCACAGAATTTAGCTTGCATATTAATTCGAGTTCAGCTGTCTCTCTTTGAAGTCTTGATGTCCCAGGTGCAGTCATTAACAAATCCATCATCGAGTGATTAGGAAGATGGAAGTGCTCAGCAACTGGTTTCTCTGTTCTTTGATTTCTGATATCAGCTCTGTGCTCATTCAGTCTCTTACGGAGCGATCGCTCTGTTTGTCCAATATATAAGGTGTAGGGGCATTTCTTGCACATGATGGCACAGACCACATTAGTAGATGAGCAGGTAAATGAGCCTTTGATGGAGTAGCAGGCTTGATTAGGACCTATGATGGTGTCTGTTGTGTAGATATGTGGGCAGACTTGGCAGCGAGGTTTTTTGCAGGGGTGTGTGCCTGCTTCAATGTTCCTGTTGTTAGATCTGTAGTTGCTGGCGAGTATCTGTTGAAGATTAGGGGGCTGCCTATAAGCAAGGAGTGGTCTGTCTCCTAATGCTTGAGAGAGAGAGGGATCATTTTTTAGAATAGGCTGTAGGTCGTTAATGATCTTTTGCAGAGGTCTGACTTGAGGATTGTATGTGGTGACTAGTGGTGTTCTGTTGCTTTCTTTCTTGAGTCTCTCCTGTAGTAAATGACTTCGGGGAACCCGTCTAGCTCTGTCAATTTGTTTTCTTACTTCCCCAGGTGGGTACTATAGATTCAAGAATGCCAGGCGAGGCCCTGAACTGCATCTGGAGCTGCTGGCAACTCCCTCCCCCGGGTCCCCACAGGCCTCAGCTTGGCAAAGCTGTAGGAGCTGGATAGAGGCTCTCCTCCTATTCTCAGAGCATGAGTGGCTTTGAGGCAGGGTGGTGCAGATGCGGATCGACATAAAATGTGGCATGCAGATGCCAGATTGAATGGAAGCTCACACCCAGTGAATGCGGATTAGATGTGTATCACCATTTTTGTATCCATGCACGGCCCTATTGGTACAGAACTCAATGCAATCCGTATCAATTAAGATTTATTTAGGATACAAAATTCTTAAGAAATAAATCCTGCACAGTTGGCTTTAAACAGAAATGAATTTGTTTTCTATTTACTTTAAGATATTACTGAACACATGGTGAAACAATCAGCAAACCATAGTTTTTGCCTACCAGAACAACTGGAAGCCCAACCACAGATAAGCCAAAGTCTGTTGACTAACTAAAAAGCAAATAATAGAACTAGGACAAATATTAAACCCAAATTCCACTTTCAGTAACAACTCTGTATTTCAGCTGAAGCTGACATGGGTTACAGGGTGGGAAGCGAATGAAAAATTCCTCCCAACATAAAAAGTTAAAAGGGGAACAAATTATTAGAAGTACTTGCAAATAAATGATCAGAAAATGAAAGTGAGTGATTGCATATAAGAAAAAACAGATCTCACATATTTCTCATTATAGCAAAGCTTTTAACAATTCCAGTTGCATGGGTTTTCAAGAACAAAAATACAGACCAAAGGCTTAAACATCCATTTGTTTTATTTCTCTATATTGCCAATAAAGCTGAATATTATATGTTCAATATATCTTAAGCCTGTAAATATAGTGCAATAAATTGCTACCTGTTTAGAATTCAAACTACTTATTATGTTAAAATATTGTTTATTAAATTTGAGAGAAAAGCTCCGTTCTTTATACTATACTAAGAAAAAATAAATTATTCTTGTGCATGTAATCTTGTATCAGTACAAAAATTGATGAATTTCAGTGAACATTTATTTTAATAAATGTGCAAATAGCAAAGATGTTATGGATTTTCTCTATATTAATCAGGTTACCAAAAGCAGCCCTTAAGCTTCAAAGAACAAGAAGAAATAACATCAAAAAGTTGTGAGTTGGCAGAACCAGGCAAATGACAAGATACAAAGTGGTAGCTGTGATAGCCTAGTTCAGTAAAACAATCAAACAAGGAGTCCTGTGGCACTTAAAGACTAACAAACTTGTTTATTGCATGAACTTCTGTGGGAGAAAATCCCACTTCATCAGATGCTTTGAGTGTCTGAACAATTTAAAAAAATGTGCATTTATGTATATAAATAGAGATTTTAGGCAGTGATACTTAAGCAGCCTTTAAAAAAGTATGTTTTTCAAGTGGAATTTGAAAGTGATATCACAATAACTGAGGTCAAGAAGGGATTCAGTTACAGGGAACAACAAAGGAAAATACATGGAGGTTGACATGAATGGAACAAAGATCAACTCTCTAACCTGAGCAACAAACTAAGACAATGGCAGAGATGTTTGAGAGATTTGGATGACTTTAAAGAATATCAGCCATTTGTTGGAGAACAAACATTACTATAAGATTAAAGTGTGAAGAATTAAACAATGACATTCAATTTACAAGCCGGGGGACAGGGAAGATATTGGTGATGTCAACAGAAATGCAAAAGGAAAACAATCTCAGAAGAAAAATATGTTTCAGTTTCTGAAATGTTGAAATTAAGTTGTCAACGTCCTTTCAGAGAAAGCAACAGAAACCATCAAAGGAGTGGGGTAGTGTAGTCAGACAAACTGGTTAGAAATTGATCCTGGAGTCCTAAATATACAGAAATCATTCTCTCTCTTGAGGAAATGAAGTTGCCCAGGTACAGTGTTTAAAAGGAAGAGAAAAGGCGGCCAACAACAGACTCCCCAGAGTCAACAATGGTGAATACAGGAGAAAAAAAATCACCAAAAGAGACAATGAAAAGACTGTGAAGATGAGTGAGTGTAGAATAAGCATAAAAGTAAAGAATTATTGTTAGCTTAAGCTTGGTTAAGGAAATATATGGATTATAGGGAAAGGCCCTGACTTGCGAGTAGATGGTAAGCCCTGAAAATAAATCAGATATAAGGTGATTTTTTGGTTTTGAGGTGCATTTGTCTTGACTACCTCAAGGTGGCCATAAAGAGCTGTCTTAATGTCCGTTGTTGTTCCCATGATAAGGACCTAGGTTTTATCACTAAAGGTCAAATTGCTACAGATGAGGATGAAACAGGTGAGTTTTGTGATGAGGCTGTATTGGACCTGAGTACTGTCCATGATTCTATAAAAATTTGAGGCAGGCAGTGATGCAGTCATTGTGAGCAATATTGGTGCATATGATATTATGGGGTGTTCTGAAGGAGGCTGCCAACACTGGGGAGTTTCAGAATGAAGTCAGCTGCATCATGGAGTAAGATGGCTTTTTGTGTAGTGAGTGGTTTGAAGATGGTTTCTATGAATCCTCATATTTCTTCAACAGGGCTGGTATGGAGAGCTATAACGGGTTTGGGAGGATTTCTTTGTTTGTCTCTCTTGGGATGCATGCAGACTGTCCTTAAAGTGAATTTGTAAGGTACAGGACTGTACAATGTCTCTTGGAGTTATTTGGGGAAGGATTTGATCCCTCTAAAATTCCAGGGTGAATTGTGATATGGGGTCTTCTTTGACTTCCTTAAAATAGATCAGTGGTTCCTAACCCTTTCTCTGCTGTGTCACACCTTGAGGCCTTCAGTTATGCTTTGGCACACTGCTATTGTAAATTCGTGAATATAAAAAACATATGAATATTCATGAGTCACAGCACCCTGGTTTTGGCGCTGCCATCACGGCTCCAGCTTCAGGAAACCTCCCAGCCAGGACCGCAAGGGACCACCACCTGCGGCTCCAGCTAAGGGGAACCTCGCAGCCAGGGCTGCATGGGGCCTCCGACTGCAACTACAGCAACCCCCTACACCCCTGGCTGGTGCTGCCGCCCGCGACAGCGGCTCCTGCTGAGGGGATGCTCGCAGCATGCTGGAGGACTTCCTGTGGCACACCAGTGTGCCACAGAACACTGGATGGGAACCACTGCAATAGATGATGACACAGAATTGTCAGAGATGGCCTCAATAAAGTCATCCTGCCTAAGAGTAACAATGCCACCCCTTCTATCTGCTGGTTTGGTCACTATCAGGTCATTGGATTTAAGAAACTGCATAGTTTTGCTCTGGTTGACAGAGATTGTGGTAGATGTCATGCTTCTTAAAAACTTCACAGTCGTCTCCCCCCCAAGTAATCAATGTCATCAAGAAGTATATGCTGGGTGTCCAGTCAGCTGATTCTTTTTACTTATGACAGCTGGTAGACAATGCTGGATGGTGTCATCATTACTGCCAAACTGTTCTTTAAGTCAGAATCAGCAAAATGATTCATTTAGTTCTCCACATATTTCGTATGTCAGAAGGTTCTAAGGTGTAGCAGAAAGTTCAATTTCTTAGAGACTACAGATAATTCATCTCCAGTGAATAACAGTCTTGGTAAATTGATGGTGCAGCATTATTGTGTCATGTCCATCTTGAGGGTCCTGGTGGCATGATTTTTAATCCAAAGAGGAGAAGATGCACTTCATTCTATTTTTTTTTTGGTTTATGCCCTATTGTTGGGGTGAGGTGTTTGTTTATTTATTTATTTATTTTTTTGAATAGTTGTTTCAGATTTCTTACATGATCTCGAGGTAGGGTTTCCCAATTTTCTTCCTTTCAGCATGTGATTTGCATTGTTTGCACTGGTCCCCTCTTGAACATGTGACATGCAGGAGATAGTTTCTCATTTTTTTCTGAAGTCCTTCTGAAGAGTTGCTCAGCATACTTAATTTTATGAGTGGACAGAGGGTCGTAGATGATGAGTCCTCTGGGGATTATTGTTTTGTGGACGATAAAAGAATGGTAGTGTATTCATAGGTAATAAACCACATTGTTTAGTTAAACTAAATTGCATTAAAAGCAAAAGTCAGAAGAGCATACAGATATATGACTTGCTATATTAGACCTTATTAACAGTTTGAGTCCATTCCACTGCCTCTTGGAAAAGTACATGCCTGGACCTGATTATTACTAATAAATATTGATGCAGTCCCTGACACAAAAATATTCCAATCTAAACTAGACAAACAGAACACAGAGACATACAAAGGAAGGAGATAGAGAAAGGAAGCACAGAACTTAAAACAAAAGCCATAAACATACTATACAGCACCCAAACTGCACAAGCACTGGTAAAACACTGGTAAGAGGACAAGTAGAAAACACAGGAATCAGTAGCAGAGAACAGACAAGAATTGTGTTCTCACAGGTGATCTGGAGGAGGAGAAAGAGGAGAAGGGTGGTGCCTGTGGCTTAGAAAGAAGAGAAGAGAGTAGCTTACCCATAAACTGGTTTTCTTTGAGTTTTTGGGGGGTTTTTATGTCCATTCTAAATCAGGTGTGTGTATGGAACTATTTCCCCCAATACCGGAAAAATTAGCTGCAGAACCCCCTGCAGTTACACCTTCATGGTGCCATACAAAAAGCCTGCCAACCCCTTCCTCCTCAGTTTCTTCTTGCCCAGATAATACCAACAGAGAGAAAGGCAGGTGGGTTTTGGAATGGACATGAACAAGACATCTCAAATACCAGTCACAAGTAAGCAACTCTTTTTTTCAAGTATTTAGTCATGTACATTCCAAATCAGGTGATTGACATTCTTCATCTTACGAGGTGGTGTCAGAAATTACAGGTTCTTGTACTGAAGGCCTACTTGTCCAAAAGTTGAATCATCTCTCACTTGCTGCACAATTGCACAGTGTTCTGTGAAGATGTGGACTGATGACCACACAGCAGACTTGTAACTGTCTAAAATTGGCACATGTGCTAGGAATGCTGCTGAGGATGCCTGCGCTCTTTTAGAATCTGCTGTTATTGCTGGTACTCATACTTATGCCAGCTCATAGCATTACTTGATGAATGATGTGATCCAGGATGAGACACACTGAGATTATATGGGTTCATTTTTAATGCTGTCCACAATCGCTAGAGACAGTTGTGCTGTCTTCCTGAAAGGCCTCATCCTCTTGATAAACAATGCTCGACCCCATCTGACATCCAGCATATGCAGCCTACTCTGTTGTTCATGTGTGGCTTACGGAAAAAAGAAAAACAGGAAGGAAGATGTCTCGACTCATCTAGAACTGTGAAACAACTTTTGGCAGGAAAGCCAAATGAGGTCAAGATTGGACCTCATCCTTAAACACTGTATGGTGATTCTGACATCAAAGCGCTTATTGCATACCCTTCTAGCTAAGATTAATGGAAAGAGATACATCACTTTCTAGGACAAATAGAAGAGTGAGCAAGATGTCAAAGGCTCAAAGGAGAATCCAGTCACTCTTGAGAGGGCTAAGTTTAGGTCCCTTTGAAGCTTTGACTAGCATGTGGGCAGAAACAGTTTGTCTAGCCTTTTAATTATCGTTGGATTGGCCAGCACTGAGATACCTCTCTCCTCAGAATAAAAGACTGAGGCAGCCACCAAATGGACCTTTTCTGATGATCTGGACAGGCCTTACTGCTTCAAGTCCAACAGACAGTCCATTAGAATTGGAATGGAGTCTTTCAAGGGAAGGACAACCTGCCTTGCTGTCCATGCAAGAAACCTCTTCCATTTTGCTAGGTATATGGCCCTAATGGAGTTTTTCTACTGCTATGCACAACTTCCCTTACTTGTTGTGAACATCCCAGTTGCTTAGGGTTCAGCAACAGAGGTTCATGTTGTGATGTGTAGTGCCCTGAGACATGGATGGCACACTGACCCATTGTCCTGGATGAACAGATATGGCAGCAGAAGAAAACAGAGACTGGTGTTTCAATGGAGAGGTTGAGCCATGTTGGAAACCAATGCTGTCAAGGCCTGGCTAGGGCTATTAAAATTATCACGGCTCCATCCTGCTTATTTTCACCAGCACCCTGTGAACCAGAGGAGTTGACAGAAATGCATAAAACAGCTGGTTTCTCCAGAGAATGAACAAAGCATCTGCTAGGAAACCTGGGCTGTGTTTCTGAAATGAGCAAATTCTGTATTTAACTTCACTATGACAGACAGATCCCTTTCCATAGTACTCATTCCTTGGTACACACTGCCCATTTTTTCTGAGTGCAATGGGTTGTTCTCTCCTAAGTGGAGTACTTTGCACTTGTTTTCATTGAATTTCATTCTGTTTACCTCTGACCACTTCATCAGTTTGTCCAAATAACTTTGAATTTTCATCCTATCTTCCAAAGAACTTGAGCCCCCAGTGGGTCAATGTTCCCTCTAAGACCCACCGGCAGCTGAGCAACTCCTGTTGCTCGCTGCGCGGGGGCCCCCCACCCCCTGCACGGGCCTGATCCTCGCGCCCCCCCCCGCGCTTACCTCGCATGGCCCTGCCACAGCTCCTGGGCCAGAGAAGCACTAACGGAGCATGCTCAGATATTCTGGGCATGCTCCGTTAGAGCTTCTGTGGGCGGGAGTTTTAATAACTCCCTGCCCCACGGAAGCTGTGAGCAGGGCCTCTGGCTGCCGGCCCTGCGCAGGGGGGGGCTTGGAGGGCTGCGCGGCCATGCGGCCGCGCAGCTTAAAAGGAACAGTGGCCCCCACCTAGTTTCGTATCATCCGCAAACTTGGTAAGTGTACTCTCTATGCCACAATCTCAATCAGTGATGAAAATACTGAACAGAACTGGCCCAGAAACAATACCTGTGGAACCTCACTTGTTATGCCTTTCTAGCATGATTGGGAGCCATTGATTAACTACTCTCTGGGAGTACTTATGCAATCAGTTTTGCACCCATCTTACAGCAGCTCCATCTAGACCATACTTCCCTGGTTTGTTAACAAGACGACGATATGAGAACTTATTAAAAAAAAAAAATCTTACTGAAGTCTGGCTATACCACATCTACCTCTTCCTCTCTATCCACAAAGCTTGTTAACCCCATCACAGAAAGCTATCAGGTTGACCAAACATAATTTGTTCTTGAAAAATCGATGCTAACTATTACTTGGCATCTTATTCTCTTCTAGATGCTTGCTATCAGACTCCTTAATTATTTGCTCCATTATTCTTCCTGTTACAGATGTTAAGCTGACTGGTCTATAATTCCCTGGGTTTTCCTTATTTCCCTTTTTATAGATGGTCACTATATTTGCTCTTTTCTAGTCCTCTGGGATTTCGCCCGTCTTCCATGATTTTTCAAAGATAACAGCCAATGTCTCATATGCATCCTTAGTCAGCATCTTGAGTATTCTAGGGTACATATTACCACTTGATGACGTCCAATCTGCCTAAAATAATTTTTAACTTGTTCTTTCCCTAATTTTAGCTTCCGATCCCATCCCATTTTTACCACCCTTCCCTATACCAGGTATCCAATTTCAACCAAACTTCTTGGTGAAGACTGAAACAAAAATCATTTAGTTCCTCTGCTATTTCCACATTTTCTATTATTTTACCCTCTTTATGAGCAACTGTTCTATGCTGTTCCATGTCTTGCTTTGTTTCTAATGTACTTGAAAAATGTTTTCTTGTTATCCTTTGTGCCTTCAGCTAGTTTGATCTCCATTTGTGCCTTGGCCTTTCTGAGCTTTCCCTTATACAAATGTGTTATTTCTTCATAATCACCCGTTGTAACGTCACCTGGTTTACACTTTTTGTAGGACTCAATTTATCTTTAGATTATTTAAAAATCTCCTGGTTACACCAGGGTGGTCTCAGCATACTTCTTACCCTTCCTTGCTCTGGTGTCCCTAATAACGTCTCTCAAAAACTTCTGTCTTAAGTTATTTTTCCTTTTAGATATCTTTCTGTGGGGAAACTACCTACCAAATTTCTGAGGGTGCTGAAGTCTGCTTTTTTGAAATCTGCTGTCATTATTTTGGTATTTTCTCTTCTGCCACTCCTTACAATCATGAACTTTACCATTCTGCAATCACTTTTACCTAAGTTACTTCCACTTTCAAATTCTCAACCAGTTTCAAATTCTCTACCTATTTGTCAAAATCAAATAGGTAACAGCCTGTGCCATAGAACTTTTTCCAACTTTTGAAATAAAAAAACTGTCTCCAATACATTCCAGGGACTTGTGAGATGCTCTGCATTATTGCTATGGTTATCATGCTTTCTGCAGTATCATACGTGTGTACAGATATAAAACATGTCACCAAATGTGCCTCACAAGATGACAGAGTTCATAGAGGCACAAAATGACCGATTTAGTCAGACAGACAGAGCTGTAAGCAAGTACTCAGAGAAGACATGCGTAACGAATTCTAAAACCAGTGGATCAGCATTTCAATCTTCCTGATCACTCCACTGAGGATTTACTAATTGTGGTCCTCACAAAGATGAATACCAAATCAAGGCTTCAAAGAGAAGCTGCTGAGATCAAATTTATTTGCGGATTTGATTGCATTGCTTCAGGGCGCAATACAGATTTTGGATTTTTCTCTCATTAAAACAGTTAATTTGAACTCATCTTCCTCTAAATACCATTCCTCAGCATTTGAATCTCTACAACTATTTTGATTTGCTGTTACAGTGTGACCTGTTCCCATGACTTACACTTCCTTCATTTATTTCCTCCTGTTCTGTAAGTTCCCCCATCTTCAAAGTGTCTGACGAAGTGGGATTTTCTCCCACAAAAGCTCACACAATAAATACATTTGTTAGGCTTTAAGACACAAGCCAACGCCCCCTGGCCACCCTGTGGCTATATATATGGCCACAGCCTAGCTCCTCCTCAGTCCCTGTTAGGCGCTTACTCCGAGTAGCAGGAATGTTGGGAGGGTTCTGAATGAATCTGAGCAGCCCATCTTGAAGAAGGATGGTTACTGGTAAGCAACCCACTGTTCTTCTTTGAGCACTGCTCGGATACATTCAGCATCAGGCGACTGCTAGCTGTACTGTGGAAGGTATGCAGAGATAGAATCTTATCCGCTGTCAGCACAGCTACCCACAAACAGCACAGCACCCAAAAGTGGGTACAGAAGCAGTGGGCCTCCAGGTGAAACAACTACGGATACGATACCAAGTGCAAGATCTTCAAGAGAAGGTATGCTTCAGAGTGCCGAGGGGTCATTTGCCAGTCTGTCAGGAGACTAGAACTTTACCTGGGGCAGTCCCTGCTCCATAACTGAGGGGCTTTGCTATATCCTAATAGCAAAAGAGCATCTTTTTCACTAGCAAGACCTCCTAGCATAAGAGGGTTGCCCTTGCCTAGTGGAATCAACTCCTGAGAAAGGCATTCGTGATCCAGGGCAACAGGCTCCTACACCCACAGGCAATGAGCAAGGGTGGGATAATCACCTCTCACCGCCTTAACCCCAAAGGGAGATCAATCAGGTTAGGTTACTAACTGAGACCAGGGGTGGAAAACACATCTCCCCTTGACCAAACAGGGGTAGGCAACAATCTTTCCCCACTGACATATTGGCAGGAGATGACATGACTAGGAGTGATAAACTATCAACTAAACCATAAACTAAGGTGCCTCACCTCCACATGGAAGATAACTTAGAAAGAACAACGACAAGGAAAAAGTAGCTGGAGACCCCTGCTCCTCCATCTGTCGACGCACGGGAAAGGTGGGCCTGGAGGAAGGGCCCTGCAATAAGGCCTTCACAGTTAGCAGGCCCACCTGTGGGCCCCAAAAGCATCGGACACACTCCATCAAGAAGGTTATCATTAGGAGAGAAATGGGCATCTCAGAGGGGTCCTTCTTTAGGGGTGACCCTTCAGTGGGTTATAGCAGGAAAAAAGGGGGACTCTTAGGTACACATATCCTAGCATCAGGATAGAAGCCAAATGGTGGACGACATGAGTGATTAATGACCAGGGAGTGAAAACAAAAAACGGTGGGAAAGTGACGAAATTCCCGCGTTTGACCATCCCAACTGTAGAAGCGGGGGTATTACCTGAGACAGAGGCAGTGAGAAGCCATCGCAGGCTGCTGGAAAAGGCTTACGCAACCTCAAGGCTACGTGCATGTTTCTCTCCCTTGCCCCTGTAATCTACTATCCTGATTCAAGGACTTGCATAGGGAGAGGTGTGCTGAATCAAGGGAAGGGGTAGCCGGCTGTTTCTGTAGACGGTCAGGTCCACCCCGAGGGTCGTGTCCCCAAGGACTAGAATCTCACTTCTCCTCTCATCCTGCATGTGGAGGGGCAGTCAACCTTCATTATCACAGATGGTTGACTAATGTCTAGAGGTGGGTTGCAGGTGTCGGGTCCCAGCTGTGATGGGCCAACCATGAGGGATCCCACATAGTTCCTGATGGGGAGAAAAGACAACAACTTTGCCAAGATGCAAGGCAGATGGTGTATGATGCCTGTTCCAGAAGGGGAAGGCTGTTATTGGTGAACTGCCGCGCATATTGGAAGGGGTAAGGCTTGGGCAGGTCTTGGGTGGAAGAAGGAAAGAAAGAGAACATGGGAGAGAGGAGAGGAGAGCATAAGGCAACCCCTACTTAGGGGAAAAACAAGGGGGAACCACTGTGTCCTCTAAGGAACATGGAGAACATGAGGGGATGTTACAAAAGCGTCACCCATAAGGTGTCTGACTTTCCAGCCTGCTAAGGATTTTGCAAATGCCCTCGGGAACCAGAGTTCTGCAGGGGAACTAACCATGAGCTAAGGACCACAGGTCCTCAAGGGTGCTCAGTCAGGTATATGAATACTGATAGGGGTTAAGAGTTCTATCTCCTACTATCTCCCTTAATTGCAATTCTAGGGAGGAGGGGGGTGCCATAGAGATCAAGGCAGCTCTTAGACGGCTGTCTGGGGTTTTCGGCAGTAAGTGTCCATTGCTGGTTGGAGGGAGGCACCAGACCAGAGGGGTTCCAGTCAAGGGCTAAATGTGAAGTTTGCCCGTGGGCGGAAGGACCAATGAGATGTGATGAATGTCCTTGGCGAGGAGGGGTGGGAGCTGAACAGGCAAAACCACTATGGTGGAGCTCAAGCAAAAGGCCTAATAGGAGTCCGAAGACCATGTTCCTCAGATTAAAAAGGGGACTGCCTGGGGAAGCAAGGAGGGAAAAGGTAGAGGACAAGAGGGTACAAGCTCACCCTCTTAGCTGCCACCTAGGAGGCGGGATACACCATCCTGCAGTAATTTTCTCCAAGATCGGTTGCAGACCAACAGATATAAGAAGTGGACTCGGGATCAGCAACACGGGAGTGCACCTGTGCCAGTGCGCATGACTGGGGAAGAACTGCATGAAGTGGCGGGGGGAGGGGCCTCTGAGTACAAGGATGGGGAGTAGGTATCCTCCTCTATGCATCCCAGTGGGCTGTAGCCTGGGGTAAGGGCTGCAGAGCAGGTGTTGTGGTGGGGCAGGCATCATGTGCCCCCTTCTCATACCTCTATCAACCCCGGATTTCCACCAAAGCTCCAAGGACACATGCAACTAGAACCAAGCACATGTGAGGAGACTTTTCTGGTTGCCAGGCCCTCACTTGACCCAAATGATACAGTAAGAGAAGAGAGAGATGCATCGATACCGGGGAGGAGGAGGAAGTGTCCCAAGGCTGATTGTGCGGGGGCATTCAACAAAAGCAATTAACGGTGCTGCCCTGAAGTTCAAGAGTTGAGTTTGATGGAGGAAGAGGCGACTCTACTGGAACTGATCACCTTCAACAGGAGACAAGGGGGGCCATCAACCCGCAGTCCAAGGGCCCTAAAAGGTAGCCATTTCACTTGTGGGGGGGGGACTACCGTGAGAACCCCTCACCCCAAGCGTTCGTGGGGTCATAGAATCATAGAATAATAGGGTTGGAAGGGACCTCATAGGTCATCTAGTCCAACCCCCTGCGAGAGGCAGGGCCACTCCCACTAAATCATCCCAGTCAAGGTTTTGTCCAGCCAGGCCTTAAACACCTTCAAAGATGGAGACTCCACCACCTCCCTTGGCAGCTCATTCCAAGGCTTCACCACTCTTCTAGTAACAAAGTTATTTCTAATATCCAGCCTTGACCTCCCTAACCGCAACTTGAGACCATTGGTCCTCGTTCTGTCCTCTGTTATTACCGAGAACAGTCAAGCTCCATCTTCCTTAGAGCATCCCTTCAAGTAGTTGAAGGTTGCTATCAAATCCCCCCTCAATCTTCTCTTCTGGGTCGTGGTGGGCTGGAAGAATGTTGAGGCACCTGGGGAGTAAGCATACCTAGAGCTCTGGGGGCTGACCTAGGATCACAGTTACCGCGGATCAGGGAGTCAGTGGCCGGGGCAAAGAGAAAATGTCCCTTGAAAGGGAAGGTCTAATACTGACTGCTCTAAGTCCTGGGAGAGGTCAGAATCCCAAAGCCAGGCCACTCAGTGCATAACCATGGCTGTAGCAATGCCACAGCTGGCCATGTCCAGAGCATCCCGTGCCACTGTAAGGGCATCGCGTGAGGCCAAGGCATCTTCCTCAACGAAGGCATCCTAATCCTCCAAGTGTTCTTGTGAGAGGAAGCTGCTAAACTTTTCATAAAATTACACAGATCTAGGGAATATCTGTTAAACAAAGCCTGATGGTTAACAATCCTCAACTGAAAGGCTAAAGCTGAATAGCCCTTTTGACCCAGGGAGTCAAACCTCCTGGACTCCTGGAAGCTTGGCGGTGAATCAGGGTGGCTCATGCCAGTGTCTCCCAGTGATGTCAAAAACACAAGCATGAAAAGGAACGGCAACCAGAGAGGATGCAAACCCCAGGTAGAATAAGGGTCTCGCTCCGCCTCGAGGGGTGTGACCCTTACCCCCACGTAGGCAGTGACCCAGTGAAGGGGGTTCAAGTATGGCAGAGTCTTCTCTGTAAGACCCTGGCCCTGGGCTCATGACTCTAGCCAGGAGAAGGGACAACCCCAGTACCAGGGTGCCCTCTCTCAGGACCGTGGTACCAAGCTGGAACTCCCCTTCTGAAGCCTCAGTGGCAGGTAACCAGCTTCGAGTGCAGTGACAGGGAGAACCTGATGCTGGGGACCCCTCAGTAGGAGGCCGGGCCTGAGGCATGTTCTTGGACCTCTTCACAGTGCCAAGGTAAGGGTGTTGGCAGTGCAGAATTAGAGCCCTCAGTTCCGCAGTGATACATGACCAAGGAGTGAGCAGCTCCACCCAGTGCTGGGTAAAGTGAAAGGAAGGAGGATTTACCATTTGCTTTGGTGGCTTAGTGGTGATTTCAGGAGCCAAAAAATCTATGCCACTTCAAAGGCCTCCAGTGCAGATGGCACCAGTATAGGCTCCGGGCCCTCAACCCCGGAGAAAAGACCCAGAACGGCACGAGCACTTGGGTGCCAAAGTTGACACCAAGCACGCTTAACTACATTCTGCTGAGGAGCGGCGCTGAGAGGGCCTTGGTGCCAACTGACAAGAGGTGTTGCCGCCAATGCATGGCGGTCAGATGCTCTGGCACTTTTCTTCAGAAAGGGGATGCCAAGGACAAGGGCACGTGGCACTGAGATGGTTCCAAGCCAAATGCCGATCGCAACCATTTATTCACAGCCAGAGAGCGGAACTCAGAGGGCTCTGATGCCAATCTAGCATGCGGTGCCAAGTTAAAAGCTGATCATGGCTTTTTATGAATGGCCAGAGAGTGGTGCTAAGAGGGACCTGGTGCCAGCCTAGTATGCAGTGCCAAGTTAGAGGCTGATTGCGGCTTTTATTTATAGCCAGCGAGCAATGCTGAGAAGGCTCCTATGCTAACCAAGCATGTGGTGCTGAGTTAAAGGCCGACTGCGGCTTTTATTCGTATCCAGAGAGCGGTGCTGAAAAGGCTCCAGTGCCAGCACAGCACATGGTGCCGGTGAATCCTCGGGTGAACTGGGCATAGCCGGTGTCAGCTGCAGTGCCCGTACTTGGGCAATGTTATGAAGCCTTCATGGAGCATAATCCATTCAGTGAGCACTGCCGATGTCCGCGAACAAGGCTCGTAAAACAGAGCGGACAGACAGACACTCGCATAAATGCAAAAAGCAAGCTGTTTCGTAACAGTCGCTGTGGGAGGAAAAAAAGGAACTGGGGAGAAGCAGGGCTCTGGCCATATAGAGAGAGAGAGAGAGAGCCAAAGGGCGGCCGGGAGGCATTAGCCACCAGCCCAAAGTTTCCGGCCAATCGTCCACTGTGGCACTTGGACACCTACCGTATATCATCGTGTATAAGCCGAGAATTTTGTTCCTGAAAATTGGCTGCAAAACAGGCTCTCGGCTTATACTCGAGAGAATATGGTGGACAGCCCCAGCCAGCAGTTTCCCTGACCATGCGGCAGGCCGGAGCCCCAGTGTTGCCGGGCAGCCATCTTGGGCAGTGGGCGGGGACTGGGGCTGGAGTAGGGAAGGGACCCCGGTGTCTAGAGCGGCCAAGTAAGGGGGCCCTGGGGGGGTGGGGTCAGGCTGGACTTTGACTCAGGGAGGCCAGGGAAGCGGCGGCAGGGACTGGAGGTTGGGGAGGTCATCGGGGAGTTGGGGAAAGTGATGGGAAGGCCAGGAGGGTTTGGGGGAGGGTTCAGGGAGACCAGGGAAGGGGCAGCAGGGCGACCCAGGGGTTAGAGGGTGACGGGGAAAGGGGTGGAAAGGGTGTTGGGGAACAGGGGAGCAACAGCAGGGCACTGAGAAGGGAGTAAGGGGGCAGTAGTGAAGAGCTAGGGGGCAGCAAGAGGAGCAGGGGGCAGCAGTGAGGAAAGGGCAGAGCAGGGGGGCAGCAGCAGGTAGCAGTGAGGGAAGGGCGGAGCAGGTGGTGGCAGTGAGGAGGGGACAGTAGGAGGAACAGAGAGCAGCAGTGAGAAAGAGGCAGAGCAGGGAGCAGCAATGAGAAAAGGGGGAAGTAGGGTGCAGCAGGAAACTGAAAAGTGAGCAGGAAGGTAGCAGTGAGGAAAGGGCAGAGCAGGGGGCAGCAGGGGTGATGGAAGTGTGGAAAGGGCAGAGCAAGTGGGAGCAAGTGGGCAACAGTGAGGAAATGGCAGAGCAAGGGGCAACAGTGAGGTAAATGAGAAGTGAGCAGCGGGCAGCAGTGGGGGGGCAGCAGGGGTGACAGCAGTGAGGAAATGGCAGAGCAGGTGGGAGCAGGGGGGGCAACAGTAAAGAAAGGGTGGCACAGGGCGCAGTAGTAGGAAACTGAGAAGTGAGATGGGGTGTAGCAGTGAGGAAAGAGCAGAGCAGGAGGCAGCAGGGGTGAGGGAAGTGAGGAAAGGGCAGAGCAGGAGGGGCAAGGGAAAAGCAGCAGCAGAGATGTAATGTAATCTGGATTTTGGACAGAGAATTAAAGTATAGATGCCTAACTTGGAGCAAAAGTGATGCATATCAGTTTCTTTGCTGAACAGAGACTAGAGTACTTAAAAAAAAAGGAATCATGTGGCACTTTAAGACTAAGATTTATTTTTCACATGAGCTTTTGTGGGAGAAAATCTCACTTCGTCAGATGCTTTGAAGATGGGTGAACGTACAGAATGTAATGAAAATGAATGCAAGGGGGTATAAAACATAGGATCAGGTCATACAGGAACAGCAAATCAGAGCACTTATTATGTTCAAACCATGTTCTTTTCCCATTACAAAAGGTACTTTGACTTCAGGCTTCCCATGGTTTGAACCTAACAACTGCTCTGATTTGCTGTTACTGTATGACCTGATCCTATGTTTTACACCCCCTTGCATTTATTTCAATTACATTCTGTACGTTCACCCATCCTCAAAGCATCTGACGAAGTGGGATTTTCTCCCACGAAAGCTCATGGGAAAAATAAATTTGTTAGTTTTATAAGTGCCAAATGACTCTTTTTTTTTTTTTTTTTCTGGACTAGATTAACACAGCTATCCCTTCGGAAACTGACAAGATGTAGAATACTTAATCCTGTACTGATCAGGGAAGGGTCCCAATTCCTGCAGGACAGAAGTACCTAGTGTGGTTTCTGGGGCTGCTTACTAAAAGACCATCTCATGAGTAGCTAGTGACTGACTTCTGCTGCCTGGGACCAATTACACACAGGAGGGTGTGGTGGGCTGAACCACAAGTTGGGTCCACTTAAAGTGGAGTAACTTGGGACCCAGGAGCGGGGTGATTCAGGAGCAGGGTGGCACATCAGACCAGACTGCAGGAGGAGAACACCACAGATAGTTATGCGAAAATATGAGTCTTTCAGGTCAAGAGCAACATGCTTGTCCCCAGATGCAATGAGGAAATGGAGACCATGAAGAACCATATTTTGTGAAGGAACTTGTTCAGGTTCTGCAGATCTCAAATGACGTCCTTCCATTGTTTGGGGGATAACAAAGTATCATGAGTAAAACCTTTTCTCCTTCAAGACATATTGTACCTCTTCTACTGCTTGCAGCTCTACAAGTATCTGTATTTTCTAAGAAGCAATTGCTTGTGAAAGTAGTCCCTAAAAAAAGGATGGGAATGAGAAAGGATAGGAAGGGTGTTCGGTGAAGAATTAGAGTGAATACTTTAATTTTACTTTAGATAGAACCCATTGGTTCGATGTAATCTGGGACCAGACATTAAAATTGGAATAATGTTTCTGGAATAAAGGAAGGGTTGGTCTCGGATAGCAGCTGGTGTGTCATCTTAAGCACACCCACAGATTTTTGGGTCCCAGGGAGTGACATAATTGGCTTTGGCTGTGGTTGGAGGAAGGCTGACTGTTTCTTCTGCCATGCTGCCCCCTTCTGCAATTTAAGTGCTGTCTTGTATGATAAAAGTGGGACACTGGGTGAGGCATGAAGGGCTTCCTGTGTCCTCCCAGTCTACACAGCCCCAACAATTTTAAGATTGTTCTTGAGTCTTGATGCTCTACAATCCAGAGACCATCTGTGGGTGGAGGGGGGAAATCAACCCACCCCCCCCGAAAAAGAGAAAATTAAAAAAAAACAGGTGTGACTTTTCAAATGAAAGGTTCCCTATAGCCATGAGTCACTTATAGTTACCCTTGATGCCATGGTTTGGGTAGCTGCATCCAGAAGCAGCATTCTGGATTCAACTTTGCCTTTTTTGATCATAGCCTCCAACTGGGACTTGGACTCCTGCTCTTCAGAGTCCTTCAATTTGTTCAGGAACTCCCAGGAGTTGTACTCATACCTACTCAGGATTTCCAAAGGGACAGCCGTGTTAGTCTACTCAAGCAAAGAAAAAGAAAAAAAACACCTAGGAGTTGCGTGGCACTTTAAGACTAACAGATTTATTTTTCGCATGAGCTTTCGTGGGAGAAATTCCCACTTCTTCAGATGCTTCAAAGATGGGTGAACTTACAGAATGTCTGGGCCAATAGATTTCCCCAGGGTTGGAGATCACATCCCTGCAGTACTGGTAATTTCTCTGAAACATTCCCTGTAAGCTGTGCAGCAGTGCAGGTATACAGGCCCCACAGGGAACGCTGCCAGCCACACACGATGGCAGCCACACATTCTTCCAGCCATCTGAAAGTTTCCTCCAAGCCGGGAGTTTTTAAAACTCTGCTCAGAGTAAGGTCTCACTGAGCATGTGCAGAATCTTGTGCATGGTCACTGAGACCTTCTTCAGCCAGAGGAGCGGCCGGTGGTGAGACTGTGCCACTCCAGCAGCCAGATAAGTGGGATGGGGGGAGGGGAAAGTTGGGGACAGGGCAGGGCAAGGAGCTGGATGGTTGTAAGGAAGACGGGGTTGAGCCGGCTGGAGGGGAGACAGGGAGAGGGAGAGGGGTGGGATCAAGCCAGCCCGGGTGGGAGGTGCTATTTACCTTGCAGAGAGCTACTTATGTTGCTCAGCTACATAGGCGGCTTAGCGGAACAATGCTTCTCTGCCTTGGCCCACTGGGTCTTTGGACAGAATGACTGACACTGTTGGCTTGGTACTACACGTGGCCTAGATACCTGCATTAGCTGGGCTTCAGCACAATGAATCTAAAGACCATTTTAGGCTGAATCAGAGTTCACTGTGGGAACTCAGACCTTTTCTTAGTAGTCCTATGTGACTGGCTCTTCTTTTTGGGATCACCTGCCTTTGAAGTATAAAGTTGAGGTGAGAGTTCTTGTTAGAACTCCATGTGCTGAAAGGCTGATTCTATGATTTAGATTTTGAGCTGTAACTCTGTCACTGCTGGACGTGGATTTTAGTTGTTTTGTAGATTGTACTTTTCCTTTACTCAGCTAATGCACTGGGAGTGCCCTTTAGTCACTGGAACATATTCCTTACAATCGAGGCACTTTGAATAGCCTGAAGAGCCAAGCATACCATTGGCTAGGGGGTTCACCTCACCCAGTTGATAGGAGACAAACCTGTTCTATTTTTTTTTTTGGGGGGGGGGGGTGCAGGATCAACAAACAAAACAAAACCACCATCAACCACAAAACAGATCAGCTGCAATGGTGAGACAAACAAAACCTCAATGTCTTACTGTTCATTTTAAATACTTAGTGTGTAGGATCTGAAACAATATTTGATGGCAGCCTCTACAATTTATTAGATACTAGTATTTTCACAAGAATTGGTTGCTCAATCTGAGTTCCTAGTTTATATTCAAGGGAAAACAACAATAGTATGCAAACAGATTTTGTAGGCTTGTCAATGTCATACTTTCCATGCTGATCACATTTAGAAGTTTTCATTTCTCCAGACAGTAAAGCAAATAAATAAGCACAACAAAATATGCAGTAAATTCTTACTGACATCCACAAATTTCTAACCAGAAATTTAAAAAAAAGCAAAACAAAGTAAATAAGAAATCATTTTAAAAACCCTGCACTTCATTGGGTTGTGTACGTAACTCCTTTTACCAGCTTTTGTAGAACAAGAGAGTCAAAGAGAAAGTCTGCGCAGTGATCTCTGGTAAGCTTATTAGCAGATACATATGTTAGGATGGCCACTCAAGTATCTTTAGAATACTGGACATTCTGGTACTTCTGGAAATGGAATGGTCTCACCTCCACTTACAAGACCCCATCAATGTGACCTTGCATGTACAGTCCATGGTCATGCTCCTTATGGACATAATTTTGAAGAGCTTATCTTTTCCTTGGGGAGAGGGGTGGGCTGGACACTATTCAAAATGGCATCTCCCATCCAGTTCCAGATAAAACACATCCAGTTTTGTCCCAATACCAGATGCAGACAAATTTTAGAAAAGCAAGTTGGTCTGGCTTAAACCACCACAAGTGGACTACCTAGTGGAAGTTCTTCAGTTGTTTTTACTATGTTTTCTTCTGTAGTACTTTTACTTTAAAAGAATAGGCTTCCATAAGTAGTACTGTGGGGTATGGAAAACTGTGGGCAATTACTCAGTTGTTTGTCTCTAGAGAGTAAGCAAAGAGGTCTAATAAAGCAGAGCACCTTGCTGGCAGTAACGCAGTAAAGGCAGAGAACTCTTCAAGATGGATATGAACTGCTCAGATAGGAGATAGATAAGTTTCTGCACACAAGAGTTGATAGCCAGAGGAGGCAGGAGACAGAGTATAGGTGCTCCTGAATTCCAGCACGTGCGGAATCAATACCCCATGTAAAAATGCATATAAACAATGGCATATTAAAGGAAGTGTGACTAGTGAAAATAAAGGTAAGCACATCCTAAAACAATTTCGCACATATTCAGTGTTTGTATTTTTTCACTGATATATACATTTCTGTAATATGCTACAGAAATTACCACTGTACACAATAATTACCAGCTTCCAAAGAGGTAAGGTTAATAATCCATTAAAAACATACTACTACCCTGCTTGTGGGCTCATAGTTGAAGGACATAAAGTCATGGATCTGCTAGGTTTAAGCTCATTGGAATTTTCAGTACTGGTCTTGAGGGAAGAGCATACAGTAACATGAAATTTAACTGTTCACCTTACCTGGAGTCTCCATAGGGTTAAAAAAGTATGGCACTAATTCATTTCTCTTTCTTAAGAGGAGAACTTTACTATACAGAATTTATTCCAATATATGTTCCTTTGTTTTCTGTTCTTGTTTTGCTCTAATTATTTAGATTTTGATTTAAAATGATGGGGTGTAATCTCACCATTCCTTTGCTGTCAGAAACTTCTGCGAAACAATGTCTGCATGCCTCATACCCCTCTAGTGCTGCCACACAAAGGATGACAGCCTACGAATGCTTTCAGTTACTTATTTGACTCAGTGAGATATCTACAGGGTAAATATGGAGGTTACTCACCTTCGTGCAGTAGACGAAGTTCTTCGAGATGCGCGCTCCCAACATGCTCCACTTTAGGTGTTTGCTGCCCACGACACCCCGGATCGGAAACTTTTTCTGCATAGCAGTGGCTCTGGCAGCTGGGAGGCGATAGCAGCATCCACCGTTTCTCACCAGTGGTGACATCAGCCTCTCAGTCTCCCCGCTGCCGCTCCCTGCCCAGTTCCTTTCTGCCCTGGAGATGTCCTGGAACGAGAAAGAGAAAAGACTTTGAAGTAGAGGAGAGGAGGGCAGGTAGTGGAGCATGTCGGGAGCATGCATCTCGAAGAACTTCAGCTACTGCACGAAGGTGAGTAACCTCCATTTCTTCTTCGAGCAGCACTGCTGACTGCTCCACTTTAGGTGATTCTGTAGCAGTCACTGATTTGCGGCGGCGGATGCTTTGGACTGTATATTATCGACTGTTTGTAGTACTGCTCGTCCTAGAGCAGTATCTATATCTGAGATTCGCTCTAATGCATAATGCCTAGCAAAGGTGTCACCAGAAGCCCAGGTGTCCACGTGGCAGATTACATTTAACGGAACTTTCGTAAGAAATGCCACCGACGATGCCAAGGATCTGGTGGAGTGGGAACAAACTGTATCAGGCGGCGTTGTCTGGCGTAGAGAATATGCTGTGAGTATACAGGATGATATCCAGCTGGACAGTCTTTGTTTAGAGATAGGTTGATCCAGAAACCATTCAGTGGTAGGTACGAACAACCTTGCTGTCTTTCTAAACGGCTTGGTTCATTCCAGATAATATGCAAGTGCTCTTCTGACCTCTAAGGTGTGAAGAATCCTTTGTTGTGGCGACGTATGCGGCTTAGGGTAGAAGACCGGCAAATGGATCACTTGATTGATATGGAAAGAGGATGATGCGTTCGGGATAAATTTAGTATGTAGTCGTAACAAGACCTTATCCTTGTAAAAAATGGTATAGGGCGGATAGGCCATGAGTGCTGCCATTCTGCTAACTCTTCTGGCTGAAGTGGCCACTACAAGAAATGCCACTTTGCTTGACAAGTGTAACATAAAGGGAGTGCCCAATGGCTCAAACAGCGGCCGCATTAGTGCTTTCAATACCAATGTGAGCTCCCAAGGTGTTGCGGTGGTTGGACGTATGGAAATAGATTATTGAGGCCCAACATAAATCTTTTAATTACCCTGTGTGCAAATACTGAGGAACCGTCTACTGGTGTATGGAAAGTTGAAATAGCTGCTAGGTGTACTTCAAGCATGTTAACCGAGATTTTTGTCTTTCAAGTGCAGAAGGTACTCGAGGATCGCCGGGACAGGAGCTTTCACAGGAGATAAGGTCCGCTGTGCACACCAGTTTGAGAAGTGTGTCCATTTATGAAGGTAAGTAACCCTCGTGGAAGGTTTTCTACTGTTCAGTAATATGTCCTTTACTTTCTCAGAGCATTGTAACTCCATGTCCTCGAATCATCGAGGTTCCACGTGGTTAGATGAAGTCTGTCCAGATAGGTGTGTTTGCGAGTCCCGTTGTTCTGTGACAGCAAATCTTGTACCAGAGGTAAGGTGGTTGGTGGTGATCTGGACATCTTTATGAGCAATGAATACCAAGTTTGACGAGGCCAAGCTGGGGCTATCATGATTACCGTTGCTCTGTCCTGCCGAATTTTGTGAAGAGTTTGTGATATCATTGGAATAGGCAGAAATGCATACAGAAGTGGGCCTTCCCAATGGAGGAGAAACGCATCCCTGCTGGAATCTGGGCCCCTGCCCGCTCAAGAACAATACCATCTGAATTTCTTGTTGTGCGCCGTAGCAAATAGGTCCATTGTAGGAAATCCCCATACAGCGAAAATGCCTTGAATAATATCTTGTTGAATCTGCCATTCGTGGTGGTCTGTAAATGAGCGACTCAGGGCATCCGCTATAATGTTCTCCTTGCATGGCAGGTATTCTGCACAGAGAGAGATACCGTGGTGGATGCACCAGTCCCACAGGTTCATCGCCTCTAAGCAAAGGGTTTGAGATCTGGTGCCCCCTTGTCGGTTTATGTAGAACATGCAGGTCCTGTTGCTGGTGCGGACCATTACTATACTGCAAGCAATTACAGGGGAGGAAGTATTGACATGCTTTGAAAACTGCTCTCAACTCAAGCAGGTTGATGTGCAGGTCCCTTTCTGAGGAGGACCACTTGCCCTGCGTGGTTTGATCTTGGCAATGCGCTCCCCATCCAAGTAGTGAGGCATTGGTAGTTATTATGAATTGTGGATGTGGCGGCAGAAAAGGGACTCCCTGTAACAGGTTGGTGTGGTCCATCCACCAAGATAGGGACTCTTTGATGACACTCGGGATAGCTAGTAGAGTTTTGGCCAGATGGATGTGATGCCTGAAACGGGAGAGGAACCAGAATTGAAAAGGGCGCATGCGGAGTCTTGCATTGCTTATGAGATAGGTTGATGCTTCCATGTGTCCTAGCATTCGCATCGCTGTCTGGGCTGAGATAATGGGTGCCCCTTGAATAGCGGCTGCTAACTGTTGTAGTTTGTTGAATCTGTCTCGAGGCAGAAAGGCCCTTGCCCCCAGTGAGTAAATTCGCGCCCCAATAAACTGGATCTCTTGCGTCGTAGTTTATGCCTAGACCCAGTCTTTGAAAGAGAAGAAGGGGTTACTTACCTGTAACCGGTGTTCTTCGAGAGGTGTGCTCCTGGCCATTCCACTGTAGGTGTCTGCACGCCCCGTGCACGGCACGCCGGAAACTTTTTCCCCTAGAGTACCCATAGGGTCGGCTGCAGCGCCCCCTGGAGTGGCGCCGTCGCCACTCCCTATATAAGCCTAGCCGACCCTGCCCCTCCTCAGTTCCTTCTACCCTACTGTCTGAGGGGAGGTGGGAGGGATTGGAATGGCCAGGAGCACACCTCTCGAAGAACACCGGTTACAGGTAAGTAACCCTTTCTTCTTCTTCTTCGAGTGCTGCTCCTGTCCATTCCACTGTAGGTGACTATCTAGCCTCACCTTGGAGGTGGGAGACATCACAGAGAGACCATCTGCAGCACCGCTCTCCCCACCACTGCGTCCTGCTGCGCTTGATGGGTAATGGCGTAGTGCTGCGTGAAGGTGTGCGGGGACTGACAATAGTAAAATAACAAACAAAACAAAAAACCAGAACAGTCCTAACTGTAAATGGGTACTCCACTGGCCACGTGCAAAACGCTCGAGGCCAAGGAAAGTTCCAGCGACCGACAGGGCGGTAAGAAGGAACTGAGGAGGGGCAGGGTCGGCTAGGCTTATATAGGGAGTGGCGACGGCGCCACTCCAGGGGGCGCTGCAGCCGACCCTATGGGTACTCTAGGGGAAAAAGTTTCCGGCGTGCCGTGCACGGGGCGTGCAGACACCTACAGTGGAATGGCCAGGAGCAGCACTCGAAGAAGAATAACTGTTGCTCTTACAGCTTGGATCGCAAAATGTTGTGTGGGGGCTTTGATTAGGAAATCGTCGAGATACGGAGATATCTCTATGCGCCTTCTTCGTAGGAATGCTACCACAGGGGCCATGAGTTTAGAGAAAACTCTGGGCGCTATATATAGTCCGAATGGTAGAACTGTATACTGATAATGCTTGTGAAGGATCTGGAATCACAGAAACTTCCTGTAGGGCGGTCGAATGGAGACATGGAAGTAGGCATCTCTTAAGTCGAGGGAGGCCATCCAGTCGAACTGTTGAAGGGCCAGAAGTGTGTTGTTTAAGGTCACCACCTTGAATCGTTTCACTTGGATGTGTGTGTTGAGTCGTCAGAGATCAAGTACTGGTCTCCAACCCCCTGTTTTTTTCTCGGTTAGAAAGTATGGGGAGTAAAATCCCCTTCCCTCCTGGTCTTTTGGGACCTCTTCTATGGCTCCTAATTGGAGCAGATGTCGGATCTCTGACGGAAGATGTTGTACGTGATTGGGGTCCTTGAAGAGGGACGGGTAGGGGGGCGCTTTTGATTTGGAGATGAAAGGGATGGAATAACCATGCTGAACAATCTCGATAACCCATCTGTCCGATGTTAACTGTTTCCAATGTGGGAGGAATGATTCTAACCTGTTCTGGAAAGTTGGGGTGTGCAATGGTGACTGTATCTGATGGAAAAACGACTGGCTGATCACTCCCTCCACCTGGCCATCAAAACCGCTGCTTCACATTGCCTGGCTGGGAGGATTGATGGGAACGAATAGCTTGTTTGCCTCTCCGTGACTATCTGGGTTTGTTTCTGTAGGAGTCCGCTCTACGGTTAGATGTAGCCTGTAGATATCTAAAATTAGCTGGTTGAGTTTTGTACCCTCGGCGTCGAGACTGCGGAATGTAAATGCCCAATGTTCTCAACGTAGCCCTGGAGTCTCTAAGGCCATGCATAACGTCATTTGTTGTTGTCTCGAACATGTTGTCTTTGTCAAAGAGCAGATCCTCGATGGTCCGCTGCATCTGCCTGGGCAGATCCGCCATCTGGAGCCACGAGGAACGTTGCATTACCACGGCTGTTCCAAGAGTTCTAGCAGCTAAGTCGGCTGCATGCAGGGAAGCTTGAAGAGCAATTCTAGCTGCCAGCAAGCCCTCATCGACCAAAGGAGTAAACTGATCTTGTTTATCTTGTGCAATAAAGTTGGAACATTCATTCAACTTGGTGTGTATGTCGTGATTATAGTTGGCCAATAGAGCCGTGTAATTTGCAATGCACAGCTGTAACACCGCTGAAGTATAAACCTTCTTTCCAAAAAAGTCAAGTTTTTTGTCTTCCCTGTTCGAAAAGTTGGATTTGGAAAACGGTTGTCTGTTTCTCTGGTTTGCCGCCTCCACTACCAGCGAATTGGGCTGAGGATGCGAAAAAAGGAACTCATTCCCTTTGGGGGCTATAAAGTACTTTTTGTCAGCCCTTTTATTGGAAGAAGGTACTGATGATGGTGTTTTCCATATTTCGTTTGCCGGCTCCATGATGCCCTCATCCATAGGGGGGACTAGCTTGTTGGACCCTGATGACTGTAAGATCCTATATAATTTATGTTGAGTAGTCTGGGTCTCTTGCAGCAGGATGTCCATAGAGTCCACTGCCCTTTTAAACAAGTCTCTGAACTGTTTATTGTCATCATTCTTGCTCTGCAAAAAGCAATCTTTCACGGAGTCCTCTACATTCGTCAACACAGCCGGTGGCATGGACGCTATTACCGTTGGTGGGGGCTGTGCAGCTGACTACTCAGCCACAGTGCTGTTGGTTAGAAATGCCAAACTAGAACTGCATACCATAGCAGCTTTAATCACCTGTTGAGGATACATCATCCAGGCAGAGTACAGCCAGGGGAAAGCAAAATTAGGATTATAGGCTGCTGCCTGAGGCAATTGTTGCGGCGGCGCCTGACTTTGCACAGGACTTGATGTCAGTGATGAAGCAGATCCCTTCAATGGAGATGAAGGTGGTGTGCTAGTGTCAGACAAGTCATTCTGGAAAAGGGGTGACATGGGTGAAGAGTGAACAGTGAGGTCCTTAGTCAACCCCATGTGCCTTGACTTTATTGTGTGCTTTGTGAATAGAGACTGTGGAGAATCATCCGTGATATTTATCTGGGGTGCCTGGGTCACTACCGGCATAACAATGCCCTGAGGTGTTAGTGGCTGCACCAGAGTGGGGCAGATCAGGAAGGTAGGCACCGGGCTTGGTGCAGGTGCCGGTACCGGTACCGCCATGGGGCTGAGAAAGGCGTTGGCAAGCCCGGTGCCGCTGGTGGTACAGTCAGGAACGGCCCCGCAAGCGCCGGTGTGGTATTCGGCATGGTTACCGGCGGCGGTGCTGCTCTAGATTGCGCTGGAGTCAGCGCCGGGGTGTGCTTGCTTTTGTGGGGCTTTTTGCAAGCAGCTGCCGCCAGAGTATCAGGTATCTCGGTCGTCGGGTGCTGCGGCTGCTGTGGGTGACACTTGGTCCCTTTAGATTTTTTTCTGGGTACTGGTGAGGAGGTGACGGACCACCACTTGTGCGCTCCCTCAGCTTCATGAGAAGATGCACCGGGGTCAGACGATGGGTTACGGGAGCCTCCCAACAGCAGGAGCTTCAGTTTATGCTCCCTCTCCTTCCTCGCCCTGTTTGTTAAGTTCTTACACTATAGGCATTTATGTGCGAGGTGACCCTCTCCCAGGCATTTTATGCACAAAGTATGGCCATCTGAGGCAGGCACTGCCTCATGACATGAATCACAGCGCTTAAAGCCCGATGAATTAGGCATAGCGCTAAAGTGATTCTCCAATTAAATTCCTGTTCTTACTCTTGTTTCTGTTCTTTTGTTGTTGTTTTTTGTTTTTGTTTTTTAGGTTTTTTTCCAGTTTGGTGAACTGTCTAAGCAATTAGAAATTCCTCTGAGGAAGAGCCACCACAGACTCTGTCTGCAGTCTAGGGCAGTAGAAAGGAACTGGGCAGGGAGCGGAAGCGGGGAGACTGAGAGGCTGACGTCACCACTGGCGGGAAACAGTGGATGCTGCTATCACCTCCCAGGTGCCAGAGCCACTGCTATGCAGAAAAAGTTCCCGATCCGGGGTGTCGCAGCCAGCAAACATCTAAAGTGGAGCATGTTGGGAGCGCTGCTCGAATAAGAAATAAAGCTTACCACCCTACAAAGTGTGTCATATGCCACAAAATAATGTATTTATTTTCAGATTTTCTTTTCCTCTAAAAATCTAGAAAGCTACATATCCAAAAAAAGAAAAAAAAGTTAATGCAACTTTATTAAGGTTCTAGTGTCAAACCAAGCACTCGAAGAAAGAAAATTACAACAGTAAGTTAGCCTATCCATCTAAATTCAGTCTCCTTGTGTGAACACACTACAATATCATCTACATACATGATCACAAACTATTTTTTTTTCCATAGGACTCTTTTCATTCAGTATTCACGATGGTCCTGGTCCAAGGATCAATGAGGGTTGCACAGTAATGATTTTTGTATGACCCTTGTCTCTTGCTAGTGGCTATATGAAGATGAGCCCATTCAAACATTAAAGGGAGTTTTACCATCAAGATTGACAGAGGCAGAATCAGGAGAATGATTTATATTTAACAACTATCTAAGCACTATTTTTTGCATTACATCTGGATGAGTGGACTCACACTTCATACATTTTGTTGTGACATGATCACTACCTGTGGCTTAAAAGTGTAACTCTTCTTACTATTGAAATGACGAACTCTTTAAGACTGTTACGATCTCTACACTGTTGTAACTTGGGAAACCCAACACTGCTGAGCAGCTCAGGAATTAACAGAACATGCAACCTGCTTGATATGATTCTGATAATTAAATAATATTAAATCTGTACCCTCATAAACACCTGATTTTCCCTCTACTAGACAGAAATAATCAGTGATGGATTATGGTGAATTGAAGCAATAATATACTATATTTATAAGAGAAGAAGAGAATGAGCAAAATCTTTTTTTTTTTTTTAAGTAGTAGTTTCATGGCTAAAGATTAATTTAGATTTTTCCACCAATCTCAGAAGCTGACATAATTTAGCATTCACCAATCACTTATATAAATACTGTTTTGTTCTATCTTAGGCTAAAATTGTTGCTTATAAATAGAACATGCCTAAGGGTGTGTTAATTCAATTTTAGTATCCTTTGGTAATATTATTGAAAGGGTTAGCTGTGCAAAGGAGGTCATATGGAACAAGTAAACGAAAGACCTCTGATTTCATTACAGAGCTGAGCATCAAAACCTGACAATAGTCTTTTTCATAACACTTCACCATGATTTTGGTGAATACTGTGACGAACTAAGGGAGCTCATTCACTGTGGGTCCTGCACTTCAGGTCTTGGCAGCCAGCTGGAGCCCAGCTTTACCACCTCCAAACCCTCAAAATTACAGTTCCCCTGGCCCTTCCTGCCCTGGGGCTGGGCTCTCCAGCCCACAGGCAGCTGGGCATGGGGCCCTATGCCCATCTGGGTCAACTTGTCCTAGCTACTTGCATCACCCAGGTGCTGATAGCAACAGCTACTAGTTAGCTTCACCCACCTCAGCTCTCCTTTGCTCTACTTTGCTCTTTTTGGCCCTGCTACCAACACCCACTCCACTCCTAGCTCCTCCTCCTCCAAATTTGATACCCAAAACTCACCCTGTCTGACTGCAGCAGAGGCTACTGTGGTTAATTGCCCTAATTGGGCTCAGGTGCCTTAATTAGCCTAGAGCAGTCCTGCCCTGTTTACCAAGGAAACAGGCCTTGCTGAGCCTGGCACTTGTACACGTGCCCTTCACTACTCCTTTTTAGCCATCAAGCATGACTCTGTCACAATACCTTCTGTTGCACACAATTTTGTATTTCATGATCACCACATACTTGCCAGTGTTTCTGAAACGTGAGTATTGTTTTAAGAAATCTGCAGCCAATTGAGGAAAGCAGTTTGCTTCTCTTTTTCAACTGAGATGTACTATAATGCTGTGTGTATGTTTTATTAAAATTTCTTAATTCATGGATGTTCAAATTCAATAGCTCTTACAACACTCCATACCCATTGTACCCCACACAATCTTTTTAATCTCATTCTACCCCTCAGTAATTCCTAAAAGCAATCTCTGATGTAAAGCTTAAGATTAATTAGAAAATATAACTTAAGTAATTCAATTTAACAACACTTGCGGTAGACAAAGTAAAATAGCATGCATTCACCAGAGTTCAAAGGCAAAAAGGGAGCTAGGATCAACTGTAAATTTATTGATTTAACTTATGCTCAAGAATTAGGTATTCTTAGGTATTTTAAACTGGATATTGGCTCTTTTTGAGGAGCTATCTTAGGAACTCCACTTGAAGCATAAATCTAATGTGAAGTCAAAATGATCCAGAGTCCTACAGCTTTCCATAACTACTTTAAACAAACATCCAAATCACTCCTCTGTTTTACTTCCCTCTCAACTAGTTTTGTGAGTCCAAAGACCCCAACTCACCACTAAAACATAGGCTGGGAAATTCAGCAGAAGGGTTTTGTTTAAAACAAATTTGAACTCTGATGTAGAATCTGGGCAACAAGTTCCCAAAAAAAAGGACTCTAATGACAACAAGTTGCTGTCCTTCCCAGAAGTTTCTCTAAGAACTAGCGGCATGATATTAATTTTCCTCTGTAAATATAAATAATATTCCATTTAATTTTGGTAAATTACTACAAGATTAGCCATAACTCATCAAAAAAGATGAGGGAAAAATCAAAACAATGTATGAATTAGTATGTATTATAACACATTAATAGCTCTTTAATGACAGCATTTTTATAGAAGTTCTATGGTCACCTAAAACTTTTCCTTGGTAGCGAGCATCCTTTACATAAACTTGAATATTTGAGCTGCTGGCTGTGGCACTCAGCGCTGCCGGTGGCCTGTAGCATGACGACTCACCAGACAGTGCGGCTGGAGCCTGGCCAGCTGGCAGGTATGGGGAGCAGTGGCTAACAGTCAGGGTCATAAGTACAGATTTTGGCACCTAGGGCAAGCACTCTGAAAAGCTCCCAGCCCCAGCCACCTCCGGAAGGCAGTGAGGAGCCAGATCATCCCCAGCTGCCTTCCTGCAGCAGCTAAGCACTGATCCAGATCTCTGCCACTCGACAGATCCAGTTCCCCCCAATGCTGTCTCGGGCCTTCCCCAATCCCCCCACCCTGCCCCAGCTCCTTGGCTGCACAAATGAGGAGCCAGTAATATGCACAGGCACAGGGCAGTCAGTGCTACCAGAAGACTGGAGGGGAGCATTCCTTGTACCTGCACACATTACACTTCACATCATGCATATAGCAAATTAGTATAGTAGATAGACATGAATTTCAAGAAGGAGAGAACCTATTGTAAAACACAATAAATATAAAAGATTGCACTTTTCAATAGGAACAACCATGTAGTACGAAATTAGCTTTAACTGCTGTGAAATGTAAAATCCACAATTAAGTTTTTAAACATGTTATAACATCTAAAACACAATAAATACTTCACAATTGATCTTAGAATATTTTATTAGAAAATCAATGGCAATGTCATGTACTTGGAGGACTGACTGCAATGAAAGAATTCTTCAGAAAAGATTAAATAATATCAGACTGATTATTAATATAGGCTTTTTACCCAAAAGATATTTCAGATGGTATACGTGATCTTGCATTAGTGTCATTTTTATGATTTCTCTGCTGCACAACAGATAAATCCATTAATAAGAGCATCTATTACATTTGTGAAGATTTCTGCTTAAATGTATTTGGTCATTGATAACTTACTGTGGCCTCACTGAGGCCTAACTTCTATTCAAATCAGTTCAAGTCAATGGTAGTTCTGTCACCAAAAGGACTGTTGTGTCAGACATGACTTGCTTCCACATACTTTCCTTATGATAGGTAGAGGTGCACAGAGTAGAGAATAGATTCTATAGTTCATGACTCTAGGCAATAGTTATCCTCACAGTGACAAAACGAAACATGACTGATTGTTAAGTTAATAGTGCCTGACATTACAATCCCCATACAGGCAAAACTCACTGACTTTAAGGGGGCATTGCATGAAGCAGCACAACACTCTGGGACATATTAAATAAAAGGCATTGACAATAAAAGAGAACTGTGTCTTTTGCCACAGATTGCAAAGAAAACTGAACAGAAGTCATTCTGATGAAGTAGGAACTTGTCAAATATTGCAATTTAGAGGCAGTAATTGTTACTCCAGTTTAAAAGAAAAAAGAAAAAAAAAAGAAATTAATAAATCTGGTGTCCAGCATTGCTCTAGTAATCTCAAACATGAATAAAGTAAGGTGGTGGTGGTGGTGGTGGTGGTGGGAGAACCTCCCAGCACATCATCAGTAAAGGACAGATTAATGATCAGTTTGTGTCTTTTCTCTCTCTTTTTTTTTTTTTTTTTAAATATCAAACAGAAAATTAGCATGAAGACTAAAAGGAGCAACTATAGAAAATTATACTTTTTATCAACAGTTCCTCTACATAAAAACCTCATTATCTTTCTGTATTCTTCATATCTAAAAACTGAAAATGATACAGAGGACACAACACATGTGTATTAAAGATAAAATGAGAGGTTTATAGCATGTGTTCAGCACACAATTTTCAATAGTTCCTTATTGTTCTTGAGTTAAAGATAATTTCTTTGAAGAGATTACTGTGAGGAAAGCCAAACTGCTAAAATCGAACAGATGACATTCTGACTTACTTGAATTAAGGATTCACTCAGCTTCTCTTCATCCACTTCTAAAATGATATTTTTTATTTCTTCATAAGGCATTCGGAAAGATCCCAGAAAGATTGCTGAAATTTAATAGGAAGCTATTAAAACTAAATAAGTCAAAAAGTATGAAGCAACATCATAGGTTAGATTTTTTTATTGCACAAAACGTCCAAAAATAGCTTAACTCTCACTCAGATTATCAACAAGAAGAAAGGTTTAAATATATAGCTATTTTTAAACAAACTATGTTGGTTGTTTTATGACAATTTCTAATGATCAATGCCCATATTCAAAAATAAGTAAATAAAAAAATAAAAGGAATTATACTTTCCCTCCTTGGCAGTTTGAACAGACAGTCTAAAGACTGACTATTTGCTCATACTTTAACACACATCTGCACAAACACTGAAGCATTGTTCTAAGGAGTATAAAACATTTGCACTGCTAGACATCTGCTATGACTAGATTTCATTCTCTAGCGCTTTCAATCTTGCCACTTTCACAAACAGAACTCACGTGTATGTCTAAGTTGCACACTTGAGATTGCAAAAAAAATCATGAGAAGCTGCCATTGTGTGGCATTCCCTTAGAGTAACCTCAGCAGTAGCACTACACTCTCCAAAGAGACAAACATGATGCGGGAAAAGAAATTGATGGGCCTTCTCCATCCCCTACTGGTGGTAGTAAAAGGGCCAGTGCTCCAGGGAGCACACATGATATGCTTTTAAAGGCTGGTGCAGCACTGAATCTCTCAAAGGAATTTCAGATGAGTTAGTAAAAAAAGGTCTCAGGGAAGCCCAACTAGTGTGGGGCCCCTGTGCCAATCTATACCCTTCCAAATGGATGTTGATGTAAACGTCACCAAGTTGATCCGACAGACTACCACAACTGCAACCATTTAACCTGTAATCACTTTAAGGAGTGTCAAATCATCTTGTTAGAGAAAAATGGCTCAGAGCACTTTATACCAAAGGCCCAAAGTTTCTATCAGAGGCAAGTGTTCTTTCTAAAGTTGGTTCCTTGTGTGATCATTTTCAATACCAGTTCCATGTACACATCAAAATTAAGGATGCCCTGTCACACTTCTGTCAAGCTGAGTCATTTCAGTGTTAACACAAATCCACTGGCTGGGATATAAGTCACCGTAACATTTGAGAATGGTGTCACAATATCAGGTGGTGTTCCCATGTGACTGTACATTCTAATCCATAATAAGCAAGACCATGAACTATGTTTGTAAGAACATAGAGGCTCCCACTGTTCACGTGCTGTTTCACCCTCTCAGTTTTTAAATCAGTTCTCTATACCTTCTTCAGTGTTTACAACCGTCATTAACAGTTGATCTCTTTTATGTCTTTAAAAATCAAAATGTATGTTTGATGTGGGAAGATTCTGTACGCAAAATATTTCCAGTGATCAATCCTCCTACACTTTGAGTTTGGGTTTTTTGTTTTTTTGTTTTTTTTTTTTTGATAGAGTATCTTTGTCCTTCTGACAACATGATTTGGCTATCTAAGTTGAGCTTTGGTAATTATTGTCTTGATGCTCTTTCAACTCTGTTCTGAAAGCCTCCTAGTGAGAGGCAGAGGACAGACAGCACATCCCCCTCCCTTAAGATACTTAATGTGTCTGCCAATAATCATGGGTGTTTTTTTCACTTACATTAAAGGGTTGTTATAGCTGCTATATTATATACCATTAGCTTTATTGCATCTTTGATATTGCCCTGGTTCAGTACCCTATGCTGAACTCTTCTGAAGACCTTCTATGACTTTCGGTATTATACTTGACATTTCTTGATGAAGGAAATCCTCAGAGAACCACCATGAAATAGTATTGGCAAAGTATGAAAAGTGACACATTTCAATTCTATACTATAGATGGTTATGTTGAGCTTAATGGTAATTGTTGATGGAGTTGGTTGGATGAAGACTGGTTTTTTTAGCCCCAAGTTGGTGGTAAGGCCAAACTCTTTAGTTAACTCTGAGAGCCTGTCACAGATAAGCTGGATATGAACACAGAGCAAAATTGCCCACAAAAAGAAGGGCTTACAAATGAATTCTCAAGAACTTTTGTCTTTGCAGCAAAGCTTCTGAATCTGAAGAGTTTTCCAAAAGTTCTGTATACCATGTAGCTGTCCTTTTGAAGGTTGTCTGTTGTGTAATTCAGAATAGTGGGAAAGACGGGGGAAAAAAAAAAAAAAAAGAAGAAGAAAGCCCAATGGAGCACAGAGGGTTGTTTCATCCCATTAGACATGGGAAATGGTTTTGAAAGACCCTACTCAGAATACGTGACCAATCAAGTCTTTCTGGAATTGATGTATAACAATAATTTTGGTGGGGGGGGGAGGCCAACTATTCCAGAACTTTCCAAATTTCATTTTTGTTTACAGTGTCGTCGTCCCCCCCCGCTTTTTAGTTCAATGAAGTCAGCACACAATTCCATGTTTTCTTCACTACATTATTTTCCTGACTCTATCATACAACAAAAAATCATGTTTGTGATGTGTCAAACAAATCTAAATCCACATACACAAAAAGGTCTCTGACAGAAACTTCTGAGTCACTCTTTTGACAAGCCAACTTATCAAAATATGGAGAAGCATTTTAGACCCTAACAGCAGCATCAATACATTCAAGGTCAGATTTGATGACTTTATTTTGTTGCATAGTATAACTAAGATAACATCCTTCAAGTCTTGAGGGATTTCCCTGACTTCCCAAGTATCCTTTGTGATATTGACATAGATAGCTGACAGTTCTGAAGTCTTCAATTTTAAACATTTCAGCTGGTATGTTGTGAGAGATATCAAGGGCAGCAAGCCGACTGAGAGCGAAAGAAGTGAGGTATGTAAGCCTCAAAATGCTAAGAGCTTTGTTCCCCAGTGATTAGCTATGGTTACTGCAGGGCAGTTAGGGGCACCTAAGATCAATTAAGGCCCAGCCAGGTGCCTGATAAAAGCCTCCCTACTCCAAACAGTTGTGGCACAAGCTGGAGGTGGAGTTACAGGAGTGTTGTGGGGCTGCAAAGGAGCAAGAGAAGAGCAGTGTTGAGTGGAAGAGCAAAGAGGAACAGAGGGAAGCTTGGACGAAGGTATGGGACCCCAGAAGAGGAAAAGCTTGGGAAACGGGACTGAGCTATTTCCAGACACAGGGTAAGCAGGATACCAAAGGCTGGAAGGACACTAGCCCCAGGAGAAACCAGCCCAGGGAAAAAGAGTGCAACTGTGGGAACAGGACTCATAGCAAAGAGCTGCCATTTGTAGGGCGCATGGGCTGGAACCCAGAAGACTGGGCAGGCTCAGGTCTCTACCCATCAGGCCCCACTGGAGGAGCCTTTCCCTCATCAGAAAGGCAGGGAAACTGGTAGCACTCTAACCCACAAAAAGATCCAAAAGCATGAGCTCCACTAAGTGGAGCTCGTGGCTTGCCACAGTAGTTAGATGATTTACCTGAATATTTGTCGAATGGATTTTTGTAAGACTTTGTCATGGTAGCAAACAATCCACTAGCATGGTTCTTCCTATTATGTATGCTGCTGCATAGTTGGTGACTTCACTTCCACTGACTTTAACTAGGCTTACAGGCATTCCTCACTTAGACAAGCCACCAAATAATTTTAATGATCCCATCACGCTTGAGGTGGCGGAGGCATTATCTGGCTTTCTTGGGAAACTTGCCTTTCTCTAAAGTAATGACCTTCTGCTCTAGACCACGCCAACATGAGCAAGACACAGGTCAGTGTCCCAAGTGACCACAGAAGAGGGGATGCTACGCAGGTCCATGCCAGTGCAGGAAAAAAAAAAACATTATTTTTACCAGGACCAGGTGGAGCTACAACAATACCAGCTCAGCAGTCTTGCACTCTGATGGTACCATGCGGTAGCAAAGCAGTAACATCAGGGAAATAAAAAGAATGCCCTCCACTTTGCCGTCTTCAGCTGGAAAATTAGGCGTTTGTGACAGTAAGGGAGATTGAACTGGCATTGGGACTCGCTCAACACTGTAGCAGAAGTGAAAACAGGGTGAGGGGAAAATTGCTTCCCCCAGCATGCAGCTACAGCAATAGGCCATTCTTAACAGGACGGGAGGATAGAATTTCAAGGTCATCTCCAAGCCACAACTGGAAGACAAGAACAGATGGGGGAGGCTGTATCACCATTTCCAGTTGGCCACAGGCATGTGTTAAAACAGCTGGGGGAAGGATTTTCAGACCCGGTACAGGGTAGATGGAGTGGGGCTGCAGAAGCCTCAGGACTCAGGGGCTGGAATCCTCACCACCTGGGCAAAGCCCTGGAACCAGGCCTGGAGTTGGCAGATCCCACAGTTGTCTATCAATCAAATTCATTTTCTATTGAGACACGATATGGATCCTATGGAAGCAAACACCCTTAGTGGCAAACTGGCTGCATTTGGGGTTGGGACAGCCAACAGAAAATTGATTCAAGTGGTCTTGGCAGTTGCTTCCAAAATTGCTTCCATAGCACTCTAAGGCTTACAAGGTATTGTGAGTCACCTAAAGCCAGGACATTATTTGAATGAACAGATTGAAACAAAGGAAAGCAGCACCAGTGAGAGTTGAGTGTGACTACCAGCATATGGAGGTTGCAGAGCTAGGATGTAAAGCCGAGTCACTTCCATGCAATGCTGTAATGTGCGTCTATAGCAGGAGATCCTTGGGGTTTCAAAGACCTTGCCCACTTTCTTTTTTTTCCTGGGCCACATAAATGGAAAAAAAGAGGAAGGATCTAGTCAAGTAACAAACAAGCTATGTGGAGTATCAAGTGTCCCAGGAGTTGAATCAGAAATGTCTGGGGAAGAAACACCTTCTACAGAAGATACTGGTATTCCATAGCTTTTTTTAGATTAAATCGGTTGCTGCAGCAGCTGAGAGCATCCATGAGTTTGGGGTATAGAAGGGATAGTAATGGAAAACCACCACAGGCTCAAGTTTCAGAGACAGGCGATAGTCTCCTTGCCAGAGTGTGGATGCTGTTAATGGGAATGATGATTGCTGGGAATCTCACAACTCACCTATTGAAAAGCAGTGTTAATTTCTGGGATAGAATTATCATGCTGGGATAGAACTATTGCTTTGAGGGTTGTGCAAGTTGTCTGCCACAAGTACAGTTATTTTGAGTTAACTGACCCAATGAGATTACACCTTCTGCAACATTAAACATAAAATTTTCAGGGATAAATACATAGGCTTCACAGTTGCAAAGGAAGATGCTGAATCAGAGTAAACTAAGGCAGAGCAAGCAGGGCAATGAAACAGTCAATGGCTAAAGGTGGCAAGAACAAGAAAATTGAGAAGCTGCCTTCCTGAGCTATGAAAGAGTTATTGTAGAGACTGAGACAAAAGCCCAGTATTGTTCAAATACATGGATTTAATAAATAAGACAAAGTATATTTGGAGGCATGACTGAGTTGAACTGTTATGAACAGTGGAGCATGAGGGCAACAACACAAATGGCATCTGGTGAATCATACCATCTCCTGCACTGTGGTCAGACTGGATGATGCCAGAGGAATGTGGCACCCAGAGAGACAGTAGCTGTTATTCCACAGAAGGCTTGAGGTGCATAACAACTTTTGCTGGCCATACAATGAAAGCAGTTGTTTTCATACCATCTGTAAATTTACATAGGCTTGAGAAACACACTTCAGGGCCTATAGAGCACATACTTGTCAAGTTGAGGAAGGGTGGAAAAGCAAAATAAAACAAGGGGCTAGACCAGACATGGCATGCAGGATCACAAGAGCAGGAGTAGAATATGGGGGCAAAAACAGTGACTGGCAGGGGAAGGGGGAGAAGAGAAACTGAAAATGGTTGGTTAGCACAGGAGCACCTCTTCCTGTCAAGTTGAAGATGTTAAGGTTAATCCTTTGGTATTACCCTAACTGGATAAGACAACACAGATTTATGGGGTGGCACTACTGCAGGGTTTAGGACCTCCTTTGAGGGGAAAAGTAGTAATGTGATATCTAAAAATCTGAAATTAGTAGGAATGGACCATACTGCAAAGAAAAAGATGACAAAAGAAATAAATGAATATAGGATGTCAGGGCCTTCAATCATTTACCTATAGAATACATGCATGCTTCTCCCTTTGGCTTTGTTTTTACGAAGGCTCCAGATGTACATCATTAACTCTCTCCCCATCATACTCACAGGATAGCTCAAAGCCCTAGTCCTCAAGTGATGAGGCTGTATGCATGTTTAGGTCTGTGGTCTGAAGGCACTGATGGGCAAGTGTGATATCAAATATGCATTTTGACTATTGCCAAGGCATCTGTCTAACCAACTTTTTGGTTTCCTTTTTTGAGGAGCAATTTTATTTTGATAAAGCTATGCCCATGGTATGTGCAATAACCCATTCAGCATCTGAGAAATTTAGTAAAATGTCACACTAGACAGTTATGCAGGAAGCTGGTTTACAGCAAGTAGTGCATCATTTAAATGACCTTCTAGTTGTGGGCACAGTGACGCTAGATGAACATGTTAACTTGAACGCCCCCCTTAACTTCCCCGGGGGGGGGGGGGAGAGAAAAAACAGAGGGGTCATCCACTATGCTAACCTAGCTAGGATGAAGCTAGATATCTGGGCTGGCATAGTGCAACCCCTCAGAATAAACTTTAGGGGACACTGGACTTAATTAAAATTAGGAAGGAGCAAAGAGAGTTACACTCCCTGAGCTGCAGTCTATTAACAACTAAGCTGGCTGCGGGGGGGGGGGGGGTTAGTTCTGGGGCACGCCTTCAGCTCCATGCTTGTGGCAGCTACCACCAGCATAGCAAGACCTCATCATTTTAAGAG
This sequence comes from Podocnemis expansa, assembly GCA_007922195.1. Taxonomy (NCBI): domain Eukaryota; kingdom Metazoa; phylum Chordata; order Testudines; family Podocnemididae; genus Podocnemis; species Podocnemis expansa. The sequence continues at coordinate 36,174,164 of ML681991.1, read as the reverse complement.
TTACGAGAAAGAATAAGAAGGATTTTTGGGCTATGGGAAAGTGCTTCTGAGCCATTTTACTCGAGTGTCATTATGAAGGGAGGAATAGATACTGTAAGTTGATTTAAAGATCCACTCATATTCTTGCACCAAAGGGGCAGCCATGTTAGACTAGTTCAGTAAACCAAACAAGTCCTATGGCACTTTTAGTCTTAGAGCCACAGGACTCCTTGTTCATATTCTTTGGAAGATGGCAGTTTGGGGCATTTTACCAAGGCTCCTGCTATGTGTAAAAGTGGCCTTCCACATGGAGGGAAACTGTCCTAGCTCAAGATACGTTTCTTAATTTTTTTTTCCACATGTGGGTTCTAGTGGTCTTTTGGGAAATGGAGTTTGCACATGAAATGGTGTGTTTTTACAGTGACAACGTGGCTGTGATACACACTATCAATCACCAGTCCGACAGATTACACAGTTATGAGGGTTGAAAAGAGTATTTGTGATACAGTGTTTAAGCTTTAATACCTGTTTATCTTCCAAGATAGTGCCTGGATTTGTAACAGCCTAACACAAGCACTCATTTTTAGATGGACAAATTTCAGTATCTGGGACCTGAAGCCAGCAAGAAATCCTAACAGATGCACTATTGATAGAACCTTGGCTTATGATGGTTCTCAGCATAGCATTGTAGAAGCTGCTATCTCTGCCAACGTTATGGAGTTATAAGACAAGCTTTAATAATTTTGTGCAATTTCAGGAGGGCCTGTCACCAATCTGGTCCGTTACAGTGGAACATGTTTTGCAGTGCACGGTGTCATCAGCAAGTCATCAAATGGAATCCTCAGATATCTCTACTTATCTATCGTGGGGTTGTAAACCATTTCGCTACGTTGTGTTTCACTCAGTAGAATGGCATTAACTGATGAATAAGGAATTGTGTTTCTGCACAACAGCTGTTCTAGGAAAATAAATGCTTATTTTATTTTAATTCCTTGTAGTCTAAAAGTGACAGATATCAAGGGGTGGGAGGAGAATAATCATCTAAAGCTGCTTTGCAAGACAGTTTTTCTCCTTATGAAATAGACGATTTAATACTACTTACATAGATTCTGTGCTGTTTTTCCATCCAAGACTCTTAATTCTTTAACTCGTTTCTTTGGCATAGTTACTTTCCTCTCTTCTGTTTCATCTATTGCCTTTTTAGCTGTAAAATAAGAATGCACATATGAGCTTCTAGTTCACCAATACCAGTTTCAGGTTTTTAACAGATACTTACATTTTAACTTATAAGACTAATGCCACCTTTAGGAAAAAATTAACTTTTCAAGTTTTTCTTCAGTTCAAAGGAAAACAAAGACATTAGCTCACTTAAAGATCTTCTCATAAACCAATGGCCAAGTACAACACAATTATAAAGCACTAGAAAGGCCATACTCAATTATAAAGTGAAATCTGATACGACACTAGAATTATACTTCCACTCTTAGAAAATAAATTTTAAAATAACTGCAGAATGTAGTTGCTTTCTCAATTTTTCTTCATTTCAAAAACCAGAACGCTGAATGACAAGTTATGCATAGCATAGTGCAGCTCAAAGAGGATGAGAGCCATCTGGTGAAGTACTGCCACTTCCTGAACAATCTTGCAGGTTTCTTACTCAAGATTCATTAGTCACAGTAGAGGTTTGTTTGAGATCTGATGACTTTACTCTCCAAGTGGAATAACTGTGCGCATCCATTTTCTTTTTTAATAATGTCATTAATGTTATAAAAATTGTAACTCAAATGTATTAAATTAAATTCATTTTTTAATATTCTGGTTTTGGGACTGATAAAGAAATTTGCTCATTCAACACTGACAGAAAAAAGTCTTACATCTGGACTCTATAAACTCATACATGTGAACACTTTTTCGCATAACTGGACAACTATTTTTCATGTGAAAATAAATAAATCAATAAATTGAATTCAATTCTAAATATGCAAACAAATACACAACTTTATTTTGTATCTGAAGATCTTTGGATGTGATAAGGAGAGGAGAAAAAGTCTGTGGCTTTGTGTTTTAAATATGTTTAAAGGAGGCTTGAAAATGTTAGTAGTTTGGTTTTTAACTTTAGGAATTCATATTATTTGGGAAGCCCATAATGAGTGTCAAACTAATAAAATCATCACACCACCAAATACACAAACCTTGGTAGAGCAACTGAAAAGAGAGTGTGCATTTAGTCATTTTGTGTAAAACTTTCTCATAGTTTGATTATAATTTTTGAATTTCCAGTGATGAATCAATGTTTAAAAGAATTCAGTTCTCTGTCAGATATATAACATTTCTCTCTCCTCAACTGTAACATGGCAACAAACACCTCACCACTTCTGAGACACTAAAAAAACCTTAAGCAAAATCAGGACACAAAAGACTTAACAATCATGATAGTGGCAATCAAGCACAAGTCAAAATAGTGCACCATATATTTACGTTATTATTAATACACACAGACAACCGGCAGACATCATCAACAAAAAAATAATTTAACCTAGCTTGAATCATTTGCACGTCCTCTTTTAAAACAGTGATAAAAAGATCTGTTCATGTGAGATCAGAATTCTTTGACATCTTCTGAGACATAAGTTAAAACTGAAGGATATAAATTAAGAATGGTTAACCATCAGCCAGAATCTGATCCTGCAAACACATCTGGACATGAGTAAATTTACATACCAGACTAGACACAATAAACATTTAAGTTACTGAAGTTTTCATATTTGCAGGATCAGCAATGAATTTAATATCTAAAGATGTTAAAAAGTAAGATTAAATTTTTCAAGTGTCATCAGTTCACCAACACAGACTACTACTGACTATCATACCCCACCCCAGACAAAGTCAAGCTTTCTCCAGTGTCTGGGGGTAATCTTATCTCAACAATTACCCTAACTCTTCTTCCATGTAGTGAAGTTATACGATATGGGTGGCCTAACTGTGACTGGTGAGCCACATGCAGTGTGTTTCACAGAGGCCCAAACACACTCTCCCTCCTTCCCCCACTCCCTGCCATTCTCTACATACCAGACTGGAGTAGGTATTTTAGGGCTTCTGACATGAAATGGGGTTATGGAGTTCGGAGATTCCTGCCCAGCAAGGAGGGAAGGGTCTCAGGACTTCAGCTTCAAAAAGCAAATTTATGCTCAGGGCTTCAAGCTCCCTGATGATGTGAAAGGGTTAGTAGCTTCTGCCCAATGAGAGGAAGCTGCCTGACTCAGGGCTTCTTGGCCATGAGGTGTGCCTGTCGCTATGAGCACCACCATCCCCAGATAGGTTCTAAATCCATGGGCCCAGGAGCTGCACCCCTGGCTTTTGAACTTCTGATAATTATATGCGATTCCAAGGATGAGTAAGTTTGGTCACCCCTGTTGTGAAGAGGTGCGCTTCCACAATGTCCTGGGACTGCCTGTTCTCAGGGTCTGGAAGGGTGTGCTCTTGTGTATTGCTTGAGGTTTTTTTTCTATGTCCATGCCTTACAGCACTGTGAAAGCAATTAGACTGAAACACAAAAGAACAGAAAATCTCATTTAAAGAGGTAATGTAAAAATACTCAGTTCATCATAATTTGCAACTGGCATCCAATGGAAAAGTAGGGGATGGGATAGCCCCTAGAGGTAAATGAGACCCAGAATTTGGCTAGTAGACCATTTGACTGTAGAAAGAAGGTAGACCTTTAAATTTCTCAAACTGAGATTTCCCTTGTTGCCTCCATCCTAAGCGTGCTGGTGGGGAATGACAGAGTATGCAGGAGCTGAGTCCTAAAAGAAAGCCAAAAAGTCTACTCTGAATCACTTGTTATATTGCTGTAGCCCTGCAACTCTGCAAAAGATTGAAGTAAATAGTGGTAGGTGACAAGTGTGTGGCATAAAGCACACCTCACCAACTTCTAAACTAAGGAAGGAGCTGTTGTTGTCACTGCTGAACTGATTCCCACTCTGTCTTTCACTCACTTAAATATCCTGACAAATACGTGCAAACTATCAACATAGGGCTTTTCTCTGCCACTGATTGCCTCTGTTCTACATGGCAATAGACATTATGTATACGTGATGCTGGAAAAGCTCTTTTGAGAAAGTAACAACAAATATTTACTCCTTAGATGGTAATGTAGTAGTCAATATCCCTCAGGTACATTTCAACATTTATGTGGTATCAAAGATCTGTGGCTATTGAATACGGTCATAACAAGTTTTCCTATTTATTAATAAAAAGCAAACAAAAACAATACTCAAGCAAGTAGTAGTAATTATGTTAAATAATATATTTCCCCCATCTTCAAAGCATCTGATGAAGTGGGATTTTTCTCCCACAAATGCTCATGTGATAAATAAATTTGTTAGTCTAAGTGCCACAGGACTCCTTGTTCATATTTTCAGCAAGTTTTCTTATTTCTTACAAGTCAAAGATTTTATATATTATTGTGTTAAAAAATCATTAGTTTTGCACTTAGAGATGAATATCAGCATAAATAAAATACAGATGGTTATGATCCTTTCCCTACTCTAGTTTAATAAAATTATCATTTGGTAACATGCATGCTTACAGCACTTCCCTATTAATTTCTGATAATCCAATAGGTAGGTACAAGACATTTTTATTTCTGGTATAGGAAACAAAGATTAAAATGCATTTTAACAAGGTAATATTAAATGATTACTACATTAAGAGCTGAATAGTAAAAACAATCTAGAGACAGAAGCCTCACAATATGTCCATTCATCTTTACTGTTTGTCATTATACCTTAAGCTAGTGCTATCTTCTTTTAAATATAGAGATGTAAATAGATATAGATAAATTAACTTATTTGAAAGAAATCAGTAGATTTAAATTTATGTGAAAGACAGAGTGAGTGTGAGTGTCTGTAAATTAAGGGGGAGATGTTACATGTACACTCATGCTCCTTAAAACACTGAAGAGAAAGATAATATTAAGTCCTCTATCACAATTGTTACTCGTATTCTCCCCCTTCCCTCTCCATTCTATGAGGCAACATATTGTGCAATCATATGATGTGTCACTCAGAATTAATTATATTTCATTACTATTTACAATGAGTAAAAGTAGTTTAAGTTGCCACAGCAACATTAACATATATGTTGAATTACATACCAGTATGTAAGTGCTAAGTCAGTTTTAGAAGTACAACCATATTAGCATCCACAATCCAATACATGGGATGGATTTGTGCCACTGATCATAAAGATGTAAATTAATGGGGAAAATATGAATTAATGTATTTTTTTTCCTATTCTGGTTGCACTGCAAAGCAAATAAGCATAATTTAATTTAAGAGCTTATAAAATACCCTTTACCATGGCATTTGGATAGCTCACAGTTAATTTAAAAATGTAAGGTCTAAAAATGTGACACAGGCAAATGGCTGACAATAAAATTCAGAGAGTATCAAACTGTTTCAGAGTGTGGACCCTGCCCTAATTGATATAGTTTCATCGACATATCCTCCCATTCAGTTGGGTGGACCACTTCTTTCTTCTAACTTCCCCATGGAAACTACATCGTTTGCATAAATAGAAGATTCATATTAGAGAATGAGCGTTTATCTAGCTATCTCTTCATGGAAAAAGGAATGACATGGTAACAGGCATTCTCCTGAAATCCTGTGCATATTCTTCAATAAGTATGAATAAAAACATATGCACTAACCTTAACTTTGTTCGTGGATACACTCCTCTTTATTCTGTGATTAAGAAATTTCTATGCAAGATACATGAACATGCATTGTTTATTCCACTTTAATACAGCACTTGGTCAACCACATGTGAAATGTGTAAACAAACATGTAGTACATAAGATGCACAGGAGTAGCTGTGTTAGTCTCGTTCACCAAAACCAACAAGGAGTCCCATAGCACTTAAAAGGTAACAAATGTATCTATTGCATGAGCTTTTATCTGACAAAGTGGGATTTTCTACAATGAAAGTTCATAAGATAAGATCTGTAGTCTTGACTACGGATCAGACAATTACATTAGATTCATGAAACAAAAGGAAGGTCAGACATTTCAACACAAAATTCCCCCCCCCCCCGTAATTTCAGTAGTTTTTAAATGTAGTGAATATTTTGGCAATATTTTCTGCAACAGCAATTACTCTAGTGTAAATCTTTACATGTAGCGTGCTTGTGCGTGCATATATATTTACACAAATATATGCACAAGAGCTGAAATACATAAAGTGTGTGTGTGTGTGTGTGTGTGTGTGTGTGTGTGTGTGTGTGTGTG
>ML681991.1:36020424-36167888 GCA_007922195.1 Podocnemis expansa | reverse complement strand
TGTGTGTGTGTGTGTGTGTGTGTGTGTGTGTGTGTGTGTGTGTGTGTTAAAATGGAATATTTAGGAAGATATCTATAAATCTGATGAGCTGTAGTGCATAAATATATTTACACACACATACAAACAGGCTGAAACTGGATTTGTTGTGTAAGAGTTATGGCTCCCACACAAATTTTCACTTCTTATTCATACTCGTGTAGAGTATATTGATTCATATATTCAATGAGTAAGAGCAGGAGTTTCAAACTCAAATCACCATGAGGACCGCATGAGGATAGGGGTACCAGATACCAAACCATGGAAATGAGGACAGGGAAGTAGGAAAAGGAGGACATTGAAGGACACATGGAGAAAATGAAGTATTAATATAATATTCTGTTTTTTAGGAGGCCCTGGAACGCTTCGCCCTAAAAACAGGGTGTTCTGGGGCATTCCAACATATTTTAACCTGGAGTAAAAAATCATACAAAATCATGTATTTTTAAAATGCCTGCTGGATGGAGGATGCGAAGGTAAGAAGGACACGTCCTCGTTCTGCCTGACATCTGGTAACACTACATGAGGATTAGTCGACGGCCACATGAGGACTAGTACATTAGCCCGAAGGCCACACCACTGAAACCTTTTCATACAACAATATTGCAAATATTGCAAACAATATTGTATTGCAAGCCACAGGAAATAGCTTTAGGGGCCACATGTGGCGTGTTTGAGACCCCTGAGTAAGAGGGAGCTATTTCTAAATTTTGTGTCAGAACCTTATCGCAAGATTTATAGCACATTCAATGTCTGTATTATTTAGGAATCAATATCAACAGTACTAAACTCATTCTGAAATATTTTTGTGGTATTTTTTTTACCAGGTGTTTTGTAACTTACAAATATATCTCCTGAAAGAGACACTACACTGAAAAAAGTGAATATGATTTTTACTTAACCTGAAACCCATTCCTCAAGAACTGAACAAAGAACAAAGAAAACACATTACTGGAAAGCATTTGTTCAGAAAACACATTTCAATAAAACATTCACACATACATTGAAAATCAGTGTAATTAAGAAATTAGTCTGATTCAGAGTGTTAAAGAAAAGGAAGTTACAGTAAAAAGTGGCTATTGTTTTATTTGTATACTTGTTTGAATGCTGCCTTATATATTCTGTCTTCATGGGCAAATTCCAGAATTCAAAATACTTTGGGGGGGGGGCAGTGAAATGACAGTATGAGATTAATTTAAAATTAAAACCAATACTTTTTGTTTGTTTGATTGATTAATTCATTCATTTGGCTTAAAGATGGATTTTCCTAAACTGGGAAAAGTAGAACCTTTCTTAATTAGTGTTATTCATCAAAAGACCATAAAAGCTTTGAATCTTTTAACTTCTGCACGTCAGTGCCTCACACTGGCTAAATATATAGGATCATTTCATTGTTTTATTCTTTGCTTCTCTTCACTCTCTGCCTCAACCAGAAAGGGAAAAAAAAAAAATGTGACTCAAATCAAAGAAAATTAAAAGGTTCACGTGTTGGGAAAGGCCAGAGACAACTCTTTCCACAACAACAAAATGAGAGTCTAAATTAAACATGTTTGTAAGCAACCCAGCTTTTGTTTTCATTTGGTGTTATGTTCTGTGTGATGAGTAATAATCTATTTGTTTAGCAAAGCTCAAGAAAAAAAGCTGATGCAACCTGCTGTAAGAGATTGTTTTCCATTCCATTCTTATATGTTATGTACTGCATGTGCAGCTGTAAAGCACGTATCGTCAGTGATGCCTACAGCTGTGAGCTAACTAATATATCCCACAGAAAGAACAATTTCAATTGTACACCTGTTTAGTGTATAAAGTAGTAACAATGACATTAGTCAAAATATTCCAGAATTTTAAAATATTGTAAACAAGACTAATGGTACTAATCACATAGAACACACAAAAACATATTGTAATGGTTCAGGGCCTAATTAAGGGGTGAGGAGGGATACAAAATCTGTAAGCACACATGGCTTTTCGAAATTAGCAGGTGTATGTTAACTAATATACTTGTACACCTGTTCATTAACTCAATTACAGACCACCATTAAAAATTATCACGACAACTCATTTAGCAGCCCTAACAGCATTCAATACAAATTTTACATTTTATCCTGGAATGGCATGCTCTCTCACTCAAAAAAAAAAAAACAAAAAAAAACACACCGGGGGGGGGAAGAAAATTTAGCAAAAACTAAAAGCAGCCTAAAGCAACAACATTCAGAACACTACCCATCCCTTCAACTTTCCACACAAACACTATGTTAACATGGCGTTAATGCTGAGACCACATCAGCATTTTCAAGTAAAGATTTTTAAAGGGATGCTTATCATTTACCCCATGAAATCCACCATAAATTCAGGAATTCTGACTTGTGCATAACAGTGCTTGTAATCCCAGCAGAGGCAATAAAAACACAGTGTTTAAGAAAGAACAGTTGCTTACATTATAGTAATAGTTCCAAAATGGGTAGCTGTGTTAGTCTAGTTCAGCAAAACAATCAAGGAGTTCTGTGGCACTTTTAAAGACTATCAAATTTATTTATTACATGAGGTTCATCGGAGAAAGTCTTTAAAAATGCCACAAGACTCCTTGTTCATTATAGTAGCAGTGATTCTTGGAGGTAGACTGTTTACACTTATTTCACTTGATGTACATGGGCCCCATGACAAAATCAGATTATTGTTGAATGCCAGTATCCAGTTGCCAATGAAGAATTCCACAGGGTAGGATTTGAAATTAGCAGGATGTGGAATCCATTTGGACAACACATTTAATAACTACTGTTACAGTAAGACAAAGTAACAGCCCCTTCTTCACATGATTGTTTACACTATTACATAGTTGGTGACTAGCAGGCAGTGCATGGGGATAAGTAAAAAGAAATCCTTGGAAAGAAATCAACTGATGAACCATTCTACCAAAACTTGTGGCTAGTCTAGAGGCCAGCACGAGGCACAGTGAGCAGTTAAGAAATAGGCTGAACTTCACATCTCTGACTGTGGAACATTGTTCAAAAAGATGGTGAAAGCTATCAGGACTTAAGCAGAATAAAACCTAATGTGCCTAAGAGGAATATTTCTTAGCTAGTACTTAGTAGGTTTGTACACAAATCTGAAAACATTTGGGTACTCAATGAGAGTAATGTCTGTCCTCTCATGTGTTCTACAAATGTGATGAATACTCTAGGGATGGCTTTTATCAATGTAGGCCTGAAAAAATCAAAGAACAATGATCTCACAACCTTGAACACCAGAAATTTTGCTTCAGCAGAGGAAGGATGGGGTTTGAGGGAAAAAGACTGGCTGGTGAAGGCACTGATGAACACCAAATTCCAAGACTACCCTTCAGGTGAACATACAATGAGGCCCACAGAAGACTGCAGAAAGGGCCTGCCATTAAAAAAATCTAAATTTCTCCAGCTCATCTAGTTGACATTATGGACCCCAGGAATGCTGTCTTCACTGAAAGATGTAGAAGGTAGCTATAGAGCCAACAGGCGGGCCCGTTGTTCTAGCTAGCATTATACTGGTGATGCAGGGATCCTGTGAGGCATGAGAGAGCATCAGTCATCTCTTGAATAAATTTCACCTACTGGGGTATGAAAACACTGTATAATACAGTACATGGGGATGTTTTGCCAGGAGTGTGCCTTGCAGCACTCTAATCGAGCTCATCTGATTGCTTCAGCAAGAGGAATAATCCCATATTGCTAGAACTGCTGCCTGCAAAGTTGAGCAATAATGTTATTCACAGTGGAGAGAACCTCTCTTCTATTTGGATTGATAGACCTATTTTGTTGCAGATTACCCTCTCTGAAGTAAGATGTCTTGGACCACTATAGAGCAACTCCTTTCATGTCATCCAGCCAGAAATGAAAACTGTCAGTATAGTGGTGCTGGGACTGAGAAAAGAAATGTTCCTCCCTGAAATCATTTATTTTTCCTCTACAGGAAGCAAGTGTCTTGCAGGTCAACAGTCACAAATCAAACCATAGGATCCAAGGACACGGTTAAAGAGGCTACAGTAACCATCTGAATTAAAGTACTGAAATGTGAAAGATCAAGGACAAGGACTCATCCCCATTTCTACTTCATATGAAAAAAGCAGCAAGAGCAGAAACCTGTTCCTCTGAATATCTGAGGCACTTTGTCCACTCCTCAGTTGCAGGAGGATGCAGAATGCTTGTTGTAAAAATGTCTCATGAGAAGAATCCCTTAATGGGGAAGTGTGGGGGAGAAGGGATTGGAACAGATCTATCTGGGGGGGGGGGGGGGTAGCCCCTGTTCACCATCTCAAGGACCCCATTGATCTGGGGTAAACATATTTCTGTGAAATGAAATAGGCAGTTGCCAAATGGAGTAAGAAGGACTGAGATGTGTAAGTAGCCCAGCCAGGCGGTCAACATTCCTCTCAAATTTGGTTTCCAGTAGACTGCGCCTGATGCAGGATGGCACTGACAGGTTTGTCGTCTCTTCCATGGTGGCTTCAGAGAACACTGTAGAAGGTACTGTTGTAATCTGTGGTGCTGCTGTTGTCACTGTCACAGAGCTGGAACTTACAATCATGGGAAACCGAAAGTTCCTTTTTTAATCTTTTAAAGAGTGTAGAACATTGTCCATGCCAGAGTTTGTTACCCTGAAAGGATAAGCCTTCAGTTCTTGCCTGTACCTCATGAGGCATAGTGGCAAACAGAATGACTTCCTCTTCGTTGCAGCCGTATATGTAATTAATTAGCAATTTTTAGTTGAAGACTTAGTGAGGAATACAATTTTTGTCTGAAAAGATTCAACATCTTTAGATCTTCCTCTCAGGGGACAATCTTGAGCTATTATTTAGACTTCCTGTGAACAACTTCCAAAGGGATAGCCATGTTAGTCTAGTCCAGCAAGCAAAACAAAAAAAAAAAAATAACAAGGAGTCGTGTGGCGCTTAAAGACTAACAGATGTATTCCCACTTTGTAAATTCATCCATCTTTGAAGCATCTGATGAAGTGGGATTTTCTCCCATGAAATCTCATGAGAAAAATAAATCTGTTAGTCTTTAAGTGCCACCCGACTCCTTGGTTTTTTTCCTGGGAACAGCCTCCACAATCAATCAGAAAACCCAGATTGGGTGCTGAAAGCAATATTTGCATCCCTTAACTGGTAGCAGGTACACCTTCTTTCTGCCTATGTGTAGTCTCTTCAGGATAAACAAAAGTGCACCAGATTATCTCTGCCAGTTCCAAAACCCTTCACTGTTGAGTAAAAGCTATTTTGCCAAATGACGAAGGCTGTAGGATATGTAACAATTTATGTTCCTCTAACTAATACATCTCCAATAGCATATTCAGTATTTCTGCTAACTCTTTATTATATCTTCAAATACTTTAAGCTCATTGATGGAACCAGTAAATAGAAAATTTGTTGCTTCATCAGGGAATAGCGTAAATAACCAGTGCTCTCTGGTGACAAAAGGAGGAGCTTTTTTCACTGAACTCTTAATTACAGCATTTGTTGATCATGTGCTAGAGCAGGTACTTAGTTGGAAAGAACTTGCTGCTATAGGAAAGGTGATCTTGGTCTGGAGACTGCTGAACAAATCAGTTTTCTAACATATGGGTTCATACTCATAGTGACCAAGAGAGGCAAGGTTTATGCAGGTGTGGGAAGGCTACAGGAAGGTTTCAGGATTTCCATCATAACCAAGAAGAGCTGTGGGTTCCTCTTAGGCATTTTTCCCTGAATTGACTCTTTCTTCTGCTGTGTTATATATCCATGGTGAAGATGGGTCCAAATCTGGCAAGGAGGATCTGTTGTGTTCCTCTGAAGTGATTCAGTCCAGTGTTCTCTGTCTATTAAGGGATATGGTTAATTATTACCTGTCTTTGCCTGTCCACGAGTAGAGATCCCAATACTGGACTCCTGGCTGAATCAGCCTGTGCTGCAAACTGTCTTGGTGCCACCCTGCATCCATACCCATGAGTCAGTCTGTGCAGTAGCTCTTAGTTTCTGATGTCAATATCCTCAGTGTAAACATTTTAAGTGCAGTCACCACCAGGATATGCAGTGCAAAAGGAGATAGGTTTGCCTCTGTGGTGGGGGGGGAGGTGAAGGAGGGGAGAAGGAAGATGGCTCTGTGCTCTTTATGTGAGTGATAATCAGCGCATATTTCTGGGATTTTTCCTTGAGGCTTTGGAGTACTGGAGTGAGTGTTTATATCTTTTGACAGGGGACGGAGAGATCTATCGGCCCTGGTCGGGTAACATTTACAGACTTGGGGGGTGGGGGGTCAACACCACAGTGGCAGAAGCAAGGAACCTCTGAGTATGCTGCAAGCTGTCAGTGACATCAAGTCTCATTGCTGCACCACAGAAGCATAACCAAGTGGAAGTCTCTCTAATTGTTATTAGGATGTGAAAAGCTCTCCTTGATGTTTCTAAAAGATACAACTGCAACCCACCTTTTAAGAATATAAGAAAGCCCAAACTGGGTCAGACCAACGGTTCAACTATTCCAGAATCCTGTCTTCTGACTGTAGCCAGTACCAGAAGCTTCAAAAGCAAATGAACAGAAAAATGGCAATCATCAAAAGATCCATCTTCTGTCATCCAAACCCAACAGGTGGCAGTCAGAGACCTAGGAACATCTAGGGCATGGAGTTGTGTCCCTGATCATCTCAGCTAATAGCCACTGATGGATATACCCTCCATGAACTTATCTAAATCTTTTTTGGATTCCATTATAATTGTACATCCCCTGGCAATGAGTTCCACAGGCTGACTGTGTGTTGTGCAAAGAAATATCTTTCCTTCAAAGTGTGCTTTGAGAAAGACTTGAACACTGAGCAATGCCCATGAACATGCCCTGCTAGACATGAGACATCTCATGGGTCCAGGCACTGATGCACCCAGTAAATCCTGAATCCCGGAGAGGTAACACTGACCCTTTGATTCTATGTACAGAGCAAGGAACTCTATCATGCCCATAAAACAAATACCCTTTTAAAACAACTGGCTGAATTAAATTTACACAATTAACTAATGACTAATTAATTTACTAACAGTAAACCAACTAACCTCTGTCTAGCTGAAGAAATGTGGAAGCCACAGTGTTCCACCTCACAACCACAGGAAGGAAGAAGCAACTGGGATCTAGATGAGCCAGCACTAGCTTATTACACACAGCTACTGTGGTGGCAAGGGCTCTCAAGGACCTGGTTACAGCCCCAATGAACCATGTTATTGAAAAAAATTGTGGTCTTGCACACGGGAACGCATGTGTGCCAAGACTGGAATCTGTCTGGACAATCACTTCAAAAATGCCCCACCGCCATATCACTCCATAACAAAATGATAGTTCAACACTTTGTTATTAAAAAAAGTCTATTCAATAAACATAAAACTTTCACAACTCATATTAACAGAGCATTGCATGGCAAACACACTATGTGCTGCAATTTTGCATAAAGAGAAAATGAGTAAGAAGAGTAATAAAAATACCTGTTTTCATTTATGTAAAACACATCACTTTATCAGCAGTTTTGAAAGTAATGTAACAGTGAATTTCTTCCAGAAAATGCTATTACATTATGAAATCTTATTGAAAAGAATGACATTTCTACCATGTAGTTCAATTAGATTTCTCATGCTTTAAAAAAAAAATGCAGCAAAATTATCCAGATATAGTATACACAGTAATAACACAGCTAATGTATCTTGTGCTTAGGGAGAAGATTTTGTTTCTTTAAGAAACTGCAGTGAAACGTGAAATGGCTGCCCAGAACTCAGATTATGGGTTACCACTCACTTACTGGACTGAGGAATACCGGTTTACACAGAGCACCAAAAACCATTGAATTAGAGGTTACAGACAGAGTATGAAAACTGCACTGTCCTGCTATCATAATGTTTGCTGTGGGTTAAATGTGAGAGTTAATTCTACATGTCTTTACCTTCAGGAGTTCAAAAGCAACTCCATCTACTAGTAAAATATTACTGTGTGACAGGGACCAGAAACCATTCTTTGTTTCAAATAAGCAAGAACTTAACTCTGTGTAGACTTCTCTTTTTATCTCTCACACACACAGAGTTTGGAGTTTTGTAGCCAGAGCCGTCCAGGGGCAGGGGGGTAAAGCAAGCCAGCCTCAGGCCACGCTTTGTGCTCGTGCACCTTGCCTTCAGCTTCCCGCCGAAAGCAGAGGAGGGAGGAGGGAAGGAGACAGTGGAACCACAAGGGCTGAGGCAGTTGTCCCACTCGACCACCAAGACACAACCCTCAAGACAACAGTGCTCATAGCAAAGATGAAGAGAGAACTAAATTGCCAGACAACAGGGTCACTTACTAATCAAAATGGGAGACCTTTGTTTTAAAAGGAAGGTCTATCCCCAGTATTTCAAAAGTTAAGATTATTTTTTTAATCAAGTAGTGTGGGACAGTGGCAAGTTCCAGAAATATTATGTGCTTAATAATCATTTAATTGTGCATTGTCACTAACACACAAATGGTTCATGTTGGTGTTATGACAAACAGAATAAGAGTGCATTTTGCCAGACTTTGACAGCATTTCTCAAGAATTTTAGCAGAATATAGTTAAGTGTGTGGGCACCTTGTGCTCAGTTGCTGAAAAGCTTTTCCCCTAATGGTACCCATAAGAACAAGCCCTCTAGAGTTGTGCCCTCATGGTACCCTATAAAAGGCTCGACTGACACTCCACCCACTCAGATTCTTCTGGCCAGTAAGGCACTGACAGAGTGATAGGCAGCCAGCTCTCAGAATTGACAAGAACAACTATCTTGAAGAACATCAATTATAGAAGATTAATAACCATCTTTTCTTCTTCAAGTACTTCCTCATATCTATTCCAATCAGTTCACCTGCAAGCAACCCTCTGAGTGGCCAGGTTGGAGTTCAATGGGATACTGATTGCAGAACTGCACTGCCAACTGTCACACCACCTCTGGCTTGGTAAGAAAAGTCATTGTGTGCTGCAACAGTGTGGATGAAAAGCCACATTGCTGTCCTATACATGTCCTGAATTTGGACTTGAGCTAAAAATGCTGTTGAAGTTATCTGAGAGTTTGTGGAGTGGGGTCCCAGTACTAGGGTAGGCACCTTCACCAGCTTAACTGGCCTTGACACAAGACATAATCCACGATGAAATCCTTTGGGAGGAAACAGGGAGACTCTTCATCCCATCTGTCACCAAGATAAAAAGCTGAATGGTTTCACCCTTTCCATACAGAAAGCTAACACCTTCTATTGTCCAGGGAATGGAGACTCTGTTCCTTAGCATTAGCATGTGGTTTGGGATAGAAAATTGAGAGAAAAATGTCCTAGTTTGAATGGAACTTTGCAACTACATTCAAGAGGAAGGCTGCATGTGATCACATACAAAACTTGTCTTTGAAAAAAACTATGTAAGGGGCTTTTATGTCAGGGCTTTCAGCTCCAAAACCCTTCTCGCCGATCTAACAGCCACCTTCCATGACAGGTAAAGGAGGGAACATGCTGTCAATGACTGAAATGGTGGTTTCATTAGTGATGACCATATTAAATTCCCATTGAGAAACTGGCTTTGAGTTTGAGGGAATAGCCTGTCAATGATTTTGAGGAAGAATTCACTGTATGGTTCATGAAGATCAAGCAGTCAGCCAATCATGGGTGAAAAGCTGAGATCCCGGTTACATGGACCTTATTAGATGATATCAAAAACCTTGATGTTTAAGATATAACAAGCAAACCAGGATAAGAGATACTGATGACATTGCTGGAGATGGACAGAGAGAGAGAGAATCTCTTCCATTTTACTAGGTATATAAGCTTTTGTGGAGGTCTTTCAGCAGTCCTGGAGGATTTCCATAAACTCCTCTGGGCATTCCATCTCTTACAGCTTCAGTGGTGCCCGGTGTAGGGACTGCAGGTTAGAATGACCGAGACTGCTGCAATTCGATTAATGAGATCTGGTACCTATAGGAAACAGATCAGGCCTCCACTAACAGTACGAGAAGCAAACCTGGCATTGCCGTGCTGGGGACTACAAAGGTCCTTGTTGACCTGTTCCTCTCCACCTTTATAAGGACTAAGTTCACCAAAGAAATCAGCAAACAAGGAAAGCTTCCAAGGGAGATTAAAAAAAAAAAAAAAAAAGCTTTGGGGGCGGCAGCTATGTGATCAGAGAACTACTGTAGAAGTCAAGAAATGAATTCAGTCCTTGACTAATGAAGATGGCATTTACTGATTCATCTGCCAACACTTTGCTGGCAATTCCTTACAAAATGGCAGAAACACTGGGAAATGGGTTGTTATTGATTTGGGATTTTCATTTGGGAAAAAAGACATGAATGATTTTTTTGGTAGCATGGAGAAAATGCAAGTCATAAACACTCATTTGTCTTGTGGACTGAAATTTGCATGATTCTAGACACCCAACCCGCCACCCCCCCCCAAACAATCCGTCCATCTATTGCTTTAAATATTTCACGAACCATGTTGAAAGGACTTTACGAGCCCAGGAAAAGACCAAGCTGTTATTCAAGCAATTTGTTTTCTGGAATGTCAAGCATCAGGCAATCAACTAAATTTTGCTGTATTTCTTAAGACGTTATCAGAGACAAACGCAAACCTACATTCAACGAGCAAGAGTTGGTACAGTTATTACTTATCTCACTAATATCAGAATGATCCAATTGGAATTTCTAGTGAACCTATAGAGAAAATAAGAGCTGAGATTCAAGGCCAAGAAACCACTTTTTCTTCTGCTATTTTCATTGATGAGATTAAAGAAATTTCTGAGAAGAAACTGCTTGCTCTAACTATGTGATACCAGCATGAATTCTCTGTAAAGGAAAGACATATTGATACTTAACAGATGTGAAAAATTTGAATTGATTCCTTGGCAACCTTCATCTATGATGAAGTGTGCAGTATAGGATTAGATTTGAAGTTTTGTATCATGAATGGGTGGACTAATGCAGCTCAAGCAAGAATAAAAGAAAAGGCATCGTAGGTGTGTGCATTCACTACCAAGTCCATATACTTAAAACACTATCTCAGATATGCGAACATTTATATAATTCTTTATAATTGTAAAAGTGTTGTTCATCTTTGTGATCAAAAGCAATACCAGACACAAGTTATTTGTTCAAGCTCTGAAACAGCTCCATTAGAAAATTATTCAGCTAGAATCAATGACAGCAACCAGGTACCTTCACTGGTAGTGGGCAGCAAATAAGATAAACTGAACTATGAAGCTATTCTTGCTGCACATGAAACACTCAGCATAGCCCATTCAGAGATTTAAACTGAAAACTGGATCTCAAGCAAAGATAGAGCTGCCTTTTCTCTTACTGTTTATGTTTATCTTGAAAAGAATAAATGGCATAAAAAATGAATTAGCAGTGCAATTTCACTACAGTGGACCTACTCTACTACATATTTGGTCAAAGAATGCACAAACAACTGGAATCAGCAAGATCTGATGCAGAGTGGGGAAAAATAGTGGAAAATTAAAAAGAATTTTTCTCTTGGTATCAATCAACATTGAATTAGATTTTGGACATCTCAATTCTTATCTAAAATGCCCTGAAGAATTCAAACTTTCCAAGCTGCTTGTTGCTTATTGGTCAAACAGTACTAATGAGAAACAGAATACTGATGAGACAGGTCGCTGATATATTTCAAAGGACGTATTTTGCATTTCTGGGCTATTTATTTTCCAAGCTCAACAGGCATTCTGTGCACAATCAACTGTTGTTGGAATCCATGTATTAAAGAAGGTTTCCCTCACATTTCATTGATTTCAAGAAATTGTAAGATTTTTCACACTATTACAGTTCACCATTGACAAAGTACTTTTGAGATCGCAGTCTCCAAGGCAAAATTGTTCATGGCATCAACTGAGGAAAAAGAGTAAAAACACTTTTTATCTATATCGGAAGCTTTGAAACACCGATATTTGCATATTCAGAACTGTGAAAACTGCTACAGATCATGGTCTCAGGGCTCATCACTACATTTCAAATCAGCACTTTTGCAAAAAACTTACCTCCAATCAACAAGTAAAGATGAGAGACAAGTCTCCTGATGCTAATGGCTGTGGAACAGTCAATGGTAAAACTTCTCAGCCTTGATGATTTCATGGATAATTTCAGAACATGTGATTGTCACTACCCTTCAAAACTAGCTAGTTAGAAAAACTGCACAGATATAAACCAAAATTATTCATCAAGTTGTTTTACTGTATGCTTTAACTGTGACCTAAAAGTTTCTCCTTCCCAGGTCCAAAATATTTGAATGTGTATGAGAAGGGATGGGTATTCAGCCCCCCATCTCTTATTATAAATCAGTGTATTCTAAAACCTCAATACTTCATAAAGAGAAAAAAAATGATTGAAGAACTTCTTTCATTGTAGAGCTAGCTCATCATTTCTATGAGTTTACACACAACTTTTTCTCCACACTTGCAACTCAGTCAGTACTTAAATTATGTTCACAAGAATTTTTAAAACTTGTAGAATATTTGTTCTGTTGACAACATCTCCAGTTATAAAATGGATTTATTATTATGAAGTTATCTTCAACAAATTAAGCCAATGAGCACTTCCTGCTGGGATGAATTAGGTGCGTCGAGACCATACTATTCATAACAAACCATTTGACTTGTTAGTTCTACCAATGTGTCCTCCCAATTTCAGTTGTGTTTCTAATGGAGATAGTGTTCTGGATCATATATGTATGGCTTCTTTCATCTAATTAATCCTAATCTACCATGAAAAAAAAAATCACATCCATTCTAATAAACTGCTATCATTTAGATGTAAGATATTTACAGACAACAGGAATACTCTTAGAGCTTAAAGAGTGGAGGGAGAGAACTATAATAACTCGGAATAAAACCACCAGAAGTTTTAGGTATGGTTTGAACAGGATACTCTGTGAAGATCTGTTTTAAATCTCATGTGAAAGGCTCCAACACCATACATCAGCTTTTACCTATACATAATGCAGACGCTGGCTCAATAACAAACCATACCATATTGCCAAATTTGCCCATGTATCTGTACAAAAGACACCATCATAAGACCTAATCAATCCAGCTAGTCCATCAAGGGTTCATTAACCAGCTTGTTCACCAATGAGATTTAAGCCACCATGTGCCAGATCTCTCTCCCTCTTCCTCTCCTTCTCCCCCCCGCCCCACCACCTTACATACTGGACAAACCAGACAGTCTCTGTGCAAAAGAATATATGGACACAAGTCATATTCAGAAGTTACAACATTCAAAAACCAATAGCGGAACACTTTAACATCCCTGCTCACTGCATTGATGATTTGTTAATAGCTATGCTCAAACAAAGGGATAACAAATTAAAACTTCAAAAAGAAGCTGCACAATTTGAATTCATATGCAAATTTGACATTGTTGCTTCAGGGCTAAACAAGTACCAAAAGTTTTTCCCTCATTACAACATGAAAGCTCATAGAATGAATCTGTTAGTCTTTATTAGGGCCACAGGAGTCCTTGTTTATTTTGCTGAAACAGACTAACAGACTAACCTATTTGGATCTGGCTCAATAGTAGGGGAAAGACTGTCACCTACCAAATAACCATTCTAAA
This sequence comes from Podocnemis expansa, assembly GCA_007922195.1. Taxonomy (NCBI): domain Eukaryota; kingdom Metazoa; phylum Chordata; order Testudines; family Podocnemididae; genus Podocnemis; species Podocnemis expansa. Next base: position 36,154,259 of record ML681991.1, on the reverse strand, counting down.
CTTTCTCAATCATGTGGACTTTCCTTAAAGGTGTTTAAATCTAAAACAGTCTTAATTTATGAGATTTACATCACACTGCAGTCTGACAAGGTATGGCTGAGTCACAACATTCATCCAGATGAATCAACAGCAAAATGCCAGATTTCATATCTCTTACAAAGTAAAAAGGGACTTGAAAATTAACGTTTTTGATCACACAAAGTGAATGAATCAGTGTGAATATTAATCAAGACTCTGGACCCTACAGATAAATTACCATTTTCCTTCACGATTAAAGACGAGTGTGTGTATATCTGAAGGAAAGAGTTCATAATTTTCTTTTCTATATTTTAAGTTCTATACCACATAAGGTACGATATGCACAGAACACACACTATAATATAGCTTTAAAAATGGAAAATAATTTTCATAATATATAATCCTCTTAAATGTGATTAAACTCATGGTAAAATAAAGCATATATACAAAAAGAAAGTCTGAAAATGCAACAATATAGAAGGTACTTCGGTTCTGTAGTTATCAAATAAAAGTTTTTAAAATGGAAAAGCTTGTTAAATTCAGTGTTTATCAGCAATACCTTTCTCTTAGTAACTTTTTAAAAACATTGAACGTTCATAAAAAAACAACTTAACCAAAAATCAGACAAACAAATAATGTATTCCAAGGAATGTGCATTATGAAGGAAAATATGAATAGGAAATAGATTGCCCTCTAATTATTCCACTTTGCTATTCATTTTTACAATCAGCCTTGGTAATAAGGAGCAGCAGCTAAATGCAGGCTTGGATAAAAGTTATTATGCCTTTTGCATTCTGAAATAAGCATGTACAATACTGTAGAATCATTTCTGCATCGGGTTACTATACAATACAATGTCATTCATTTTCTCTCAAAACCTTGTTAATTTGAAGATTATGTGCATTAAAAGTTTGAAAGACTTATTATACTTAAAGTAAAAATACTGTTTAAAAACCATCAAGCCATATAAATCTTTTGCATTCCAATAGTAGAGAAATGTTTTAAAACCTAACACTTCAGTGAGCCACCTTCCACTAGAATTCACAAGTGGGATAAAAACTGTAAAACGCTAGAGTTTCTTATTAAATCCTCTCCTTTGCCTCCCCCCTTCTATCCTCCATTTTTTAAACAAGGAGTTTAAGCAACTTGTCATGAGATTTCATTTTTTGTTCTTGTTAAAGAAAACACACACCATGAACAACAGGTAACAACGAACAGTTCCACAGAATTACCCAGTGTGTTACCTACTACTTTTAGCATTGGTGTGCAATAAACTGAATAGCAAAGACCCTCCCATAGCCCAACCAATTATGCAAAGTTTCTTCAAAAGAAGTGGTATTAGCTTTTAGTGTTTTTCACTCAATTATGAAATGTGTTCTATTGTTAAAGAACTTCTTTATACATGCCTCTAGCTATTAATAATAAAGGCAGTATTTCCAAGTTCATGGCCATATTTTAATTCAGATAACTACACTGTCTTATCAAACATTTCTCCTACCATTTCAAGAGAAATATGTCTGCCTCTCTCTCTCGAGGTCTGTGCTCATACCATGTATGGGGGGGGGGGGAATTATAAAATAGATTGCTCCAAATGGCTAAGCATTTGGTCTTTAGAGGTATTTTCATGAGACAAAGATAGCTCTTCAGGCTCAAGCACGTAAGATTTTCCAACGTCTATGAAGAGTGCAACTTCACAAGAAGCAAGGAAGATACTCCTATCCTTTCATAAATGCCCTTTTGATTTTCCCCCATCATTTTTGACAGGTTACAGCTAGAACTAGAAAGAGAAGCTTATTTCAGAGAATTTGGATAGCAGTGGCCCTGATGCTGTACAAACCCCAAAACAAGGAGAAGGCTTAGAACTAAGAAAAAAAGTCTTATTACCCCAAAATAGTTTAAAAAAAAAAAAGAGTCAAGGGAGAAAATAAGGAACACGGAGCAAATGAATGGTCAATTGACTGCTGCCACAGAGGCAGAAGACCTGGCAACAAGCATGATAAGGAGATGCATCAGGTCACACAGTGCAGCCTCTCTGAACTGTATCTAGAAACCACACAGAGTGGAAGGGAATAGTCAACACGTAATATTAGTGGAGATACTGGGTCTTAGAAAAGAATGTAAGGCAACAGCATCTCTGGGCTAATCCTAAAAGAAATAGTTAGGTACACAACTATAGTCTGTGGATACTTCAGGAAAGTAGCAATATAAATTTGCTTTTTACCCTTAGTTACTAGGTTGCATTCATCACACATTACCAGCAAACAAAAGCCTTTCTATTCAATAGCTTTTCAGCTGCTCTATGAAATGAACTGGTAATCTCACTTTATTTCTGCCTGGCAGGCATCTGAATCACAAACCCATTGCCATCAATTATACTAACTGACACTTGTTACAGTATTAGTTAAGAGAGAGGACTGAATTGCCTCTCTCCCCCAGATGGGATGCCAAACAAGAGGGTTTAAAGCAGCACTAAGGAAACATGCACTGGTCATGCAGTGGATAAGTAGAGTGTCTACATATCCATGAGAAACAGTACAACACTCTTGATGCCTACTGATCCTCTTGCCCTTAAACAAGATGAATTATAACTAATTTAATACACATGGAAAAAAAGACAGAACACGCGTGATAAACCCAAACTGATTTAATAGAGCCCCCTTTTAAGTGATTTCTGAATTAGATAGGAAGTTATTGAATTCCTAACATAAGTAACGTTTCTAAATGCTGGTATCTTATGTAATTCCTCCTCAGGTTGTAAGACATGAAGTTCTCCGCTCCCCCCCCCCCCCTTCCTGCCCCTCCTCTCCATGCATATGTAGTTTTTACCCTAGTTCCCAAAACATTTAAGGTTAGCAAGACTAAACTAAGTATTTTACTATTGTAACTTAATACAACTTCTGCAATGCTGGCTAACCCAGAACATGCAATTCAAGTCAACTATTATAGCTGGCTAACTAGAAGATGCTGGATAGTTTGAAGGAGTCCTCTGTATCAGCAGCACTTCATAAATAAGTACAATAAGTAAAACTTTTTTTCCCCTTATAAATACAGAACAATGGGATTACATGTCAAGGGAAAAGCAATCACAGTGAGTGAAGACGACTAGGGCCTCAGCAGAGCACTATACATGTACATACATGCATAGTACACACACACAAAGACAGACTGGTTTTTATCAGTAAAAGTTGGTAAATATCAATTTCACTGTATGCCGAGACACAAAAAATAGCAAAATGTATGGATGGGCAAAGAAAAAAAAAACTGCTCAAGCACTTACCATTAAAATCTAGTGATCTAGAGTTCATATTCTTTAATAGATTTAAATTTTCAAGACTTCATAAAAATGATGTTTTCAATCACTTTTTTCCTTTTTTAAATCTACTAAAATGCTAGTGGTTGTAAGAAAAAATGAAGCAGAGTCAGAATTTTTTTAATGATAGGTTTTAAGATTCAAAAAGTTCATGTTTGTAAACTGTTAAAACAACTTGTCAAGAATCATAGAATCATAGAATCATAGAATCATAGGGTTGGAAGGGACCCCACGAGGTCATCTAGTCCAACCCCCTGCCAAAAAAAGCAGGACCACTCCCATTAGATCATCCCAGTCAGTGTTTTGTCCAGCTGGGACTTGAACACCTCCAGAGATGGAGATTCCACCACCTCCCTAGGCAGCTTATTCCAATGCTTCACCACTCGCCTAGTAAGGAAGTTTTTCCTAATATCCAGCCTGGACCGCCCCAGCTGTAACTTGAAGCCATTGCTTCTCGTTCTGCCCTCTGTTACTACCGAGAACAGTCGAGCTCCCTCCTCCTTGGAGCAACCCTTCAAGTAGTTGAAGGTTGCTATCAAATCCCCCCTCAGTCTTCTCTTCTGCAGGCTAAATAAGCCTAGTTCCTTCAGTCTTTCTTCATAGGGCTTGTGCTCCAGCCCTTTGATCATTTTGGTTGCCCTCCTCTGGACTCTCTCTAATTTGTCCATGTCCTTTTTGTAGTGGGGAGCCCAAAACTGGACACAGTATTCCAGATGTGGCCTCACTAGTGCAGAATAGAGGGGAATGATCACATCCCTCGATCTGCTGGTAACACTTCTTCTGATGCAGCCCAGTATGCCATTGGCCTTTCTGGCAGCAAGAGCACACTGCTGACTCATATCCAGCTTCCCATCCACCATGACTCCCAGGTCCTTTTCTCCAGTGCTGCTATTTAGCTGATCACTCCCCAGCCTGTAGCAGTACATGGGGTTTTTTCGTCCCAAGTGCAGGATTTTACACTTATCCTTGTTGAACCTCATGAGATTCCTCTTGGCCCACTGCTCCAGTTTGTCTAGGTCTCCCTGAATCCTGTCTCTGCCCTCTAGGGTGTCTACCGTTCCCCCCAGTTTGGTATCATCTGCAAACTTACTAAGTGTGCAATCTATCCCATCATCCAGATCATTAATGAAAACATTGAACAGAACTGGCCCCAGGACCGACCCCTGGGGTACACCACTCGTTACTGCCTGCCAACTTGACATGGAGCCATTGATTCCTACACGCTGAAACCGTTGTTCTAGCCAGTTTTCTATCCACCTTACAGTCCACGCATCTAACCCATACTTCCTTAATTTGCCAATGAGAATGCTGTGGGAAACCGTATCAAAAGCCTTGCTAAAGTCAAGGTATATGACATCAACGGCTCTTCCCGCATCCACAAATCCAGTCATCTCATCATAGAAGGCGATGAGGTTGGTCAGGCATGATTTACCCTTGGTAAATCCATGCTGACTATTCCTGATTACTCTATTTTCCTCCAAGTGTTTCAGGATGGATTCTTTGAGAAGCTGCTCCATGATTTTTCCAGGGATTGAGGTGAGGCTGACAGGTCTGTAATTCCCTGGATCGTCCTTTTTGCCTTTCTTGAAGATAGGTACTATATTTGCTTTTTTCCAGTCCTCTGGCACCTCCCCCGTTCGCCACGAGTTTTCAAAGATAATGGCCAACGGTACTGCTATCTCATCAGCCAGCTCCCTCAGCACCCTCGGATGCAGTTCATCCGGCCCCATGGACTTGTGCACATCTAGTTTCTTTAAGCAGTCCCTAACCTGACCTACTGTCACCAAGGGCCTCTCTTCTTCTCCCCAGTCCCCCGTACCTAGTGTAGTGGGCTGGGAGCTGACCTTGCTTGTGAAAACTGAAGTAAAAAAAGCATTGAGCACTTCAGCTTTTTCCTCATCCTCTGTCACGAGGATGCCTGCCCCATTCAGTAAGGGACCTACACCATCCCTGATCCTCTTCTTGTTATTGATATACTTGTAGAACCCCTTCCTATTATCCTTCACATCCCTTGCTAGTCGCAACTCCATTTGTCCTTTGGCCTTTCTGATTTTATCCCTGCAGTCCCGAGCAATGTCTTTATATGCCTCCTTAGTCATCTGTCCTAGCTTCCACTTCCTGTGAGCGTCCTTTTTATGTTTCAGCTCAGTGCAGAGCTCTCTGTTAAGCCACAGTGGGCGCCTTCCACATTTGCTGTGCTTTCTCCTTATCGGAATTGTATCTTGCTGTGCCCTTAGCAGGGTTTCTTTAAAATGCACCCAACTCTCTTGGACACCTTTCCCCTTCAGATCAGCCTCCCAAGGGATCCTGCCCATCAGTTCCCTGAGGGAGACAAAATCTGCTTTTCTGAAGTCCAGGGTCTGTGTTTTGCTTCTTTCCTTCTTTCCTTTAATCATCAACTTGAACTCAATCATTTCATGGTCACTGCTACCCAGGCTGCCATTGACCTCTACTTCCCTGATAAATTCTTCTCTATTTGTGAGCAGCAGATCGAGAACACATCTCAAATTAAATAAAGTAAATATTCTTCAATCAGCAAATCAGACATTTTTATTCTTCATTCACTACTATTTTTGCAACAAATCTAATTAACAAAATGCTTAAAACAGACACACTACCCATTGAATTTACAAAAATTTCAATTCTACTAATCCAAGAACATAAAAAAACAAAAGAATCTGAAATCATGGTTTTCTGGTCTGAATGTACAGAACAGAAACTACCCAGCCATTTATGAAGGGAGCAGAAACTACTTTTAAAACCAGATTCACCAAACACATTAGCCAGCCACACCCACTTTCCAATTAACACAGCAGCTGTGTGATTTAACTACATTCTCCAAACGCACCTGGCAGGAATGCAAACTGTACATCTATCAATCCTGGAGTGAAAATAAATATTTCTTCTGCTGCATTTCAAAGCTCCCCATTATTCATAAAAGCTAACAGCCTTGACAAGGTGTTAAAAAAGTAAAGAACAGGAATCAACTAAGACTTTATGTTTATCACAGATGTGTTATCAGTCTTTGATATAACTTAAATCAAAAGTTACTGTATCAAAGCTTGCAAAAAACAAACATTCCATTAGAAATAAAAAGAATAATTTATCAGACGTTGCATTTTATTTTAGGTTTAAAGCCTGCTCACACAACAATAAAATAATGGGGAAAAACAAATGCTCAGTTTTCACTAGATTTTACTTAACCCATGTCACTATGTTAGAGAAAAGTATATTAACATATGAATATCTGCTTTATGAATACAAAGACAGATCAGCGAGTGATCTCAGAATGGAAAGCTGGGGAAGAACTAAAAAGCAACAAGTAATTTTAAAGACTTAAAAAATAAGAAGAGGCAGTAACTAGAGTTTATAGTCAGTGTTATAATTCACCATGAAACTCAAAGAATAGCCCAGAACCTTTTGCACCATTAAATTGGAGGAATTTAACTTAAACCAGTTGACAGCTATTATGGCACTGAGAGCAGTAGTATGAAACATCATGACACACCATAGTCCTCAAATAACTGGTGGCAGCAGCTAAACAACATGCTTTGGTAACGATGACTGACGGTATTCACTTCTGACCTCTGTTCTCATTGCCAAGAACAGTTCTGTGAAATATCATGTAGGGGACTAGAACAAAGTAAATTACTCACCTGTTTCTCCCTTCCTTTCTCTTCACAATTCTCCTCCACATAGCTGAACAGAGAACAAACTGCACAGTTTCTGCCCATCCTTCATGATCCCCCACACGCTCCCTCCCACATACACTTAATCCAATCTGCCCCAACTTCAACTTCTGGGATTCTGAAAGCCTTCCGTATGACTTGCCCTCCAACACTACTAAGCAACTTTTAGTTGGACATAATTGGGGGAAACTAGGCACATTTTGAAGCATCAGGTACCAAGAAAATACAGTGATGAGTGCTTTATAAATGTGATAAATAGCTTAAGCAGCACATGTTAATGCCCCCTCCCCTTCATTAAATGCATTCTTATTTTAGTGAAAGTAGAAACATTTACTTTTTTTTTTTGGTAACTTATTCATTCCCAGTTTCCCATTAAGCTGCTATTAACACCAGGTCACCTATTCTCCCCTCAGTGAATTCAGACAACTCATGTTAATGAGTGCTGCACATGAGTATTAGTGCTAGATTTGAAAGACAACTCAGTCCTAACTCTGAAAGACAACTCAGTCTGCTTGTCAACTGAAATGAAATTTATAATGGAGGAAAATAAACTGAGTTCAAGAAGGTGGATCCTCCCTCCACCAATACATTCCAGATGAATGTAACTTCACTGAAAGCAAGAGAAGTAAAAGGCTCAGTATAAATGCAAGCCTGACCTAGCCGAGCCACAAGTCTATATTTCATATTAAACTGAAAACTCAGTTTCCCACTGTGACACTCAATAAGACCCTATGAAATTAAATTTGTCTATCAATCACTGAAAAGCCATCTCTGATTCTCCCCCAACCTTGCCATGTTCAGACTGGATGTTTATTTTAATGTGATCATACTGCTTATGGAAATGTTAGATTGAGCACCCAAGTAGCAAGAGAAAGCTTTGCCATATAGTCCAACAATGGGCTTCAAATCTCCATCCAGAAGGTTCATCTGATTTTACTGAGGCCTACCATAAAGGTACCCAGTAATACTATTGTTAATTTGACAGATGAGAATCAAGGAGACTAAACTGATAAATGGGAAGAATATTAAAAACACACACACTCAGTCACTCTCTCTCTCATACACACACCCACCCACAAAGGATTAAATGATCACACACAGAGGGAAAAGCTGAAGAAAACCCAACTAAACTGAAAAGAATAAAGAAAAATAAGGAAAGATTACATGAATGACAACAAAAAAGTTGTGACTTAAAGACTCCTCATACTGACTAAGCTAATAGACCTGAAACTGGAGAATACAAGAACCTGATTCTCCTTCCAGTTAAGGGTACGCAGCTGTCACTGCTTTTGATATTGCACACACTCCTGTCGGTTCTCTAATGGACCCTGAGTCTGGGAATTACTTTGTGATGTTCTTCAAACAGATTTTCAGCTGCACATGTGTGGAGTAGTTGAGCAGGAAAGAAAGTTGTTTTTTTTTTTTTTTTTTTTTACTTGTTCTGCTACTGCTCCCAAATTTTGTCCTTCACTAAAAAGGGAGGATGGCAGGGTGGGAAATCTTAAGAAAGGTAAACGCAACAAACATCAAATCACTGAAGATTACACAGTAGCTGTATGTACAAGTACAGATGATACATTTTTCCGAAGAGTTTGATCTCTTAATCTATCCTACGCTTAATAAAACCACACTAAAATATTACCTGTATTGTTTGTCTTCAGTGTACTGAAAACGACTCCAGTGAATAAGACATTAACTTAATTTTAGAGTGCATGACAAGCCACCTTCAATTACTGCACTCTATTAAGAATAATTATCAGCAGGATCCCAACCAACAGTCTGGCTTTTCAGTCAAGAACACTATACTACCAAGACATTATAAATATTCCTTTACCACCAGGCTCCTACAATTTAAAAAGCAAACAATTCTACATATATGAACACACAAAGTCATGAAAATGTTTAAATAATAAACTAGCAATGCATTCACAACTTCAAAGTGATCTTTTGCCAGACACTTGAAATCCCATTCCTCTTACTGTTGTATTTCTGACTTAAACCTGCTGCACACATAGATAAATGTTCTATTAATATGTACTGTATTTTTGTATTGTATGTGTAAGAGATTTTACATTTGCTAAATGCTGAACATGAATTTTATCATACAAATCAGGAATCTATCTTGCCTCCATGTCTACAAGGACAGAAGGTTAAACCTTGATATATACAAGCAAATTCTTGACATACGTCGATTCACTGTACATATTTTAATTGGAAATTTTTGCAGTTAAGACCTAGACAATCCATTATTTGTGTGTGTACAAACATGTGCATGCATGTCTGTGCAAAAATCTATGTCTAAAGAGAAATTATCACTGATGGCCTCAGGATGAAAATGAATCAAAGCGGTACGTAAGATTTTTGATCCATGATGTGATTCACAGCATCAGAGTATAAAGCAGACACTACAGAGAAGTTACATTCCTAACTACTGCTGGGAGGGGAGGAAATATTTTGTTTATCTGGATTTTTGTGGATTGCATTTATTTATTGCACTAACATACATTACCTACTCCCAAATCCCCCAAATAATAAAAAGTCCTTATTTTCCTTCGTCAGTTCCTACATTAGATACATATTGAAATGGCTCAAAATTGGAATGGATTTCTGACTTTAAGAATGGAAGGAAAACAGTTAGTGATTGGATTGGGAGGCTGCAAGCTTAGTATTGATGGAAGCCCTCTAATATCCAAGAAGTGGAAAATAAGGCTCCAAATGGGGGGGGGGAGGAGTAATAGTAGTTCAGTTGGCTGTTATAAACTTATATGATTATCATTTTGGGACACTAAAACACCGCCTACTGGATGAGAGCAAGAGAACCAAAACTATTTTTCATTACAAATTTATTTTCGTCAACTCCATCATGTTAGTCTGTCAGCCATTAGCAGTATTCATTCACCTGTACTTAAGTACGGTCTACTAATGTCAGTGCAACTTTAAAGTCTACAAATACAATTCCTCACTCCTAATCAGGTGCAATTAGTAGCCATGTATGAGAACTTTAAGATTTCAACAATATATCAGAATTATCAATCATGATTTTTAAAAATTATCTTTGATGACAAGGCATTTTCAGATGTTATCTGTATATGAATAAAACTCTCATCTTCTGTCTTTCATAGATATGCAAATTACAAGTAGCTTAGTGGAGGTCTCCTGTTCCTTAAACAAAAATACTAATTGTTTGAGTTTTAAGTAAAATTTTGTTTACTTTAACAGAACATACCAATAATATTGGTACTATTTACCACATTCCAGTGTCATATAGAGATTGTTAACCTTCCTTATAGTTTATATGTTTATTTTCAGTGTTACTGTCCTTGGAAATGCCCCCATTGAACAAAAACACATCTCGTATATCTCTGAGAAAAAAAATAACGGCAGACTATGTTTGTGTATGTTGAGAGGCAGTTGCAGAAAAGAGAGTTAACAAAAGGTTCCTAGAATGAAACCATTTTTTCTATGAAAGGCTCCTTCCTTGGATAATTAGAAAATAAAACTGAGGAACTTAAACACTTCCATTATCTAAATAAAAATGTACAGGTCTGATTTGATTAAGTATGTACTACTCTAAGCACTAGCTTGGAATACAGACATATTACAGTAGAAGCACATAGCATTACATAACTATGAACTTCCTATTTAACTCTCTTGTTGTTATTTAGGTCACCATGCTACATAAATCACTACTGCACAAAAGAAACTCTTCCCATGAGCTTAGCTCTCACAACGTCACACGAGTAGAGCGGGACACCCTCAGGCCACAAGACCATACTTATTTAATGAACACCTTAGTAGCTAGGAGCCCACTAAAGATGATTATAAATAATACATTTGCAAAGGAAATACAACCATTTAGATTACACTAAAGATGGTACAGCAATACTGAGTTACACACTGCCCTCTACAAGCCCTTTTCTTTATACGTCTCAAAATGGAGGTATAATAATCATTGTAGAGTGACTGCACAGAGTTGATGTGATATTTTAATAATTTGCCTTAGCAGAAACCATCTTATTCCCACCATTCTCCTAAGTATTGAGTATTTCTTTCTTTTTTTACATACCACATTGATGTTATTGAGTTCACCATGTTCTGTAACAATGAAACCCCAGTATGTTCCAAAGTAACAATCACTGCTCATAAAGACAGCCAACAAGCAGAAAAGAAAAATAATTCAACTTTACAACATAACATTCTGTAAAATCTGTCAACACACCATGATTAACAAAGGACATTTTCTGCATTTGAGAAACTTAACCTTGATCAAGAACTCTGTTCCAATGAAGTACAGCTCCACTTCTTAAAACTCAAGTTTACAAGGGTGATTTGAACCATCCCAGGCAAAGTACTACTGAATCTTAAACAACATAAGTATCTTACAGACCTGTTTTAGCCAAGATGCAGAAACTCATCTGCATATACACCCATAGGTTAACCTGCTAATAGCAGTACTCTGTTTTCAAATGGGATTCTTTTTATGTTTCAACAAATGCTTTTTAAAAAATCAATTAGGTGACTCTAACCAAAAACCCCCCACAAAAACAGAAATTCTGCACCAATCTATTTCACACATGTATCTGGCTATCTGACAAATTTCCAAAAATATTGATTTATCTTAACCAGACATACTACCAAAACTTCTATGGACAATTTACTTATTTGATATAAACTGGATTAATCTTCCTTTAACTTTCATTGAAACAGTTAGAAAAAAGAGAATAAAACATGGAAATCCACTATAAAAAAAACAACAGATTCTTCATTTTACAGTGCATTTTTTTTCCACTTCTATTCTTTGCTGAATTGTCAAAACTGAATTGATGTGGTAAAACAAGTCAATAGTCATTTAATGAGCATATCTGATTTAAGCTGTTAAAAACACCTAAGAGAAAGTTGAAATTAGATAAACTCAACATCAGAAAATAAATTAACAAGCTAGAATGGCATATAACTAAAGAAATACTATATAATTTGAACAGACTTTGCTCTGAGAAATGACAAGACAATTCTAGTCATTTCTTTCCTTCTGTTTACTATTTGACTAGTCTGCTATGCAAAGATTCACAGTAAATATTGCACCTGTGTCTTAAGAGTCTGTGGAAAATTAAGTTACATTTTCATAGAAGTACCAATAGAAATGAACACATTCCATTCTAGTTCTGTTGTTTAAGCTGAACCTTGTATTTAAAAAAGGTCTACTCATAATAATGTGATGTCTATTTTAAAAACAGGAAAGGATGTCAGGTAAAAGACTAAGTTAAGCAGACACTGTTCTAGTACTGCAGGCTGACATTTAGGTTTTATAAAAATGAAAGGGGTTTCATAACAAAATATTCAATTTTAAATAACATTGTTGAGTTTTTAGTATTCTATTAAGTTGTCTGCAAGCCAAATGATACAAGCATATTCGTATGCATGAGAACAGGAAATATCATTTTTAAAAATATTTCCTGAAACATGGGACAATCTTTCTAAACTGAGAACACTTCACACTAATTTGTTTTATTTTACTTAAAAAAAAAAAAAAAAAAAAAAGCAGAGTACAAACCCTGAACTTCTGAGAAACAGATTTGGATTTCCACAGAGAACTTATGGGCAGGATCCCCTGGGAAATGACTATGAGTGGTGGAAAAGTCCAGGAGAGCTGGCTGTATTCTAAAGAAACATTATTGAGGGCACTAGAATAAATCATCCCGATGTGCAGAAAGAATAGAAAATATGAGAGGTGACCAGCTTGACTTAACAGAGAAATATTTGGAGGGCAAACACACAAAAAGGAAGCTTATGAGAAGTTGCAGCTTGGACAGGTGACCAAGGAATAGTATAAAAAATCTGCTTGAGCTAAGAGTGAAATCACAAAGGCCAAAGCACAACTGGAGCTGCAGCTGATAAGGGACATGAAAGGTAATAAGAAGAGTTTCTACAGATATGTTAGTAACAAGACGACGGTTAGGCAAAGCTTGAGCCCCTTACTGAATGGGGAAGGCAATCTAGTGACAGATGATGTAGTAAATGAACTACCCAAAGCCTGTCTGACATTCGTTCTTTCATTCCTTCCTTCCTGTCTTCACAGACAGGGTCAGCTCCCAGACTATTGCATTGGGCAGCACAGTATAGGAAGGAGGTGAGCAACTCCCAGTGGTAAAACACAGACTAAGAACTATTTAGAAATGCTCGACGTACAAGTCCATGGAGCCAGACACAATGCATCCAAAGGTGCTGAGAAAGTTGGATGATGTGTTGACAGAGCCACTTTGACATCATCCTTGAAACTCATAGCAAACTGGGGGAAGTCCTAGCAGATTACAAAAAAAGCAAATATGGGTGTGGGGAAAGCAGTAGATATGTTGACCTTAGGAAAGCTTTTGATACCACTTCTTCCTGGCAAGCTGAAGCATACATTGGATGAATAGACTATAATGTGCATAGAAAATGGGTTGGATAGTCAGGTTCAACAGTTCAACTTCAAGTTAGAAGCTAGTATCAAGTTGAGTACCCTAGGGGTCTGTCCTGGGCCACTTTTGTTCAATATCTTCATTAATGATCTGGATGATGGGGTGAATTTCCCCCTCAGGAAATTCACAGAGAACACTAAACTGGGGTTAGGGGAGTGGTAGTTATGCTGACGGATAGGGATAAGATACAGAGTGACCTAGACAAAATGAAGGATTAGGCCCAAAAATTTCTGTTTAGGTTCATTAAGAGCAAGTGCAAATTCCTGCACTGACATCAGTAGAATCGCATCCATTTCTACTGACTGTAAATCAACTCACTAAGCAGCAGTTGTGCAGAAAAGCACATAGAGGTTATAGTGAGCAACAAACTGGATACAAGGCAATTATGTGCCCTTGTTGCTCCAAAAAAAAAGCTAATTGCACAGTCAGCTGCATAAGTAGGAGAACTGAGAGGAGACTGAGAGACTTGATTTTCCTTTCTATTCAGCACTGCTGAGGTTATATCTGAAGTAGTGTGTGCAGTTTTGCACCCCAACCTCCACACATATTACAGAAAGGATGTGGACAAACTTGGAAGTGTCCAGTAGATGGCATTGAAAATTATTAGAACACTGGGGTTCACAGCCTGAGAGGGAAGTTGAGTGAAGTGGGCTTATTAGGTCTGCAGAAAAAAAAGAGTGGGGTGGAGGGTGAAAAGATTTGACAAAAGTCTTCAGCTACATGAAGGGGATTCCAAAGAGGATGATGGCATATGACAGAACAAGGAACAACGGTCTCAAGTTGCAGTAGATGAGGTCTAAGTTGGATGTAAGGAAAAAAGTTTTCTTAGAATCTTTTTAAAAAAAAAAAAAAAAAAATCAAAGAAATTCTTAAAATCTTTCATTTTAAAACATTTTTAAAGCATTCTTAGTGATTTTAAAAGCCTGCCTTCACAAAGCCCTGGATGAAATGATTTAGTTGGGGTTGGTCCCATATTGAAAAAGAGTTGGACTAGATGACTTCCTGAGGTTCCTTCTGACCTTAATTTCTATGATTACAGCAGCTTTTAAAAGCATGTAAGATTTGAAGAGATTATATTATTTTCTAGGACTTGGAAACAGAAATGTCATTTTTGAACACAGTTTTTGAAATTTAAAAAAAAATATTTTCCACGGGGGGGAAATGGGCTATTTTTTTAAATTGAACATTCAGAATATTAGAACTTAATTTTCAGTTTGCAAGATCTCTGCGCGCCTGGGAATGTAGGAAAAATCTAATGCAGAACTGATCCAGAAGGAGGAACTTGCAACTGTTACAATTTGGCAATTGTGTGCATGGTGCATGATGAGTAAAATGAGGACTATTTTGAAAAATCATGCAAGTTTTAGCTATTACTTCATCTATGTGAGCATTTCCATTAGCTCTCAAGACCAGTAGGCCTTAAGACATTTTATAAACTATACATTTACAAAATGAGGAAACAGATAATGTTATTCTCTCTCTTGTATGCATGCACTCACACTTTCACAATATGGAAGAGATTTTAATGACTTGATATATGCAGTTAACCCAAGCCAGTGGATCAAAAAATAATAGTTCTTGTATTAAAAGGAGAACTGCAATTAAATAAAAAATTCCTTTTACAAGGACTGGAAATACTCCTTATCCTCTCCACAGTTCAAATCTCTTTTCAGAAATTTAGGTTGGAACTCCTAAATTAGTTCAACCACCATTACCTAGGACAGAGGAGGTTGGTATTGCAGGCCCAGAAAGGAACTACCTTCCCTGAAAGCCTCCTGCTGCCTGGAGTCAGGGGGCCATAGCTCTGCCTTTTTCAGACCTCCCTGGTTCTACCTCTTCTTTCTGGGCTGGGGCCTTTCCCTATTCTGTATGCCTCTTCCACCCCTTCCTCTTTCCCTCCATTGGGAAAGCTCCTCAGCGTAGGCCCACTGAGGAGTTATGAGAAGGTGTAGGGTCCCAAGAGGAAGCTCCACTGGCCACCCATAATCTAGGCCTTTATTAGCAGTAATTGTTTGCACCCTTTAGGGAGAGATGAGGGATATTTCTCAAGTTCCTTCCTCTTTCTCTATATTTGTCTTCCAATCAGCTCAATCCAACCAGTCTGTTTCCATTTCAATAATTAACACTTACATACCTATCAAGAAGGTGAGAGGAAAAAAAGGAGAACAAAACAACACACAACAGGATAATCTTATTGATCTGATTATAAAATGAAATATATAACAAAGGAGAGAGGTATCCAGACTGACATGAAACAAAATGATAGAATTCAAATAGCAGTTATAAGCATTAGCTACAGGTTGCTGAGTGTATTCATTAAAAGCCCCTCATTAATATAATCTTGTCTTCTATAAGTGGAGAGGACTGCTTCAGACAACCTGCAAAAGATGACTACTTTAACTATGCACATTAGTGAGTAAACAAGTAGCAAAATTAGGATATAACTGACTAGAATTTACTCAAGTATACTTTAGATTACGCTTGGATCCATAAATGGCACGTAAGAACAATAAAAATGACCAAACTGATGTGATTTTTTTTTACTGTTGATTACCACTAATTCACAAATTAATATTTTAGCCTGATAAACTTTGAGCACAAACTAAAAATTGGCATTAGCCAGTATCCACATCCTCTCCAAATAGATATTGATTCTTTTTCTTACAATGATTCACTTAAGAGTCCATTATTTCATTAATACAAACAGTACTATCATGGTTTTACACAGTCTTTAGAGGGTTGATAGCTTTGTTCCCCCTTCCCCGTTTTTTAAAATGCAAAAGTGAAGTTTTATTGTCCTTCAGGGGACTCATTCCTTCAGTGGCTATTTATTTAAAAAGGGTTTAATAAGTACTATTGTCAAGAATTGTTGACAATTTTTTAGGGAGGGAAAGTAGATCAGTTGTTTGAACTTCATAACTGCAAAACACTGAAGGAAAAAAAGCTGTTTCACAAATCCATTGGTCAACAACCCCAGAGAGTTCATGCACCTAAACACCTGTAAAACCAACGATAGATCTCTTCCGGATAACAGAAGGAGTAATGGGAATTAGCAAAACAAACTAGAAATCTTAGTACACAAACTAAATTACAGCAATCTGCACCACAGAGAATGATGAGCTAAATCTAATGACTGGAATATAGTTACAGGGATAACAGCTTGTTCAGGAAGGACAGATGGGGAAAAAAAGAGATGTTGCATTATGTAACAGAAATAGGAAAAGTCATGCTGGGGGTGAAGGCAATGCATGATGTCTTGGTACGGGAGGTGGTCTACAGACCACCAAATCAGGAAGAGGAGGTAGACGAAGCATTTACAGACTTATTGGTAATAAGGGACTTCACTAAATGCCCTTTGAAAAATACAATACCAAAATAAAATTGCCAGTAAGTGCTTGGAATGTAATGGAGACAACTTTAGATCATAAGGTTTAAGACAATTACAAGGGACAGCAATTTTAGACTTGTTTGAGACTAACAGAAAGGAATTGGTTCTGAATCTGAAGGTGTACAGAAATGTGGATTAAAGCAATCATGAAATGATGCATTTAATGATCCTAAGAACGGAAGGAATGAGGACAACAGACTTAAAGAGTAACGAATACAAGGAACTGATGGATTTTCTTCCCACGGAATCTTACTTAAGGAAAAAAGGCATTCAGAAAACAGTTTTTTCAAGGAAACAGGATTGAAAAGCTGAACAGCAAATGATCCTGATCTGAAGGTAAGACAGGAAAATCAGTAAGAGGGCAACATGACTCCACCAAGAGCTCCATCATTAACTGAAAATGAAAAAAGAATTGTACAAGTGAACAAGGAGCGAGGAATTGTACAAGTGAATACATAGATAAATTTCTAAGAATGAATACTGAAAAAGAGCACAAACATCTATAGACAAAGTCAGAGAGGGTCTGGCACAAAATAAGATATACCTAGCAAAGAACATACAAGTTAACAAGAAGGGTTCTATAAACAGATTAGGAGGAACAGAATGACAACAGAAAGTGTACTTTGAAAGGAAAGAGAACTAATAGTGACGGTATCAAGAAAGCCATGGTACTTAATACTTAAGTTTGCTTCAGTTTTCATTAACAAGTTTGACTGTGACTAGTTGTTTAAAGACAGCTATTACCACCAAGAGGGGAGGAATGCAACGTAAGTAGAGAAACAACAAGTTAATGAAGGAAACCCCATACCACAGGAAGAAAAGCATGTGAGGAAGGTTAGGTTTGGGATGGTTTGTTCTTGGAGTGGAGGATATTTCGGCAGAAGGCAGGCTCCTGGAAACACATACTAATGTGTCATGACACAGCTCTTGAGAACCACTGAGCTAGATGAAGTTACCATAAGTGGGTGCACATCTAGTTGAAAATCTGTTCTCAGAAAATAAATACCAATACTTAGCTCTCAAATCAGGAGGGGTTCTGGGTTCTTGCACGGGTGTGCCCAGTGTCTCGTACTACCATATATGCTCACATGTAAGATGAGATTTTTGTGCCTGACAATTGCCCTTAAAACAGGCACTTGGCTTATATGCAGGTCAATCCAGTAGACAGCCCCAGCCCAGGAGTTTCAGAGTAAGTCTCCAGCCCTTAGCATGCTCGGGCTGGAACCCCAGCATGTGGCCGGAGCGGCCATGATGGGCAGTCAGATCCCAGGCTGGGATTAGAGAGGGAGGGACCCCAGCATCTGAGCAGCCAGGTAAGGGAACCCGGGGGGGGGGGGGCGGGTCGGCCTGGGGAAGCCAGTAATAGGGCCTGGAGGTTAGGGGGTGTCCAGGAAAGCAGCAGCAACAGTGGAAACGGTATTGGGGAAAGCAATGGCAGGGGTGTCAGGGAAAGCAGCAGTAGGGTCGGCAGGGGTGTTGGGGGAAGAGAAAGCATCAACAGCAGGAGTGTTGGGGGAAGTGGCAGCGGGGCAGTAGAACAGTCAGGGAAAAGCAGGAAAAGCAGTGACAGGGGTTAGCATCCGATGCCGTGGGTGGACCTCAGCTTATACATGGGTCATCCAATTTTTACTATTTTGTGGGCTCAGAAGGAGGGCCGACTTTTGCGTGGATCAGCTTATCCACCAGTGTATATGGTACTTCACAGTTCCATCACTTTGATAATGGAACGAAGAATATGCTTACAAAATCTGTGGAGAACAGCAGATGCACTTTGAGAGGACAGGATAAGAATACAAAATGACCTTGATGAATTGGTACCAAGTCAGAAAAGGTGAAATTCAATGAAGACCAGCGCAAATTGCTATGGAAAGAAAAAAATAAATAAATACTGGTAACAAGGGCTAAAGCTGTAAAGAATAAGCTGTGGCAAATGGCTAACATTTCAGGATGCATTAACAGGAGGGTCATATGTAAGACAGTAACTCCCACTTTACTCAGCACTAGTGAGGCCTAAGGTGGAGTACAGAACTCAGTTTTGGATGCACATTTTAAAGAACATGGGGACAAATTGGGGAGCAGTTCAATGAAGAGCAACAAAAATTATAAAATATTAAGTAAAGCTGGTCTGTGAAGAAATGTTAAAAACAGCATGTTTAGTCTTGAGAAAAGAAGGCCGAGGTGCAACTTGAGAAGTCTTCAAATACATTCACGATAATAAAGAGACTGCGGCAAACCTTTTTCCTTTATGTGCACATCAGGAAAGATAAATAGTAAATACTGTGCAGAAAGGCCAAGTTTGATCAGCTAATAGAAAAAGCTCTCTAGGTATAAAGTAATTAAGCACTGAAACAGGTTTCCAAGACAAGTTACAGAATTTCCATTAATGGAAGTTCTTACCAGTAAGTTAGACAAACTCCTACCAGGAACAATCTACATAAAGTTGGGCCTACCTCAAGGTAGGGGAATGATAAGACTATATAACAATATATGTTTACATCCATACTATAAGTCTTCTAAAAATTGTACAGGAATGGGTGGGTGAGATTCTGTGACCTGCAATGTGCAGGAGATGAAAAAGGATTACAACAGTTCTTTTGATGTTAAATTCTATATTCTATTGTCTAAGAATTTATCTTTTTTTTCCCCTCAGAACTTTACGTTCTTTACCATTACCCAAAAAAATGCATCGTTGTTGCTTCTTTCTTTGTCCAACTGGATACACTTGCAGCTTTCTACGAAGTCTAAGTAGACTATAAGAGGCAGTCACATACTTGATTGCAAGCAAGCTGCACCTATAGCGCCCATGATTTGGCTTGGCCAAAATTTTCTCAAGAATTGAAAGAGGTGGTCATTCCTCTTGCTTTTAGATAAATAGATATTTTTAAATGATAACTAGTGTTCGTTTAAAACAAATCATATGCCTGTTTTATTTACACAGACACACATGCACACACACACTTTCAGATTAAGCCCCCCAATTTTTAAACATTTAATATTAACTCGTGTGCAAACAAGTCTTATAACATATTTAGTTAAAGATTTCTACCACTCACTGACATTTCTAAGAATAAATTTGTGATTATAAAAGTGGAGGCATTAAAAGAAAAGGAAACTAAAATCATTATCTTTTAAGAGAATAAGATTAAACTACAGAGAAAATGCAGACTCTCCCATTAATACCTCCCATTTTAGGCATAAGTACTCCCATCTATTCCCCAGCTCTGTCCAAAACTACTAACAAATTAACTCAAATGTCACATTACATATGGGTAACTAGTGTCTCCAGTTACCAGAGATAAAATTGATTTCTCCTCCATTTCCCATAAAGCTACTTTCAGATTGTTTAAATCTGGTTTCAGTGATTTATCCAATAACAGACATCTAATTCAAGTCTCATGACGTTTGCAAAAGAAATAATCCACTGAATGTACCAAAGTTATCATAGTGATTGCCTGAATTCTTTATTTTGTCATTGACCACTGAGATGACTGTCTTAAAATTAGCTTTCTGGAAGGTTTTTATTTATGTATTTATGTATGTATGTATGTATTTTTAAATATACTTATACAGTTTGCCTGAGGGGAATGCACTTGCTAGGTGTGTAGAATATCAGAAAACTTATTATAACTATCAAGAGGATGTTATACACACATGTTCTGTTTTTTGGTTGCAAAGCCTTTCTTCCCCTTCCTTTCCCTAAAAGACAAGATATTATCTGGGATGGGTGGTGAGGGTGTTGCAGTTTCCCTGTTAATATGGTCAACTTCATGTGTGTTTATTTGTGGGCAAATCTACTCCTGTTCAGCAAAACAAAAACATAAATGTTAACTTGTTTACTAAAATTGTGACATTGAGGGGTATTCAGGGCATTCAACTCAACCATCTGGAGAACATTATTCATTTATTTACTTAGTGCTGTCTACTTTCACTCTTCAAAACTTTACCACCAACATTTTTTGGTTATGTAAGAATTAAAATTTTGATCCTTGTGTTAGAAGAAACAAAATATCTACAAGAAGGACTAGAGAAACAAATATTTTGAAGGCTAAATAGAAGGAAAGGTCATATCAGAAAAAAATAAAGTGAGAGGGTTTAAAAAAAAATACCCAGCAGAGAGAAAAACAGAGAAAAATAAAAAACATGTCATGTAAGTGGTAAATGAGAAGGACCAGATGAAAATGAGAAGACATTAATTAAGTACTTTTCATTAAATATCTTGATTTCCTCAGCTTTTCAATTTTTAGTTTAATTTTTTTGACCATTTGTAACTAGCTGAAAAAATACAGCTGGATAGGTTCCAGTTGTGAATGAGAAAAGGAAACATTCCCTCACCAGCCTTGACCTCCTATGACTGATGTCTAACATTTTACTTTTGATATGCTGGGTATCAGTTTGTGTTTCTGAAAACAGTCCTGAATAAATTAAAATACTGTTATAATTACCTGACCTGTTACCAGTTGCATCAAGTATTACAGTAAATGTCTCGATCTAATTAGTTGCAGAGTAACAGTCAGAGAGCATATTTACAAACACCCACAGTTAGTGTCGCACAAAAAACCTAACAGCTGAATTCACACCAACATCAAAAATACTGGAATTTAATCCCTGGAGGACTGTTCAAGTGATGTTACAAGCCTTGAAGTATTATCTCCATAGCTCTAGTATAACCTCAATTCATAATATAATAATACTTCCCATATAAATATTTTCAATACTGTTCTTGAACTAGTTCTAGGAAGGACCTATTGTACAGCCTTTTCCTTTTCCATATTTAGATGCCCCTGTGGTCATTTCCTACAAAAGTGGTTCTCAGCTTGTGGCCTGGGAGGCAAAAGCAGCCCTCAGGGGGTTTAGAAGTGGCCCACGACGACCCTCCTGCTGGCTGCAGAAGGGAGCCACTGTCTAAGGACCCAGATGGAGTATGTTTCAGTGGGGCTACAAGATCCATGCAGATTCCTTGCTGCAGCTAAAGGGGTGGGAGATCAGTGCTTCCCTCTTCCATCTACGGCAAAAAGCAAAGCACTCTCTATGTGCTGGGGTCCCTGCTGGAGCCAGAAGGAAAGGAACCCTGATCTTCCATTCCCCTGGGTAGAGAAGTGAGACACTACCTAGGGACCCAGGTGGAGTGCACAGGATTACAGGACATATTCAGTTTACCTGCTGAAGCCAGGCAGACAAGAGGTCAGTGAGGAAAAAGTCTCTGTCTGGCTGCAGTGGGAGCCTGCTGGCAGACACTTGTGGCTCTTCAGCGTTGTAAAAATTGCATCTATGACTCTCAAGCCGCAAGTATTTTAGCCAATCTGGAATAGGAAGAACCATCATTGCACTGTCTCCTTTCATTTTGTTGATTATTCAGAAAAGCCCACATACTTCTGAGCTTCTTGGGGGCCAAGCATACTGTACACATCTGGGGTTCCTTGCATTCCTCCACTCAACCCTTCCAGCTACTCACTGCCACCTTCCCGTTCATATTTCAAGGACACACACACACACACACACACACACACACACACACACACACACACACTTCGCCCAAGTCCTAGGTGTCTCACAAACCCCATACCAGAGTTACCTAATATCCCCCCTCCCACAAACAAGGGCTCCTTGTGCCTTCATTCACCTCCATTTGTTCCAGAGTTCCCCTTCTCCCTGTAGACAAAAGGTCTAAAAGTGGGCACTTCCTTGTTAATGCAGTGCACAGCGGTTGTGCAGTCTGCAGATCTGCACTACTGAGTTTCAAAGAACAGGTAAGAAATGCAATATAGGCCAATGTGACAGCTTTGACCTCTAGGTTGCTCGCTTATAGTCCCAAAAGGATCTAGGGACCAAAGTCAATGATTTTGTAATAGATCCATAGGAACTCCCTAACTTATCCATAATGCATCGGTGATAAGTGTCTTTGGCAGGGAAGAGACAGAGAAGAGTATCTTTTACATGTGACACTGGAACTAGCCACTAAGTTGCTCTGCTATGATATGATGTGAAATTCAGACTTTCCCCCTCTACTCTGTGACTCAGAACAGACTGCCCCAAGTCAGAGCTGGAGGAGCTGTAAGAGAAGAAAAAAAGAAGTGGTGCAATGTGAATTAACACTGATGTCTGTCTCAATACTGTAATTTTTTTTTTTTTTTTTTTTTTTTTTTAAAGAGCCTGCTCTGATGCAAGCTGATCTTGATCACATTTATCTGTTCTTATGAGACACTGATCATGGTTGCTGTGAATTCTATCTTCTGAGACTGCATCAATTGTGATTATTCACAGTCCACTAGGACCAACCATGTGAACAGAGACAGAGCGTACTTCAGAATCACTGCTATCTCCCACTATCATCAGATCCTGATTAGGCAGATGTCAAAGTACGGTACACTTGAATGCTTTGCTTTCTCAGGTGGGCCATTTCCAACATTAAGCATTTCATCAATATCTACAAAACCATGCAGAGTCTGAATTATCTTGATCTGATCCCATCATGAATCTCAAATACTTCTTTTGGGTCAGTGAACAGCTATATGTAGTATTCATTTGGGAAAATGAGAATTACAAGAAGCCTTGAACCTTACTTTACGGAATGATGGAGGTAATCTGAGACAGTGTAGATTTGTTCACTCTCTTCTTTAAGATAAGGTAATATTGGGAATAGAAACCTCTTTCCCAGTACTCATTAGGAACCACTTCTGTGGCTTCTAGATTAAGCAATGAAGCCACTTCTTTTTCTAATAGGTTCTCGCGAGAAGGGTTCGGTAACAAAGTTGGGAAAGAGAATAGAAATCAATAGGGTGTAAACATGGGCAACTATGTTCAACCTTTTTTTTAAGGTTTCTCATTCTTTCTAAAAGAGAGGAAAGGCAGCTCCCAAAGATGACCAGTGGCTCTTGATCAATTCCCATATGGTTTTAAGTACTACTGTGACATACTGCATCTCACCTACACTCTTGTAATGGGATCTGTGTATCTTCCCTGTTCACACCTCCAATATAAGTGCATGGTCTAATGCAAAACATATCACGTAAAGTGGTTTTGGAACGCTCATGGCACGCCCTATAATATATTAGGCACTCTGCCTGGTCATGTTTCCAAATGTATCTCACATGGCTCAAACAGAGGAAGACAAAAACAGCTTACACATCCCGAAGAAGCATAGATACAAGAACAAAGCAGTTTAAGCACCTTGGCTCAAGACAGAAAGATAAGATGTGAACAATCACTTGACAGTGGTGGGGGGAAGGGTGAAAATAAAAGGGCACACTTTGACCTGTATAGATCTCTTCCCATAGATTGCATTTTCCAAGCAATTTTAAAAGCTAGAAACCTGTTCACAGGATGAAAAACAGAGCCTGGCTAAAAACCATCAAAAGCCAAGCCTGTGAGTAAGTTGAACATTGACTGGAACAATCATCTTAATTTAGAATGCAATTTATCTTTTTATTTGATTGTGGTTTTCTCCTTCACTGATTAATTACCTGATTTCATAGTGATTTGACTTGAACTCACTTAAATATTACATTGCAATCAAACTTACATTTGCTTTATCTGAAGCAGTGCAGATCTTAGGAGGAGAGTGGGTGTAGAGCCCTGCACAGATACAAATAAGTGGATCCATATACAACCTGCATCCGCAGGAAATGGTCTGTGGATATCTGTGTGGTATCCGCAGATGTGGATATAATGCGGATATCCGCATATTTGCAGGGCCCTATCTCTGTGCAGATAAAAATACGTGGATCCGTATCTGATCTGCATCCACAAGAAACGGTCCACGGATATCCGTGTTGTATCCGCGGATGTAGATATAAGGCGGATATCCGTGGATTTTCAGGGCTCTAAGTGGGTGCATAAGGCCTGACTGAGAGCAATGCTGATTCATCTCAATTTCTTTGTTAAATTGACAGACAAGTGTAAACAAGCTTGCATGGTCCAGAGGGGTGCTGAACCTTGCAAGATAAAAGTTACCAGGATTGCATCTGAAACTAGGGTGTTTGCTGGTGGACCATCCCATGAGCAGATAGTGAGAGTGCTCCTCCACTGGGTGAGAGTACGATTGCATACAGGATGCTGGGATGGAGCTAACCCCGAAGCAGAGGTTCACACAGCAAGATGGGGTAAGTTG
The DNA here is from genome assembly GCA_007922195.1 of Podocnemis expansa. Taxonomy (NCBI): domain Eukaryota; kingdom Metazoa; phylum Chordata; order Testudines; family Podocnemididae; genus Podocnemis; species Podocnemis expansa. The sequence continues at coordinate 36,129,289 of ML681991.1, read as the reverse complement.
GGGCTGCTGGAGTGGAGAATTGGGGTGGCACAGACACACATCAGTCCAGACTACAGAAGGGGAATGTAGAAATCCCATCAGGTATCTGGCTGGAAACAAGGCAAATGCTATTCATTTGTTACACTCAGCTCCTCAGAGCCACTGTCTGGGTCCAGCGTCATTGGTCTTGGTAGTGATGTTACCAGGGAGCCTCATCTCCTCTACCTGGAATTACAGGATGGGGCCTACCTTTGGATCCTTCAGGTGAAGGTTATAAGCTGAGCTAATACAGTATGCCCAGTTGTGGACTGTCCATTTAATTTCACCTGTCTCCCTTTTGTGGTGGTGACCTTTAAGACTGATCTCCAGTGTTGGCTTTAGCATTGCTATCAGAAGGTAGAGGCGGAGAGGTAACCCTGTTGGATGACAGAAATAAGACATATTCCATTCTGAGTTCATCGTGGCACCTGGAACAAAGCACCTTGCCATACAAGCAGAAAGTCTTTGTTTTTAGAATGTCAAAGCTTAAAGCATTCAAATAAATATAAGGAGTAGGGAGGATGAAGAAAATATCTCCAAATTAGCTGAGTAGATGAGCTTAAAGATCAGAAAAAGTAGCTGGCCTGGCACAAGTCACACTCTATCTTGCTGACATGGATAGCAAAAGGAACCTAAAGGTCCCAGTCTCTCCCTTGCATCTGTGAATAAGGCACGTGTGCAGCCTGAGGTTATTAAAAAATATCCAATCACATCTTTGCCTAGTGGAATCCACAATGACACACACAAAAAGAAGCATAAAAATATATGAATCTATACAAACACTTGCAGTTTAATTAACCTGAAATACTAGGCTGCTTTGATGATGTAAAAAGGGAAAGTCCTTATTTCAGTACATGACAAAAGTATTCAAGTGCATAGAGAATTGGTGGGGGGGGGGTGTTTGTTTGTTTGTTTTAAGTATACTGGTTACAGTAAAGAACAGTATCTTTCAGTGCTTTACTATTTTGTAATTACAGAAAAATAGAGCTCTCTCATTGTTTGATCTTCTTTCATGCTCATAATGAACAATTTTAGCTCTAGGAATTTAAACTTCCTGGAATCAAAAAGTTGAAGTACTATTTTAAAATTCTTTGTACATTCCAACTTCTGAATTTCTCTTCATTAAACTCATGCAAAAATAATTCACAATAATATAAGAGTCCCATAGATCAAGACTACTTATATGAATGTATTCATATTTCATGCTAATTAGTCCCTGTACATGTAATCTCTTTCCCTAGTGTGTCCAATACATGTGTCTCTGTCCTCAATCTCTCATTAAATCTGCTATAGTTCATTTGAACACTGTATCACTGTGACTGAATTAGACATTTTAGAATCCAAGGCCTCTGCTTCTTTTCTCATGTGTATTTCTTACAAAATCTTAACAAGAAAAGCTCTGGTACTACTGCAGAAATAACGCATACAGCAGTCAATGTGCTCTGTAAGTGTATAAACAAGGTTATCACAAAGGTAGAATAGTGTCCTCAGTCCCTCCATTGTACATGCACGTAATATGCCCTGTATCTGACAAGTTCTGAGAAGTAGCAATTCTTATTCTTTTTAATGAGGACCTTTGAGACCCACCATTTCTAGAAAAATACAGTGCTTACGCTTATACTGAGACTCTTCTTAAGACTACTGTAAAGCCAAGATTTACTCACTCCCCTTCTGTCTCTCACTCTTCAATATTTTCACTTTTCAATTAAATAATAGAAGGTGCTCTACAGTAACTATTATAACATGCTCATGTCTGAATGGTATCATTCAGAACCTAGTTCTTCAAAGCAACAGAAGGTGGTTCTGTTAAAATTAAACAGCAGTACAGAAGTCTTAGTAATGGATTATTATTTTTTTTTTAAATCAGCATGCCTCTAGTTTCATTTTGGTCCTTGTGTTCCTATCTCATGATATCAAATAATACTGCAGAAGGATGAACACTTTGACTTCTATTTCAGACGTAATCTTGGCATTCCCAAGATGAAATCTTATGCAGGTTTGAGACTCTCAGAGTGATTTCCACTTTATTATTTTTTTAACCTTAGGCAAACAACTTACAATGTTTGACGACTACTTCTGTGCAGCAGAGTTCTTAAATCAGAAACTTTAAAGGAAGAGATGTTTATACTAATTTACTGAAACTTTTGAAATTAATAATTTAAAATAATTTTCTGCACATTTCTCTGAATTTTCATACCAGTACCAGAACAGTTCAATAAAGCATTAACGAATTTTCAAAACCATTTCTGCTGCCCTTATGGTTAACTTAAGGTCAAAAGTATACATCAGTAATTTCATGACACATCCTTATGAGAAGACTGATGTTTCCAAAAAAGAAAAGCAAGAGCTTTCAAATCTATGTTTATCATTACCATAGAAGCACAAATATTTCAAACTATATAGTTAAGATACTCATAATACCTTAACCCTGCCTCCACTCATTTTCCCCCTTTGCCACCTGTAGCAGTACCATCTCCCAATATTCCCTTTTCCCCCATCAGTTGTTACTTTGTAAGACTGTGTGTGCGTGTGCGCTAAGGACTTGAAGTACAGACTATAAGGTGTGCATTTGGAAAGCCACTGTATTCATACTTCTAGTTACAGAAAACGTACACTACAGACACTGCTTTATAGCAACACAGGCTTTCACTGGAGACCTTGCATGACATTCTCTTGTAGAATCCAGAACACCCCAGCACCACTCTGTACATCTGTGCCCTTTGTCAGCTGACATCAAGAGGTCCTTGGAACACAACCATCTTTTTATTACTTTCTCCTGGTATACCTGTGTGACAAGGCGCTGGCTAAGGGTTCATGAAACAGGCACCTGTCACTCAAGGAAGAGCAAATTAATCAGGAAGCTTCCTGCCTGGCAAATGAAGAGCAGCTGCCAGCCCTGTTAGCTAGGAGGTGTGGGGGCCCCTACATCTAGGCTGGCCAAAAGAAAGGGAAGGGGTTGTTAAAAAGAGATAGAGGCGGAGGCAAAAGAAGCAGGAGCTCCCTTCAGGGACTGTGGATATAGGCAACCCCCACAGCTCTTGTTTGCCAAGGGACTACATTGTAAATATAAGCTGGCTGGGAGCAACAAACTACACATAAAGGCATGGGTGATAGCAGTGCTCTGGAAGTCTTTGCCTGGTTTTTCAGTAAAAGGGGAATGGAGCTGAAGAGCTCAAGTGTGCCCCATGAAAACCACAGTATTCTGGTGGAAAAGGATATTTCATTAGCACATAGAAAGAAAATGCAAATTCCATTGAAAGAACCAATACATCTGAGGGGGAGGGGTCAATATGTGCCACACCCATGACAGTGTGACGAAGACAATCTTGTTTGAGTTCTTCTCTGACCAATCTACCATAGAACATGCAGGAAAGAGCCATGTATATCTACGGGCCAGGTCTTCAATTAAGTTTTTTAGCATCACAAACTTGTAGATCTAATGCCATCACAATAGTCTGAAAGCATTATTTCCCAGACTCATTGTTTCTCAGTGTAAATGTGACAGAGTCCATTTCCAATTGTACATATGATGTAGTATAGCCATAAGAATTTGTATGCAGAATTCTGCACTAGCTGTCTTCAAATCAGAAGGAGGAAGACCATAAATAAAAAAGCCCAAATGTTTTTAGTTCTGTGGAGGAGAGTCATATAGATACAAAAACTATATTAACAAAATTACATGTTTTTAAGATGTTACAAGCTTGTTTGCACCTTTACTAAATGCTCAGATTTAGCATCTAGAATATTGCAGCCAAGATACTAGGAAACAAAAGGCACATACTTAACTAAATATGCTATAAAATGTTGAGAAATTTCTGAAGGTTTCTTCTTCTGGGTCCTAAGGACAGACAAATGAAAACCAGACAAACCACGTAACCACTTCTAACAAGAAACCTGACTGTGCAAAGAATGAAAGGCTGTGTAATTAGAGCAATACACACACATACACTTCCTCTTCAAAGAAAAAACAGAGTTTAAACCTACTCCCAAGAATCCTATAAACATTCTTACTGAATTCACCTCCTTTTGTAAATACAACAGAGTCTTCATTCTTTAAACCCAGATGACATTTATGATGTGAAACATTCTGCAGAAAATACTGGTTACTTCCAATTCACGCTTCTATTATCATGCAAAACGTCTGTTGATTCACAAATACTTAAGACAAGATAAACTTCTCAGCCAGTGCAGGGAAACAAGGAGATCATTGCTCCAAAACCAGTCATATAAATTCAACAACTTAAGCTAAAACTTTCTAGGAGTTATTGAATTTGAAAAGACTGTTCTGAGAGCTAAAAAAACTCTTCTACAAAGGACAGGGTGTTTGGACTTCCTAAAAATTAAGTTTCATTTCCTTTCAAACACTAATAAAAGTAAAAGTTTTTTTCAGAAAACAGTCTGCATAAAAAGAGTTAAAACTAAGTTTAAAGTTCTCAGGATCTTTCCTACCACAAGAAGAATAAAAGTTAAAGAAGTGTTGCAAGTATTGTATAATCAGGAATTACAAGTGTCATCTACATCGATACAAAAATGTTCTGATCCAATGAAAGAGTGAGAGCAACTAATCTGAATCTGAAGAAGCAAAAAAAGTTTTTTTTCCTACAATTTCATGAAAATAAAGATATCAAAGACATTAAAGTCACCACTCCACCCTCATGAATCTTTACTTAGACAGCCATCTCTCCATAACTTATCCTATCCATTTCTACAAACAAGCTGTCACAAACAGATAAGAAAAAGACTAAATAAGAAACAAATTCAAGCAAACCTTCCCAGGACTTCAACTTTAGGGGGAAGTTAACTAAAGCAGTACCTAGAGATCAGATTTAAAACTCAGATCAAATCAAATCATAGGGCTGGAAGGGATCTCATGAGATCATCGAGTCCAACCCCCTGGGAATTGAACACAGGACCTTCTGCATGTTAAGCAGAGGTGCTAGCCACTACACTATCATGTAAGAATTTTGACATAATGCTGAAAAGATGTAACATACAAGACTAACAGTTTCTCCTGTTAATCATAAAATGGTTAGACTGTGTATTCTTGGAGAAGAGATGTGGCTAAGCAATGCTAAACAGAGAAACAGTGGTATTTACGATTTTTAACTTCAGTTAATAGACCTATCTGAAGAAAGATCCTCAAGAAGGCTTTGTACACAGGCATTTTAACTATCAGCCAAGTGCCCAAACCATTGCTAATTGTTGTGATGGACTATCAGCTACTCCGCTTGATAATTTTAAGCTATGTCTACACTAGCAAATAGTCCGGAATAATTTGAACCCTGTCTACATTAGCCTTCGGCTAGTTTGAACTAAAAAAAGATTTTACTTCGAACTAGTTAGTTCAGCTGGTTAATTTGAACTCATTTGTATTTTAAGTTTGAACTAGGCCAATGGAGACACGCTAGTTCAAACTAAATAAGTTCAAACCAGCAGTTAGCTTGAACTAAGCACTTTTTTAGTTTGAACTAATTTTGAACTACTTAGTTCAGACTAACCAACTCCAAACTAACATTTTTAGTGCCAACACAGCCTTAATGGTTTTTAGGCATTTGCAGGCACCGTCAAGCAAACAAGGAGAGAAGGGACGACAGTAGGCAGTGCACATATGAGGTAAACTTGACTGTGTTCTCAACACACCCTCTCTCTGAAATCTCTGGGGAAAAAATCTGTCAAGAAACAAGAAATCTGGATGGATATAATTCAGAACTGCCTTTATGGGGAAATATACTCCTAGACTTTGCTTTCTTGTCTCTCCCCCCACCCCGCCCATTTTTTTAAGTGAAATGTTTTACTAACTGCTGCTTCTGTTCAGTAATTGTTTGGTAAGCTATGTAGCACTTTTTCGATTAATGAATTTCTATAAGTTTTTGGGTATAATAGGAGGTAAAAAATCTATGTGAGATGGATCGTTTTCTGGATAGACTGGAAAGAACTCAGGCTCAGATAGATGGCTCTGCCATCAGTAAAACTATGACAATCTCCTGAAGACTTGTGGGGTAACCATTAGTTTTGGGTACTGTAATAACCTATTGTATTTGTATGTGCTTGACTCTACAGGCAGAGACTAAGACAAGACATTCCGAAGGTGCAGAAGACTAAATAAAGTGAAAGGCTCTGACGTAAAAGTATTAGATTCAGACTTGTCTCTGACTAGCCACGTAACAGATGAAAGGTATTGAACCTTCTTTGGTTTATGCCCGGATACCAACTTGCAGGTCTAAAAGTTATGCGTTTGAAGAACCTTGGGTAAAAGCTTCTTCTAAGCAGCCTATTTCAAGATTTTCTTCAGATGTAGGACAGATTCCTTACTTTGCCAGCTACAAATGGGCTGGACGTTCATTAAAAAACTACGCATTTATTCTTGTATCATTTATAATTTTGTACTTATTACTACTTTGCCAAAGATAAAATGACTAGTTATTTGCTAATAACTAAAAGGTCCACTTGTACTAAAAACCACGGAGATGTAATCTCTGTTAAGGTCTCTCCACATGGAGAGGAACAGAGAAGACTGTGATGGAGAAAATAGTTTACCATTTTTCCTCAGTCATTTGTGATGCTTAACGTTTTCTTCTCCTTTCTTTACTAATAAAATAGTCATGTACAATAATTTTGATAGCTCTTCATCATCGTTGCTCCTAAAGGATGCAAAAGAACACCTGTGATAAATAGTGGGAGACACAGCGTACATCAGCAGTGAGAGAAAAAAAATAAGAACTAGCTTTTAATTCTTCTTCCTCGAAACTAAATATTTTTAGTTATTTTGCAAACTAAATTGAACGGTCAAATGTTGTAAACTTATGCACCACCCTTCAACCCCACAACTCCAAGATTTTACATTAAATGTCCTCGCAGTTCTTAAAATCATGCTTCATTAAACAAACTATGTGAACATCCACTAGCATCTGTCCCAATCAAAATAGATGGAACTAATGGGGAGAATATTAAACTCCCAAAAAACGTTTCTGAGAACAAACTTTAACTGAAGAGAATTTCTGGTTCCCTGAAAAAGAAAAAGACGTTATCATTGACTTCATTGGGGTTAAGCACATTGTTAAATGCTTTGCTGAACAGGGGCCAATATGAGCAGGTGCACAGGCAAAAGCAAATAATTCACTGATTACACATGCAACAAATCAGTGTTTAAATCAATTTTCAGTTATGTGATCACACCTTCCATTAAGGAGAGAACTATTATCTGAATTTATCAACTTGAAGAACAAATGGAGCTTTTTGCTGAAAAGAATGTCCAGTTTTGAAAGGATGAGACTTGTCACACGGAAGAACAAACATGTATACAGGAAGCAAATGCCAAGAGCAATAGTCAAGCACACCTAAAATACTCAATCAAATCTGCACTATAGATACTGTTATTTCATATTATGTGATTCAGCAAAGGCTAAACACAAGTTACAATGATGTCCTCAGAGTGGATGGGGTAGCAGGCTCCCAGGAACCAGGCGAGATGAAGGAGTAAGATCAGCCACAACTAAGTAGGGCTGGTGGTGCAGCGCACAAGGCCTGGATGAGGCAGGGGACGTAGGAGGCCCTGAGGGTGCTCTTCAACACCTCCTTCCCTGCACGTCATGAAGGACTAGCCCTGCTACCACTTCCCTATGCAAGGGATGAGGAGACCAAGGCACTTGGCTGTGGGACAGGCAAGGGTGACGGGGCAAAGCCTGGTCCAGCCCAACCTTTCTAAGGAGGTAGCAGGCACAGGAGTTGTTGAGAGGTGTCCCGCAGCACCACCTCTCAATGCATCATGAAACACCAGTGCAGCTCAATGCCCACAGACTGGAAGGGTGATGCTGGTCCATCAGAGCCAGCCACCAGGCTGCAGGGGGGGAGAAGCAGGCAGGGGAGTCAAGCTTACATTTGGACCATGCATCTACCTGCAGACACAGATACAGATACAGATACAGACACAGACACACGCACACTGGTCAACTTCCTACCCTGAACAGGGACATGAGATGTGGGGGCTCAAATGTAGGCTTGAACCCTCAGGTGCAGAAGACCCCCAGTATACCACTGAATGGTTTAGTAGTACTAGCACTGGAATTTTTTTTTAAATTTTACCATAAAATATTACATACAATTCTTTGCTACTCTAGCTGACACACTTAAAATAAATACACTCTTATTTCATCCCTACAAACAATATTTAGTGTTGTCCTCCAGGCTTGCCTGAAAAATCACTTATTTCATTTACCAGTTCATTTCATTAATTTCCCTTGAAATGAGTAAGAAAACAAATTACCAAATAACAAGGTTTTGTATCCTTGCTTTATGGAAGGTTTAATTAATTTAATAGACAGTTGATTCCAGTATTTTGTTTTTAACAATGAATTGATATTTTTATTTTAAGAAAAAAAGGCAAATTTTCCAATTGGAAAAAAAAAAAATCTGTACAGGACAAATAATATACTACTTACAGACCTGCACCAGGAGTTCCAGAAGGCTGCACCTTCTAGTTTATCAGCCAGCATACATATTTTGAAGTGCAAGACCGCAATACCAAAAAACAGCTATTTACCTGTATGCTTCTTAGTGGGCAACAGGCACAAATGATGTTTTTCACTCCTACTGCAGTGTGACAGAGATCCTTCTAGGCTCAGGGATAGCCACAGGACAGTTCCCACTCCACACGTCAGTCAGAGTAGATGGGCTGATTTATGGGCAAAGTGCATACTGAACCCTTTAGAAATCTACAGCAGATAACCAGAGGGCTAGTCTTCTGTGAACTACTTTTGTGATGTTGCTTTACCATGCCATATTACCTCACGTAGCGGATCAAGGCACTAGGATCTGTATACGGCAGGAAAAGTTAGGCAAACTAACCAGAAATCAACCTCTATGTTCTATTACTAGCTCTTATATTGTAGCTCATTTCGTCCTCCCCACCCCCACCCCACCCCCACCCTTTTTTTTTTTTTTTTTTTTTTAAACAGACACACAATACCTACCAGTGTGTCCCCTACAGGTTCATTAATGTATACAGCACTTGAAAATACTTGGATAACAAAGCTTAAGTGCTGTACATCAACTCTAACCTTCTAATCTAAGCAACACAGTTTACTTACCACAGTCAATGTTTTAAATGAAGTAATAATCACTAAGGTTTAGAAGTTATTTTTACACTCCTCTTAAACTGGCTTTTACAGAAGAGAGAACACATTTTCTGCTCATAAAATCAAAGCTTATTCAAGAACTTCACTCATACTACATCAGGGCTAATTAAATTTGCATATAATTGGCATGCTGATGGTATTAAATCACACATTCCTATCAACTCTGAAGGCTAGCATACAAGGAATAAGAAAACAAAAATAAATAAGCTCGCCAATAGCAGAATTCAAGACAAAAATGTGTATGCCTTCTCCAGATTTCTGCCCTTCTTATGATCCCACACATTCATATTCTATGGGTGTAAAATGTACAGTGGTAAAAAGCACCGTATATAGGCACATCCTTGCCATACTAACTTACTGTTAAGTATAACAAACATCAGATACATATTTGTCTTGAAACCTTAACCTTCTTACAGACTTGACGCTTTAGACATTTTTAAAAAGAAGTCTCCTTTAGTAAAAATACTCTCTTGTTAGTGTATGATGCTTCAACAAATTGTATTACCAGTCTGTAAGTAAAACACCATATTAAAACTGCTTACTGCTTAAAAGAAAAGAATAGTCATATATAAAGTAATAGTATAGATATGTTGTATAATGAAAGAAACATCTTCTGGAAAATACTAGAAGATTTCTTTTAAATTCAGAAATAATATTAAAATTAGTCTAAGTATTATTAAAGCCAACCTGAAATATAACATTTTTACCTATTTTGTTTAATATAGCTGTTCAATGCATTTTTCTTTAATATCATTCACATTTGAGTTCTGAAGATGGCTGTTTTATTTTCCAAAACTAAGTCCAGACGTAATGGTAGGACAAATGAAAAAAAGAACATAAAGTGCAATGTGTACAAGAGTCTTTTCTTGAGGAAAGCTTTGCTTTGTTTCATTATCACAAATGCTACTCTTCACATAGGTCCTTTTATGAAGCAATGAATGAAATGGCTACTGATGCTCTGCAAATAAAAAACTCACATGCTTCTTTGAATGGAAGCAGGTGCTATCGAACTGTTTGCACTGTGGTGCCTAGACAAAAACGTTACACAAAAAGTAACATACTAATAACTCCTGGGAGGCCTCCTCCCATGAATCTCCTAAACAATAGCCCAGCTGCAGCAGCGTCACATGTATCATTCTTAAGGCCGATTCGGAAGCTATGCTACTCTGTGCATCTATTGCAAGTGTAGTTTTGAAGCACAACTAGCAGGACTCAACATTCAAGGTTAAACTCTCATTACTTTATCCTCATCTTAGCCTATGTTCTTGATTACAGACATTTTTGCTATTAGTACTTACACTTTTAGCACAATGCAAGACTGGAGAGCGTCACTTATACGAGCAGCCACCCAATTAGCCCTGATATTTTGACCTAGTCTACTGTTTAAGAAAAAGAGCCTTTTGCTGATAACTTACTATGAAAAGTGGGGAAATAGATTTTCTGCTTATAAAATTGTAAAGTGATATAAATAATTACAACAGTAACACCTGTTGGGAATACTAAACCAGTAAAAACGTTGTTTTAACCAATTGCTATGGTTATCATTTGCAGTTAGATAAATGCTTTAAAGTGAATGTATGAACTTTTGTTTGGAATTCAACCTCAAAACACTTACATATAAAAGGTTAAGGTGCTGATTATACAAACTGTTGTTCTCAACAATTCTCCTCTGAGAGGCAATTTTTTTTTTTAAAGAAAATAAATTCTTTGCATTGCCATGTTGGCAACTGAAAGTAGATTTCATTTTCTGACCCAAGATGTTACCAATGTTAATAACAGAAGCTGAGGACACAGAGGTTAGCACGTTGCTCAACTTCTGCCACAATTGTGCTTGGCACCCAGAACCAGACAGTTCTTTGCCTTATAGACCAAGTGATGAAAGAGCACGAAGACATGTTGCAGTGGATTTGTATAACTTGTTCTTCACTCATCTTGCTTCTATGATTCATCTTGTTCTGGATAAAGTAGAACCACCTCTACCAGAATATCCTGAAGATACAAATACTTATCTACTTCACTCCCTTTGCTCAACATTGATAATCACAGAGATGTTAAAATATTTTTCAGAAAAAAAAACTTATCTAGAAGGAGTTCACATGAAAAACTGGGAATATATGTTGCAAAGCAAAATTGTTGGTTGACATTCCTCAGTTCCTCCAGGATGAAAAGAAACAATACTTTATCTGAATCAAGACTTTATCTGGAAGAGCAAGAGAGCCATCTGCAGTTTGAAATTCAGAAGCAAGTAAGTTAAGAGTTGGTTTATTCTATTTTTGTCTTCAGGGAATCATTGTTCCCAAGACTAGGTCTGGCTCACAGCAAGCACAGCACACCTATAATAAATATCCATTTATACCTTAAGGGTTAGCATTGCTTACATATGTTAGCTCCTACAATGCTCACTTTAAGATACAGGGAGACAGATGTGCATATTAGAGAGTATAATTGGGTCCAGTGTTTCCACTACTATAATACTTTGAAGTTTAAGTAGAAGTCCTATATGCATTTGAATGGGCAACCAGCTATCGATAAGGCACGTTTTCTGGTAAACGTCTAGACTTAATGTATGAAGAATCTATATGCATTTTAAAGAGAGGTTCTAGCCTTTGTGGCTTTGTCAACACTAGCATTTCTATCAGTAAAACTTAAGTCTGTCAGGCGGTTGTTTGCTTCCCGCCCCCCCCACAAAACCCCCACCCCAACTTAAGTTTGACCAACAGAAATACTGGTGCGGCCAGTGCTCTGTCAGAGGTTTACACTCTCCAGCAATATAGCTACCGCCACTTGTTGGGAATGGTTTAATTAAACCACCATAGAGCAGCTAAATGAAAGATCTTACGGTGGTACAGCTGTAGCAGTAAACAGTGTCTTGTAGTGTAGACATAGCTTTAGCTGCAAAGATAACTTTCCAGCTGTAAGCTGATGAAGTTTTATCTTCCCAAGCCTGCAGATGGAGAGAGTTTTCTTTCTTTTTCTGCTGCTCAAGTTTTTGCCAAACAGTAGCAGCAGGCGCAGCATGAAATAATCCATTCACAACTTTAAAGGCGGTAAGAAAGTTGATCAAGAATCCTGTCCTTTTTATACCACTACTTTTTACTTCAGATAGGTAAAAAGAGCAGTAGAGAAAGGCACTGTTACTCACAAAAAGGATTATAAAACTAGATGCTGGAGATTCTATCCTGCAAAAGGTCTATCCTGAGCATTTTGACCTCAATCCTGCAAAAGCACCTAAGCATGAGTATCCTATTGATTTCACTTGGAGCAACACACATGCTTAAAGTTAGCCACATGTTTAAGTGTTCTGCTCCATGATGACAAGGGCATTCACTATCCTGCAGGACTGAGCCCAAGGGGAATACAGAAACAAACACTAAGGATCCAACATACAAAGGAAGTAACTAGTTATTTCCTGACTCTGTCATGAGTTTGGTTAGTGTTCTGAAAGGAAACAGTCATTTCTAAATACTATGGGTTAGTATCTGCTGAACCCATTACAGTTGCAACCTTTCTTCCCAACTATTCTTTCTCAAAAGCTGTGTGATAAAAAAGGTAATGAAAGAAAAAAGCCACCACCTTTGCAGCAACTATGAATTCCAGCTGGAGAGGAATAATAGAAAATATCTTTCCTTCCTTGTCACAGCAATCTTCCTATTCTGTTCATTCCAAAACCATCCCTGTCACAGGAGATTATAGAGTGGGAAGAACACACACAGTTAACTCTTTACAAGCACAGAAAAGTGGATTAGATTATCTAAGGGTATGTCTACACTGAGGGCAGCAAATACAGCACCTTCAGATTAATTTATTGAGATTGAGTGAGCATAAGTGAAGGCTTGCTCAATCAACGCAGAAGTCAATTTAATAAAACCACCCCCCAAAAAGCACAGTGCTGTCTAAGAGCATACATTTCCCCTCGATACAACACAGTGGAGACAGCATGCTAAATGGAAACATCAACAGAAGTAACACTTAGTGTAGCTTGCGTCACTCCCATCTGTGAGAGGTGGATTTTTCCACCCCTCCTTGTTTTTCTTTTTGCTATGGCCAAACTCCAGCCTGGCTTATGGAATGTAGCTTGTTAGGCCTCTAACTGGGAAAACAAATAATTATGTGGTGTTATCTTCCAAGATCAGCAAACCGCAGACAGTAACACTTTAAGAAAACTAACTGCAAGTAACCCCAGACCAGTTCAAACCGAACCCTGGAAAGTGATGAGACACCTGCAGAGCCCATGAGCTCATGAGAAAGATCTACTGACCAACGTCAGTAAGTTTCTATGCCAACAAGTAATATGTTAATTTTTGAGGTCTCAGCCATAAAGCTGGGGTTCTGGTCTAGGCACCTTGGAGAAGCGATAGGTCAGCAGCCTGTCGTGTTGCCAGGGGATCTGGCCACCCCTTAGGCATCTCCCCACTCATCACAAGGAAGAGTGTTAAACCCCTTGATAGATCACCAAGGGAGCCTGCAGTTTTGGTTTGTTTTTGGTTTTTTTTCTTTTGGCAGATCTTTTTCTTTTTCTTTTTGAATTCTTTAATTTGCACCTGTTCACCCTGGAGTGGGAGGTGGGCCGTAGCCCTCAGGCTTTCCGAAGTGGGTGGCAGGGGGCGTTCAACCACTGCAGCTGGTCACGGTGGGCCTGGATTTTAACACCACAGGCAAGAGCCACGAAGCTGCCTGTTGGTCGAGCCGTTTTAACAACGGGCCAGTCAAGTGCAGGATTTTGAGGAGCATGCAGTCAGTAGGCACCAGACCAGTGGGCTCTGGATTTTAAGGCCACAGGCAAGAGCCACGAGGCTGCCTGTTGGTCAAGCCGTTTTAACACCAGGCTGTTCTATCATGTTTTGCGCTCTCTCTCTCACTTTCTCTCTCTTTCTCAAGGAACCAGATCTACTGTCTGTCACTCCAGAGATAACATACAGATGTGGTAAATATAACCTGGTCAAATTTGGGATTTAAATTGGTAAATGCTTTTTGGGGATGTGTATGTGTATTATTACTGCTCTGAACCTATTAGCCTCACAGATCAGAATCAAGCTGGTGTTCCACAATCAAATCAGGAAACAGCAGTGTAAAAGAGTGTGATGAAAGAATAAATCCACTTGTATTCCCTGCCAGGCACCCCATCTGACCCTTGTAACTCCGAGCCACAAACAGCCCATGGCTAGCCTCGCTGGGCTGTGACCCATGGTGTCTGGAGAGCAAGGGGGAGAAGCAAGGTGTTCATGCTGTCCTGGGCTGTGCATGATGTTTTAGTTTGTGTGGTAAATAGCAAAGCCTTTTTGCCCATAGATTGTGTGCTCTCTCTCTGTCTCCCATAAACCCCACTCTGCTAAATTATACCAAGCAGGATCGGAATTGGGGGTTTTAATTCAGGGTTAGGCACAAGGATTGGGATAAATGTTGCAGTGGTATTTGTGCTCTATTTTCTGTTTATTATGCTATTAATTTGTACTTAGAAGATCTTTAAATGCCTTAAAGAAAAAGAGTTCTAAAACCCAGTTTGTATGAGTTTTGTTAAGTGTAATTTAATAGGAATTGTATGGTTTTTTTTAATTTTTATAATAGGAATATTAGTAATTGAATAATATTAACCTCTCATTTAACCTGTTTTTTCTCTTCTTTCTTTTCTGTAATTTTATTTATCTCAATAAACGTCACATAGAAAGTGGTTAACCCATTAAATTGTGGTTTGGTCTCTTTCCTCTCAATTGGGACTCCCTCTTGCAGTATGGGGATCATGCCCTCTGCACCCACTCCCCCACAACACCATCTACTGCCACCGAATTTCTCCAGCAGTGTAGACCAGGGCTAATTTAATCAAATACAAAACCAGAAGTTGATACAAAAGATGGCTCTCTGAAGGACTGTTTATGGAAAGAGACACTAGAGAACACTCCATCTGTAAACAAAAGTACATAAGGACCAGAAGAATGAGCTGTTATGATTAGTTTGCTAGACAACCAGTTTAGCAGAGACCTGAGTCTTTACATACCCAACTCCCTATTAAACAGGGCAGCATACTAAACCAGTAGCAAAAACAAACTATAAACTAATCTCAACAGTTTTGCCATTCTGCTTAGCAGATGGTAGGTGCATATTATTAGTCAGCTTTACAACTAGAGCTGCATCAAGTTAATTGGTACAATAAGACCATAGTATGTTTACATATCTGACAATGGATCTCATAAAACTTGCACTGACTACACTGATGAGGACTTCAGGTGACAATACAAATACAGTTTTAAAAGGTTCCCCACCCCTTAAAGGCAAACAAGTGCATACTAAAGAAGTACTGTGTCTCACAGACTCTAAAGTCACAAGGCACTAATATAGTCATCTAGTCTGACCTCCCGAACAATGCAGGCCACAAAACCTCACCCACCCACCCCTCTCTTGACTAGACACATGCACCATATGCAGAGTTCGACAAGGCCTTTTTATCATAGCTCAAAGACAACATTTGATATTTTTGTATGAAATTACTTGAATTGCAAAGTTCCCAGCTTAAAATGATGTTAAAGTTGATGATGCTTTGGTGCCCGAAATTACACTTTACACAAATCAACTAAATGACAAACAAAATATTTATAAATCTTCTCTCACAGGTGCACAGGTTGACTTTTCTTCTACAACAGCTCCTTTTCTAAGCACTGAAACACCTATCTATTCCATCTACATTTTCTGTAATGCACCAGTAGAAAAACCATAAACATTTCTTCATGCCAATAGAGTGGCCTTCCAAATTCAGTTTCATGTGAAAACAACAGAAATGAGCAAATATCGGCAGAAGAAAAAGCCAGCCTCCCACTCACATCATCACAGATTAACCACAATGTTGAACAGGTATAGATTTATTATTTTACTTAGCTAAGCACTTACTTAGCAGATAGTCCATCCCATACTTGTCTGCACATGGGCCACCCACAATCTCCATTTTCATTTATCAGCCACCCTCACCTTCAACTCTTTCCAACTGATGTTGCATTTTTCTATGTAAGAACTGTTCTTTTCCAAGTTGTTCTGGATCTTCTTTCCTTTCTTCTTGCATTTTCTAGATTCCTTTCAAGGGCAGTCATTGATAGGCGACGTTCACTTATCACTAAATACGTGACCCAGTCCCTGACGTCTTGCAGCTTATTTGCAAAACAGTGTTTTGTTCAGTCATGCTCCTAAATTTTCTTGTTTGCTTTGCAGTCTTTGCAGATTATTCCCAATATGCTGCTTAAGCATTTGTGGTAGCTGCATCTTGCTTCTGACTGTCTTTCTTCGTGAGTTGCAATGCTTTACTTCCATGTGTTCCTATAATGATAACAATGGCTGTGTATATGTTCAACTATGTTTTTAAGAGTAATGCTGTCCAGTTGCCAAATATCTCCAAGTTTGCCAAAAGCTCAACTTGCTTTTCCAATTCTTACTCTTATCTCTTTGCTGCTCACCTGGTCTTGGCTGATGCTGCTTCCAAGATATACGAATTTTTTTTTTAAACTTCTCACCCTTCAATCTTCAACCACCATAATCACACTTCCTTATGTTGAACCTCAAACTCATGTCCATTATTTTTTCACTTGATTTGTACATGTTTGGAGCCCCCTGACATCTTCAAGGAAAAGGGCAATGTTGTCAGCAAAATCCAGGTCAAATAGTCTTGAGCCCTTCCATTTTAGACTACACATATCATTTTCACCTTGCATAACTGATGACTAGTATGAACAGAAATAGGGATGAGATGCACCCTGACATACTCCTGCTTTGATTTCAAACAGTTTGTTTAATTCATTTTCAACTGAGGTGGTATAGAACACTTTCATGATATTGCCTATTTTTGTCAAAATTCCATATTGCTGAACAATTTTCTACGTTGATTCTCTGTTGACGCTATCAAATAGTTTTAGAAAATCAACAAAGGTTATTGCAGGACAGCCTTGAAATTCAACAATGTTCTCAACACTTAATCTCAGAAGTGAAAATAGCATCTGTGCATGATCTCCCGTCCCAGAAACTAGATTGTTGCTATGGAGGATGGAACCACTGTTAACCAAGGCAAGGCACTAAACATAGATCATGGTGCCAAAAGAGATGATGCTGAAACTGATAAATTTAACAGTCCACATGGATGATATTGTAGTCATAAGGTATATAAAGAAAAACGGAAATATATTATTACCATTCAAAATAATTACTGGCAAGTAGCAAATGCAGTGCTTACCTGAAAATTTCAAGAATAGACTCCTAAACTTAAGCCCCAAAGTCAATGTCCTCATTTTCAAAAGTATTCAGCACACACTACTTAAGTCAACATAAGTCAGCATCTCTGAAAATGAGGGCATTTTAACAAACCTAATAATTGGACTTATGTTTCCACACCAATTTCCAAAAAGCTTATTACATATTAAACTCTTAAGAATGGGTTAAGAGGGTGATTCTGAGAATTTTAGACTATCAAACCTTACTTCAACCCCAAGATAGCTGGTTAACACAATGGTAAATAAAATTCATTCCAAGAGTGGAAGGTTGTGCACTCCGGAATGCATAAATTGAACTATTAACATTCAATAATAGGTTCAAAATTAATGGTATAAACTTTGGAAAACTAGCTAATAGATGATTTTAAAAAATAAAAGATTCATGTTCAGTAGGGTAAAAAGCACTGATGCAGAAATGCAAAAGTAAACCCTTGTATCTTAACACTTTAAATGATATTTTCAATTCTGGTCATCCACATATAAAGAAGACAACTAGTTAAAACTGACTACTTTCAGAGAAGAACAAGAAAAATTTGACTGGGAAACCACCATATGAAGAGGGATTAAAATACTGGGTCTAATTAACTTAAAGAAGGGAAAAGTAAGAAAGACCATAACAGAAACCCATAGAATAATTAATGTTTCAGAGGTCAGTTGGGCTCTTGAGCTTACCAACTCTAGTATTAGAAAGAACATGGACTAAAAGGCTAACTAACACAATTAAAAAGAACACATGTACCATAACAAAAGGTTTTTATTTAACAAATCATAATTAACCTACAGAACACATTTTAACACAATTATTGAGGCAAAAAGCAAAGTATTCATAATATGAAAATATACATGAGATAGAACAAACATGCATGAAACAAAATACTTGTTTCATGGCATAAGGCACTTTCATAATTACCTGCGATTAAAGGGAAATTTCCCTTCTGATTGGGAGGATCACGTATGCAGAAATGCATAATACTTCCATATTTCCTATGTGCCTCTGAATTATCAGTATTTGCCAAAGTTGGTAAACGATCCCGACACTACATGTACCAATGGTTTCCAGGTGCTGGGGCAATTATTTTGTGAAGATAAATGAATTAGCCATGTATTCACAAAAGAAAAAAATTCTGAACAATTATTTTATGTAAAGTTACTTGTAAGTGTAACTCACAGCTAATTAGACATGTGGACTTATACACACACACTCACAATGTTTAATGGATTATAGGATGACTGTTAAAACATTAATATGAATAAAAATTGATCAATAAAATTATAGTTAAAAAGATATCATGGGAGAAATAAATATAAAACAATAACCTGAAAATTGAACCAACATCAATCCTTGTGAGTCTCACAGGAGTCACTTCAATCCTAATATTATGATTCATTCCAAAAACACTAACAAAAAACTCAGACACAGAAAATATATTCATCGATACATCAAAAGGCATAACAACCCCATAAATAAAACTGAAATCCGAAATTAAACAAAAAAAATTCTTTATACTTTAAGACCAGATGCAATTTTTTTTCCCTCCTCAATCTAGAACAAATAATTAGATATATGAAATATGGGAGGAAAATAGTCAAAATGTAGAAATTAGTAGTGTTCTCTGCTGACCTGAGCTAAATAATTAATCCTGGCAACCAGGTTAAAAAACCAAATCAGAGAAAGTGAGTACTGCATAAGTATGTCGTTACAAATATACAACAACAAAAAAAGACTTCTAACTTCTTATGTAATAAAAGGATAATATGGATCAATAAACAAAATATTTTAATGCACACTAATGAATTAGTATTTTGGAAATATCTGTAACAGTAAATACCAGTGACAATTTATTATTTATATAAGGATGTTCAAAACCAACAAACCGTTGCTAATAATGTTATTCATACATGCAAATCAAACTCATAGTTCAATCCAAAGCTAAAAGGAAAAGAAAATGGGTTCTGAAGCAGAGTCATATTCCCTTCCCCTTTCCCAATTTGAACAAAGATGATCAAACTATTTTGGTTTTCCTACTTGCTACTTCCGAGATTGCAACTTTTACCACCTAGGAGTCTGTTACTAATGAACCAGTCCATGATATTCCAGTGAGTATCTGGCCAGGATTTAAACAATGGTTCAGGTGCAGTAATTTATCACGTAACAGTATTGAGTTTCCAAGGGATAGAGTGAAAGTGCAAAGCGGATACAAAACTGATCTTGTTTAGGGACAGACATCTTTTCCTATTTGATATGGTAGGAATAATAACTAACGCTCCTTGAGTAATTAATTATCTGGCTTCATGAATTTTATATTTCTTCTAACTTCTATTCACTGAAACATGCATACAAGAATAAAAAAAAGGAGAAAAAGGACAGTGGCATTGTCTTCTATACCTCTGGAGCAGCAAAGGAATTCTTGTCTATTATCATCAAAATCTGTACCATATTATCTTGGATATTAAGTAAAATTGTTCTCCATTATGAAAAATTTACATCTATTAAGTATGTGGGAAAGGTGTTATAGAGTTTAATGGTAAAGTTCTAAGAAAACTAATTTGCTTGGAATATTAGGAGTTACAAACCCAAGGTGCGTATACTTGTTGTCAGCAAAGCAAGGGTTGAAGAACATACTTTTAAAAAAGCTTAGTTAGTTGCCTCATCTTTATTTCCACTAGATAAAAATATTTTCTTGATGTTACACTTCTAGTGGCTTGTTCCAAATGTCAGTTCAACAAATAGTTTAAAAGACCATGAGAAAAGATGTTTAAAAAGGAAGATGAAAGATGCAAATCCCTGAAGAAGGATTATACAAATCTCAATTATAAAATCTGAACTTCTGAGCCAGTCTACACCCCACTGCTTTACCCAGGGCCGTTGAGACCTTTTTCAGTGACTTCTTTACACTCACCAACAGACACATCAAATGAAGCATCATTGTGAAGCAACTCAACAATGTTCTTCTGAAGCTGATAACTCCAGTTTTCCTACAGTTGATAAAATAAGCCCAGTGAAGGAGCATCCTGGATGGGAAGGCTAACATTTTGTTGACCCAGCTGATGACTAAAATCATGGGGCAGGAGCTTCAGGTCCTTTTTTTTTTTTTTTTAAATTGTCTCACACATGATTGAAGAACAACAGGTTCCACTATTATATCATGTTCACATTATCAGTATTATATGAAAATTCACAACAGCTGATGCCTTCAGTTTCCATAAGGCATAACAGAGAGTCTCCTAGAAAATTTTGTACTGATTTATACCCGTTCTTAAATGTCAACACAGAGTTAGGGCCTACATTTGTTAACCTTTCCTAGTGCTTATCACAACTAGCAAACATTAAGAAATGCCTTTCTTAGTACTCTGGTACCCCAAGGACAGTATTAATCATACATGTCTATCAACTTCCTACTATCTTTCTCAATGTAGGTAAAGGTAAAAGCAACTATGGGCAGAAAAAGAAAATGTTTCCCTCCCCACACACAGTATTTCCATTTAGTTACCTGAAATTAGCACCTGTTCTTACTGAGTGTTAATGGGGCATACCACAATATACTGCTTCATGCTACTTCACTTGACTGTGAATTATTCTGTATGCAGACAGAACATGACAGAAACATACATCATCCTTCAGAATATGTGATGAATGAATTAGACATTTTGTTCCTGTATCAGCATAAATAATCATTTATGTCACATTTCAGGTGGTTTCTGCCTCCAGGAGAGTGTTTGTATGTTCAGTATCTCTCCCTTTGCTTAAGGATATATAATAAGAGAAGAAGCTGGCAAAATAAATTAAGGCTCAGATGCTACATGTGCACAGAGCCCCAGTGACTTCACTGAGGGGGCTGCCCACATTGTTTGATAAAATTACAAGATTGATTGCTATAGATATCTTCATTAAATTGATTTAAAACTGTCTGACAGACCTCAAAAACAGTTGTCAATAGAGCATCATCACTGAAACGAAGGTGTTTCTAGTGGGGTTTCAACAAGGATCAGTAATAAACAGAGCTCTGCAAATCCGCAGATATCCGCCTTGTATCTGCATCCGCTGATACAACACAGATATCCGCGGACCATTTCTTACAGATGCAGATAAGATACAGATCCACATATTTTTATCTGCACAGAGCTAGAGCCCTGCAAATTTGCGGATATCCGCATTATATCCACATCCACGGATACAACACCGATATCCGCAGACAATTTCTTGTGGATGCAGGTCGGATAAGGATCCACTCATTTGTATCCGTGCAGGGCTCTAGTAATAAGTTTCATTCTATTGAGTATTTTCACCAATGATCTGAAAATGTATCTAAAAATCACTTAATTTTTGCAGATGACAAAGGTATCAGACCCTGAACACAGCATACCTCTTTCCCCTTTGCCAATTACACTAATGTCTGACAGATACCTGAAAGACGTACAAATATATTTTGATAACACACTGGCAAGCCAACATAGTTAAAATGAATACCAACCAACATTCTATGCTACTTTCCAGGAAACAATTCATTGTACTAATTTTTAATAGACTATAACTAAGTAATGTCATCTCCTCCTTTCTTTTCACAGACTATTGATCTAAACTATGTCATATTCATAAAGTTTTATTCACAAAGATTTACATGAGCCCATGACTTTAGTACCTGAGCACCGAAAGAAATCGGTGCTTTTTTTCAAGAAGGCTTAAAATGTTAGAAATTAAATTATATTTCCATCTGAATGCACAGCATCCTTACTGGAAAGATGGTGGGGGGACACGCAGGAATTGTTCTGTATATCTCAAGCTACTGATACATTTCAAATATGGAATTTTGAATGAGAAGAAAACATACTTAAATGAAAATAGTTACACTCAAATATAAACATAAAATATTTAACAACACTAAGACTATACAAAATACTTGTGTGGTTTTTTGCTAAAATGTAAATTCAAATATAAACATAAAATATTAACAGTACTTGAGTAGTATTTTTCATCCATAAAAATCAAAATGATTCTGAAAGACACTATTCTGCCATAATTTGTTCAAATGTTTAAGTCTGCTGGTCTGGAATAAATTAAAGACTAATATTTATCATGACTTTATTTGCTATGCACTACTAAGGCTCAATTCTTCAGTATTTCTGATTGTAGCCAAGTAAGAAAAATAAGGATAAGATATTTTAGTGGCAAAATCTCTTGCAAAATTTGATTCAATGTAGGACAATGTAATAATCTGCAATTTATATGACATGTTAAAAGCATCTTATAGTGGACTATAACTGTGTTCTTATTTTAAGATGACAGACCCACAACTTTAAAGCTGAGATCCTGTACACTTATAGGATTTAAATATCAGTGAGATATTCCTCAAATATGTTCATAGTCTACTAAATTAAAATGTGTTCAGCTTAACTCATTACAAATAGCCCTAAACAAAAACATGAAAAGCAATGAGGAAAGAGATATCTGAATCATCCAAAACCTTACTAAACAGAAAAGCACTTACAAAGATAAAACTTGATTTATTTCTCAATTACCATAAAAGCTTGAGAGACTTGTATCATTTCTAGATGGAAAAGCTAACTTCACAGCTCAAATTTAACTATATTTACTGCCAAACCAATTCAAAAGAGTTTTATTGAATAGGAGTATCTACTCACCCAAAAAACAAAACTCAACATTAGGGTATTTATTTGATGCAAAAAAAAAAAAAAAAAAAATCCATTTCAATAATATAGCTTATAGTTATTGGTTTAACCACTGTATTTTGAAAATCACAAAGTGAAAAATCTAGCATATGGCAAATGATGAAAACTAAATGAAATGTAATTGTCTCAAATATAATTTTTCTTCTCACAAATTGTTTACATAAACCTTCAAATTCTTAGGCTGTAATTTTCTCTGAGACAAAATAATAAGCAAAGAAAATATAGCATCTTTTCTTTCTTTGAATTAGAAACTAATGAGTCCAAAGTATTCATTAAAAGGAAGACTCAACGACAATACCACACTTGGTCAGCTGTCCCACCTACTGACCCCAGAGCAAACTGTGCTAAATTAATCAAAACCCTATTGACAGGAAAGCTGCCTCAGTGCAAACTTCTGGTAAAATACTACAGAATTTATAAACTAAAAAATAATAGCAACATCACTGCAAATTTAGAATTTTTTCTCCCCACTCCAGACTACATCTAAAAGAGTTTTGAACAGCTCTCTGGAGGGTTACTGTTTGGAGTGATTAAAAGGAGAGGGGGGGGTGACTCCTTGATTCCAGACTTAACACATCTGAACTGAAACTCCTTTAACATGTAAAATCAAGACTGAGTAATTTAACCAAAAAGTATGTTTCAGATAGAGTACAAATATTATAAATGCCTGTCAAATACAATAGGATCTAAATGCCAAATACAAAATGTGGCATATGAAGTTTATACCATGAAATGACAAATCTTCAAGTAGATGGTGAGGTGAAGAGGGAAGAATGAGTGCATAAGAGGACTAGCACCATAAAAATGGCTCGGAATGGTTCACGACTTTTGTTAGTGTGATAATTTCAGTAATTTCATTGTACAAAAACTGATTAAACCTTGCACCTACCCTTTCTCTCCCTTGAGACAAGCTCAAAAAAATTAGGGTATTTCATGCAATCATGGGTTTTGGAAACACCTCAACTCACAGTGGACTAAAAGGTGATTTCACCCAGCATCTTTAACTTTGGTAGGTCTGGAAATAAACTCTCCCAAGCAGCTTTCAGGAAACTCAGCAATCTCTGATAACTTCCTCTAAATTTGTAGATTAACAGGAGGTATGACATAGGTAGTAAAATAGCTCTGCAGGTCATTTATATGTCAGTATGTCTGAAATATTTAGCAGTTAGATCATAAAACAACATGCAGCTCCAGTAAACTTCACTGGGCTAAACAGTTTCCAAAATATCAAGGTAAGAGTCTGCTTTGTGGAAGACAACTTCTCAGATAGGTTTATAATTTTCTCCTTTGTGCTCTCTCCCACCATCCATCTTTCTTCCTTCAAGCAAATGATAAATCAACAGCAATGTACATATATTGGTGCTTTTATACTCAACTTTCTCGAGATAACAAATGAAAAAGCTACAGTATCTCAGCAAAATACCCAAAACAAATTTAAGGGTTAGCAGTTATCTCCAAAAAATAGAACCATCCCTTTGTTCTCCTGTTCTGTAGTCCATCTCAACATTATGAGTCAAGACACAAACTCTGATGACTTATTTTTAGGTGAACGCCTGCAATTTACCTAAACCTTATTTTACCCACCTTGCAACCAAAATCTGTCCTGAATTCTTGATAAAGTAAAAGTAAGAAGTAGTTCTATAACACGGGCCCACCTCCAAAAGTGTCATAGTTTACTGGACCTCCATTCCTTAAAAAAATCAGAAAGGTAGGAAGGCAGTGTCACATTGCGGTTACATAAGCTCTCCATGCCCTCGGGATGATGGGTTATAATGATTGGTCTTTTCAAGTCGATTGTTTAAGGAGCACAGAGAAGGATTAGGTCAAGCAAGGTCATTTTCCTTCAATAATCAAGCTATTTCTCCCTTATACCCAAGTCTTGGATCATCAGCTTAGTAAACAAGATATCACTTATGCACTACAATTAATATTTTCAACTTTGAATACAATAACCTGACAATTTCCCGTTGTCTGTCTTTTCTACAATTTTCATGATACTTTCATTTTTGAGCATTTTTGCAGTATAAAGTAGTATACCCTCTTCAATTTCTTCAAGCCCTTTTACAAGTCCCAATATTTCTACTCTTGTGACCACTCATTTCTACCATTTCATAATGACAGGCAGCTCATCTTTAGCTATATAATTTAAATGTTATAGGAACAGTCACAAAAGAATTCTACAGAACAAACTGTGCTAAATTAATCAAAAACATTGACAGGAAAGCTACCTCTGCATGAACTTCTTGTAAAAGTTTGTGCACAAAAATTAAGAGCACCATTACTGCAAACTTAGAATGCTATCTTTTCCATTAAGACTATGCCTTGAAGATTTTTTTCAACAGCTCCATGTGGAGTCATTGAGTGTTGTAACCATCTCTTTTCCAGGCTTAAACTTTCTGAACTGAGACTTCTTCAGCATATAAAATCAAGATGCAGCAACCTGACAAAAATGTTTACTGTTTTTAAAAATGACCAAAACAATTCTATTCTGGTTCATGTTTCTAAGATATCTATACATTAACATCATTTTGTTTACCACTCAATTAGCCTTTATTTCCTTCTTACTGCCGCTGAACAATGCATTAGTCTACAATTACCTCCTAATTCCCTTTTTAGGTCAATACTCTATATATGATCATTTAGTTCCACCTAGTGACTGTGCACTAGTTGGTTTTCATTGCCTCTAAACTTTTTTTTAATACACTTCTGTTTATGTTCCACTGTACTGTCCACGTACTAGCTATAGTCACCAGAATTATTTCATTTTTATTTGTTTAAGCTCTTGGGTTTTGAGGATTTTTTTTATATAAATGGGGATTTAAAGTACAATATAGGAAACATTTTACTTACTGTCTCTTTAACTATGTAAGTTCTCTCTTGTTGCAACTAGCAATGCTCATAATTCAGTGAGTTTTCTAACTAGTAGGCCATTTTCTGTCTGGCATAATAGATTCTCAATGTTCATTATTGCAGCTAACATTTTCAAAGAATCCAACAGGCTTTAGATGCCGAACTCCAAATGAATTCAAATGGGAGTTGAGTCTACTTGATGGTCCCTTGCAAATCCCTATTAATATATTTAAATCTTTAGTTTTTCCAAAAAAGACACCTGCTAACACTATTCTATTTCTCTTGGCTGCCACAACAGTGGCATCACACAAGATTCTATTAAATATCCTTTCAAACACACTTATCCACATAGTAACTCTGCTGTCACGCAGCAAATATTATCAGTAACTTTGTCTGATCCAATGAAAGAAGTCAGTAATCTATTGAATACAGCTCCTATTTCCTTGTCTCAAGCTTAGCACCTTCTGCTAATTGACAATAGTAATTAAACTCACTAAAAACCAGCTTCTCTTACCAGATGAGAAAGAAGCCTCTATTGTCTGAAGAAGCTTGAAACTAATAAGCTTCCATGCCTACCTAAGGCTAAGCCTATACTAAGGGCTACAAGTGATTCCACAGCTCTGATACATGTACTTGGGTTATTTCTCGTCAAGCTAGATGGTGAATAAATAGCAGTTGTTGTGGTAGCACAGGAAACAGCAAAGTGGCATGGCTTAGTTGGGCTGTGTATGTACCCACAATGAGCATGGACCTGCCATGACTAAGACATGCCTGTACTATCATAGCTACAGTAACCATGCTTATACTATCTTGATGAAAAATAGTGCAGAAGTACATATAGAAACAGAGAAATCACACAACTAGCTTATACTGTAGACATAAATAGTAGCTGCAATCCTTCCCAACTTCATGTCATCCACAGATGTCATTAGCACATTCCCACTTTTTTTGCCAAGGTCAATAATAAAAAAGTTAAATAAGATTGGTCCCAAAATTGGTCCTTGAGGAACTGCACTGGAACTTCTTTCCAGACTGACAGTTCACCTTTCAGTATGTCCCTGTACTCTCCCCTTTAATCAGTTCTTGATCAACCTTTCAATTTTCATATTAATCCAAATCTTTTCAAATTTAACTAATTCTTCCCCATGTAGAACTGTACCAAATGCCCCTTACCAAAATCCAGGTAAATTCGATCCACTGCATTCTCTTTGTCTAAATAAAACTATAATCTTCTCAAAAAAGTAGATGAGGTTGATCTGGCATGATCCAACTTTTGTAAAGCAATGTTGTATTCTGTCCCAAGTTAACCTCAGCGTGCTACTTTCTCTTTCTTTTTTTTCCCCCTCAAGATGTTGCATACTGGTAAGGTCAAACTAACAGGCCTGTAGTTATCCAGATCCCCTTTTCCCTCTTTTCTTAAAAATAACTAGGATAACAGTTCTCCAGCCATCTACTAAAACCCATGAGTTTATAAATTAATTAAACAGCCTTGATAATGGGCTTGCAACTTCATGTGCCAGGTACTTCAATGTTCTTAGGTGAAGATAAACTGGGCCCCCAATTTACTCTGTTCCAGTTCGGCTTCTATCTTGGAGGTGGTAATTTCTACCTCTATATCCTCATTTTCATTAGCCACCCTGCCACTCTTTCCCCAGATCTTCATTAGCCTCCTTAAACAGACACACAATATTTGTTTAAATAATGGGCCATACCTAATTCATCCTTAATCTCTACACCATCCGTGGTGATTATCAATCCCCCTTCTTTCTTTTTATTCTTCCTATTCATATGGCTGTAAATTCTTTACTATTGGCTTTAATTCCCTTTGCAAGGTCCCATTCTACTTGTTTTTGACCTTTCTTACTTTATTCCTACAGGTTTTGATCTCCAAGAGTTATCTTTCTTCACTGATCCCTAACTATTTTCCATTCCCCAGAGGCTTTCTGTTTTCTCTTAATCATCTATCTGACATGCTTGTTCATCCATCTTGGTGTACAACTCTTGCATATGCATTTTTCCATTTCCTTAGGATACAGGCTTCAGATAATTCTTGCAGCTGTGACCTGAAGTAATGCCAAATCTTTATTTTCATGACTTCTTCAGTCCACTCTACTTCTCTAACTAATTCCTTTAATTTTATAAAGTTAGTATTTTTGAAATCAATGACCCTAGTCACATATCTATTTTTTTTAATTATTATTATTCCATTTAGCTTGAAATGAATTAACTCATGGTCACTCAAACCAAGGCTGTCCCCTATAACTAGAGGACTTACGACATCCTGCCAACTCACCAACAGCTAATCTAAAATGGCATCCCCTCTTGTTGGTTCAGTAACTATTTGTTGAAGGAATTCATCAGCTCTTGCATCCAGAAAAATCCATTACCACTTCTAGCACTTGTCCTTCAGTTTCTATCTGGAAACTTAAAGTCTCCCATAACCACACACTTCCCAGAAGTATTCACTTCATTAAGAGGATCACAGAGATTTTTATCTGTATACACATCAGATCCTGAAGGTCTATAGCATACCACAAGCACTACCACTGGGGAAACTTTAGTAGCTTTCTTCTACAGTGTTAGTTTTGTTCAGACACACTTCAAATTATACAAACACATTACTTCTAATTTCTTTATAATCTACCTCACAGATACACAGTGCTACTCTACCAGATTTCCCTTTGTTTTTGACTTTCCAAAACAACACATACCCTTCAATATTTGTACACCAGTCATGACTACCATTCCATCATGTTTCTGTTATCACTTCCTCCACCAGAAGATCAAGTTCCTCCATTTGTTACCCAGACTCCTCACATTAGTATATAAACCTCAGCTCAACAAACTTTTGATGCAAGGTTACCATGGTGTCCAAGGTTTGTAGCATGTAGCCTAAC
Source organism: Podocnemis expansa (assembly GCA_007922195.1). Lineage (NCBI taxonomy): Eukaryota > Metazoa > Chordata > Testudines > Podocnemididae > Podocnemis > Podocnemis expansa. The sequence continues at coordinate 36,100,459 of ML681991.1, read as the reverse complement.
TCCACCACAGCAGAGTTGCCCAGTGCCTAAAAATAGCATCACCAGTGCCTGTAGTGGTGCTCAGAAGATTCAGTGGCATTTCAGCAGCAGAGGGCCCTGTGCTACCATGAAAAATGATGGCAGCGATTTTCTACCAGTGGATGTGTCCCAACTAAGCATCCTACTTTGAAGCTGGGTGCCCACTTCAGTGCCAATTTTTTTGAGCCCTCATATAAACATACTAATTTTGCTGGATAGCTTCACTCATGATCATTACACTATTGGCAGTCATTCTACCACTAGTTTTGCCTATTAGAGTGGTACCTCTTGATGTCCATTCTCCTACCAACTGCTGTGTCCTTTCTTACTTCATATTCTTCCCTCTTAATGTTAAAAATCAGGTGTGGAGATTACTCAGGCATCTAACAACCATCTCCCCACAACATCTAATTTAAGTTCTCTTACTCAGCTGTGCTGATAAAGTCCATCCAAAGACAATAGTCTGTCCTCTGTCCAGGAGTACCTCCCAACAGCCATATATACCAAAGTCCTCCTTACAGCACTTCAAGCACCTAAGAAATCAGACACTATTCTTTATGGCTCACACTCACACACAGATTTCCTAATGGCAAATAAAACACTGCTATTAAAAACTTGTTTCAATCATTGAAACAAAAACCAAAATGATAGTTGCATTACATATCTAATAATCAAAGGCAGAAATAAGTCAGACTAATGAAACATGATTTTTTTCCCTCCCTTGAGACAAGCTGAACTCGTAATGTATTCTGTGCTAGAACAATCCCAGTAGTTAAAGACTATTATGTACTAATTACTACCTTTACAGATCTACAGTACACACAATTAATTTCTGCAGAGTACCAGTATCATTCTTGACTGGCAAAATACACAACCTAAATTACAAGAGCCAGAAATTAACATGACCCTTCAGGGAGAAGGCATTAGCTTGCTTTGCGAAGATTTGTAATTGTACAATGAAGCAAACAGTTCTAAGAGTGAATCACTGAGTTCTGATAGCAAAAAAGCCAGCCCCTTTTTTAAGATTATGACATACTAACACAAATGCTATTTGAGAAGAACTGTACATTGCAGCTTCTTTAACAACTTATCCATGACAGAACTTTTACAATCTTCTCTGTGTTCTAGACAAAGTTCTTTATTTCATTCTAATATAGAATGATAAAAGCAGAGAATTTAAGATTACTGAGAGATTTCCAATTTTAGGGAGCACATTCCAGAATTCATAAAACTCCTTCTACACATGGTACATTTACAGAAACAGACATCCTGTCTTATTTGTTAATGAAGCTCAATAAAAATAATTTGTAAGCAGTGTACACAATGTAAAAAATCATGGTACTCTAAAGCAACAATAAGAAAATCTCTTTCTTGAATCCTTTAGATACAGTTATCTAATTAAGCTCTTAATGAGGAACCTAATGTTATATATTTTATGCTATATTTTTACTAAATTCTTCAGAGATTTAAACTGATTAAGAGGAACAGCTGGCAATATATTTTCATTTCATTCAAGTAGACGGATTGTAATTTATCACAGAAATGTGCACACAAAACTGTCCTGCCACAATGTAGTAAGGATGAATACTTGTTATACTTAGCATATACATCTATTTCACTAGCTTGCTACTCCCTTTGGCAAATTACATAAGCATAACCTGTACAAAGCTTAAGAAATCAGGTAATGAATCTGGAATTCTGAGAGCTGAAAGAGAGAAAAACCTCTAAACACCAGTCTGAAAGCATGTAACTGTTGGCAATATGGCTCCTCCCCACTATTCATTCTAGCATATAGGCTAGAACAAAACCTGGAAGGACTATATGCATTTCATGTTGAACTACAGCAAAACCTTGTTTATTGGATCTAATTTGGACCTGGGCCATATCAGATAATCAAAAATCCAGATAAACCGGATATTGGGAAAGTGCAATGCTGTGGCGCCATCTAGTGACCATAAGAGAGATCACTCCCTCCTGAACCTGTACACCCTGGCTATCTGGTTAACAGGGGGTAGCCAGATAACGAGGGTCAGGTAAATGGAACTCTACTGTACTAAAAGGCAGATTCATTAGCTTTTCCCCCCATCTTGCCCCTAACCACCTTGAAACTATCTTCGTACTACCGTTGTCACAGAGATCCATTTCTAGATGTACCATATACCTATACTTTTGGGATATTTAAGTCACAGCTGTCCACTTACCCTCAAGGAAGCACCGACGATCTTGTATTACAGAACTCCAGTGAAGGGTGATACACCTTTGGGTGTGTTTGACTTTCTCTTTATACTCAGAAAGCCAGACAAGGAATTTTCCATAAAGATCCACAAAGCTACATTATGGCAGGAAGAAAGCTCCCATGCAGGACTGTGCTTTCTCCAGCCTATAGGTGTAGTAAACACAGTGCTCCAAGTCTAGACTGTAGAGTCTATGTTACAACTGTCATCTTCAGTGACTACTGCAGAGATGAACAAGCAGAGAAACATTTTTGCTTATTTATCTCTTTTGCTCATTTGAAAACCTGGTGACAGTAGTAAAATATAGTCATTTTGCTCTGTTCAGCACAGGAACTATAACTGTGAGCTGCCCTTACCTAAGGGTAGGGGGGAGTGGAGAGAGAGGGAAAAAAAAGTAGGAGAGGGTAAACAGGAATGAAGTGATAATCTGTACCCTTTTCCACTGAATGGAAACAAGGCAACTGAGACAACAGTATGATATAAAATCAAATACAAAAGCAGTAATTTTACAATAAAACGTTTTATGAGGTGTAACTATTGAGATAATCCACCCGTAACAAAGGGCTCTGATTATGTGCTACTATTTAGCACAGATTTTAATTAAGCAACACTTAATTCTTCACATAAGTCAGCTATTCATAATATTAAAAAAAAAAAAAACCATGAAGTACCATTTGGTGTTATTGTTAGATAATATCTTTTTAAAAGTTACATTGCCAGCTAAAATTTAACTACCTAGTTAATTTCTGTCAACATTTTACAGACCAACAATGCCCTAATAGAATTATTGACCTTCATTGAAGAGCTTAAACACATCAAGCACAAATCATTAAGTATCAGTCCATTCTTTTTCAAACAGAACAGCACTGACTCTGACATTTCACAAGGTCATTATTCAAAAAACAAAAAAGCATAAAGGATGTTATAGCTTATAAAGTCACTAACATTGCTTTTATTAAGCCCTTTGCAATTAAAATTAATAAGGTCACAGAGTTCAGAATTTTCTTACCAGCATCAACATCTCTTAGAATTATCATAAACAAAAAAAAAAGGAAGCACCTCATAGGTAAATGGAGTTATCTGGGCATCTCTAACTCCCTGATAGTCATTTACATACACTCCACTGAAGCTGTGGGTCCCATGGGCTTCCAGTTTTAGCACCTTTTAACTGGGACAACTTGTCAGGAAAGCAAGGAACACAGACATACAAGAAAATTCTTAACAGTCCCTTTCTCTTAAAAGTTCTTAAAAGTTACAGATCTTTAAAAAAACCAACGGAAGTGCTGTGACAGCAGTCCGATCTCACCCCTTCTGCAAGGCCAACCTTTGCTAGCATTTCAGACTTGGTAGAGTCCTCCTACCGCTTCCTCTCCTTAAATGTGGCAATGTCCACTCACCTGCTCAGAGCAGCATCCACTCTTCCTTACATGTCTCTCTCATGTCACATGCAACATCTAGTGTGCTTGTCCCTTCCCCTTTACAGGCTCCTGTATAGAAACCTCCTGTTCCATAGAGGTTAGCACATCAGCTGAGATACAAAGTGACTGCCCCCAGATGGCTATCTTGACGATTTCATAGGCGTTAAACACCTTTTCTGGGTATGATATCTGTCTGGAATATATTATAACAGGCTTCTCTCAAGCAAGGTTTTATGTATGTTCAACACAGAAAAAATGGAGTTAATTATTTTATATATACATACACCTCTCTGCCACACCATGTACATACCCTCTTGTAGATAAAGCACTCCCCAGACAGAAAATCTTTATTTATAGCTGATAAAGGGATGAGCAAACATGACGTGTGTATGTGAATATCTGGAGATCTACAGAACTCTACTTGTAAATTGTAACATTAGGTAGAAGTAGTATGTAAGAAACAAGGCTAATACAACATTGCTCCCCTGGCACAGATTGAAACTACTACCTAGGGACTAATAAGAGGTAGTAAAGTAGTATTTTTTAGTCACAAAATACTACAAAAACCCCAGGTACAGGGGATTAATATAGCTTTCTCTATTAAGAATTGTTTTACTGTTGGGAGACCGGCATATCTATAACTATCCCAGAAAAATGAACAAATACTTTCTAAAAGAGAACTTCATACTTGGTTCCAAATGTTGAAGAAGGCACAAATGCAGAAGACGATGTTAATTTCACTGATTTAAGAGAATATGACCTTCGTTAAATGTCAAGGCCACTAATTTAAAAGTATAGGCTATCGGGGTACTTGGTATTTTAACACACTTTTCCCCAACAGCACTGCCTGTAGTCAAATCCATTTGGATTTCTTAGAGTGAAGAATTTTCTTTCCTTTCCGTTTGTCAAATGCCACAAACTCCTGGTAATACAAAATTATCATCTTGCCCATTTATACTATATATTCACAGACCAGCTTCTCACAGTAAGTGATGAGATATTATGGAGAAGAGTGACATTCATAAACTGCAGTAGGAGGAATTCAGTTAACACTGCAGCAAAAAAAATTAAGGTAAGGGTTAAACAGCAGTCACTTCTTTCTCTGTAATCCAAAAAATTAAATATCTAAGAAGGCCTAAATCTGACTCACAATCCTAAGTGATATAATGGCAAGTTGATACAGCAGACTCTAGGAACCACATGTTGCTTAGAGGTGAATTATGGGGCTTGAAGGGACGTTCCTAAAGCCCTAAAAGTACTGTATTCATCATTTAGTTTAGAGCTGACAAACAAAGTTTACTTAAATTAGGCTTTGAGAACATGGTTTTAAATAACTTTTGAGTGATAATATTTTAACTATTCTTTCTTTTGAATCGATTATTTTTTTTCAAATCTAATATGCACAATTTGCAGGATATACTTGCAGATAAGCTGATCCACACATAAGCTGACCCCCGCCCCCAGCCGCAAAATCATTACAAAAAAAAAAGGGGGGGGGGAGTGACCCAAGTATCAGCAGAGGTCCACCCACGGTCTTGGCCATTAACACTCCCTTCTTGCACCATTGGTTTCCCCCAGAGTCCCTGACACCCTTCCTATCCCCCAAACCCCTGATGCTGCTTTACCTGCTTTCCCCCAACACCCCTGCTGCCACTACTGCCACTCCCCCCAACACCCCTGATGCCCCTACCATCACTTTCCCCAGCCTCCTGGACACCCCCTAACCCCCAGGCCCTGACATTAACTCCACCAGATCGACTCCATCCCCAGGCTCCCTTACCTGGGTGCTCCGGATGCCAGGATCCCCTCCTTCTCTAACACCAGCCCAGGGGCTGACTCCCACCACATGCTGGGGCTCCATTGTGGAGCACGCTCAGTACATGTGGCGGGCTGCCAACTTATTGTGAAACTCCTGGGCTGGGGCTGTCTACCATACTTACCTACATATAAGCAGAGTGCCTGTTTTAAGGGCACTTTCCAGGCACAAAAATCTTGGCTTATACGCAAGGATAGATGGTAATCTACGATTACGTTGATGGAAAAGTAAAAGAATCCAACTCATTCTATGAACTGCATTAGCTTCACATGTTGGACAAGAAAAAAAATTGTAGCATGAAGTTAGTTTTCTTGGTAAAATCAAGAGACATGACTCAGAGCACAGTTGATCAGTGGTAACATTCCATTTTTGCAGCAGCAATTTTCAGAGTTAGTACACATCTTAAGGAGCATTTAATGAGCTTACACAGAGGATTCCTAAACTGGAACAAAAGATGCCAGATTAACTTTGGTCTTAATAAAAGTTGGCTGTTATTATATTTTCCCCCCCGAAGAGAAATAAAATATCAGACCACGAACTGGACACTGTGTCTGTGTGCTCAACTGTGTATCTATCTAGCAGCTCAACTGTGCATCTATCTATCTGAACCTCCAAAAGAACTCCCTGTATTTCACTTTACAATGGTCTGTCTCAAACCAAATACCAAAATTTACTGTGAGAAGTGACTATAGGTCTTGATGATTCTGGCCCTTCTTCTGATATAGAAGTGTTCACAATGATTCCAAGAAAAATGATATGGTCTGATATCTCTGCTAAGAGATATTAACTCCCAAATTTTTAAGCTCACAGCAATGCTACAATTAAAATTTTATTTTTCTTCCATTTTCATCTTCTGTGAATATTAATATTAAGACAATGTGGAGAACATTCTGTTGGGATATCATTATTAAATAATGATTCAGTGATGCCCATGAGGATTGCAGGTCAGGAAGCTATCTTAAAGTATTACCATGTGCTATTATTTAAATTTGTGTGAAAGTTAGTATAATGAGAAGTAAAATAGCATTGGACTATATTGCAACTTTAATATTTCATCTAATTTATCACTATTTAAAATTGTCTTGAAGGACCCTGTTCATGAAATAGGCTTGATCACCACACAGACACTGAGATTTGGAGACAGCACTGCTCACACCTTTTTCTCATGCACTTCCATTTTTAGAGAACATACTTTTCCATCCAACCTCTATTTGGACTGATAAGAGAAAGAAACAGATACGTTTAACCAAAAATTCTGTTTTGGACCCACTGCAACAGAAGTCATATTTAGACGAGGTGAATATAGAAATTTGCCTAGGAAACAAATTCTAAATTGACGGACAATTGGGAATCTTTTGATGAATGTGCTATTACTGAGTTAACAGAGAGCCAGGCACTGAATTATATTAATAGAAACTAATAAACAGCACAGACTATCATCAGAGATTAATGAGTTACTGATAAATTTCTGCCAAAGGGGTAACAAGCCATCAAAACTATGAGTCTCCAGTCAGCTGAAGAGCCACCACAGAATGAAAATGATGTATTTCCATATGCAATTTGAGGCATTAAACCACACTGAAAGCTACTATAGGTATGTAAATTTACACCAAGAGTGTCCAGTGCCACTGGCTCAGAAATCTGAGTTCTAGCATATTAAAGCACATTTACTTCAAAAAGGCACACAAACAGAATGGGAAATTAAAAACTGATGGGATTCCTATTGCTTTATGTAATTTTCTTTCCCCCCCCCATAATCCAAGCTACTATTACTATATAGACAAGAAAACTGGGGTTGCAAAAAATATAACTTAAGAAATGGCAGTATTTCCTTAACTCTAACCTGTTAGAGGAACCATATGGAGAAGATTAATGACAATTCTCTCTCATATATTAACCTGTGTTTGTTAACCTGTAATCTCTTTCTCATTTTTATCTCACAATTGATTTTTTTAATCCACATCACCATCCTCCATACATGCAACAACTCAATGCAAACAGAGGAATATCTATAATTAACAATAATCAAAACAGAAAGTAACAGGATAAAGTACAGAAGTACATCTATGATGGCCTGATACATTCACAGTGATTTTCAAAATGTTTCCCAATAATGTAAAGAAACTGGAATCAGGGCCAGATTAAGACATATTGATGTCCTAAACTATGTCAAGATTCAGAGGCCTCATACCATAAAAGATAAAGACAAAAAAGTGTTTTACATTATAACAGAAATGGTAATGAAAAAATAAATGATAAACCGTTATATCTGCATATATACATAGGCACAAATGCAACAAAACACAACTAAATAAAGCATACATGTTGTAGAAAGCCTCATTTGCATTATCAATTTCAATTATAATACATCTTCTTAGTTCTCTCCAACATATTTAGAGCCCCCTCATAATCTGCGACCCTAAGCCATGGCTTACTTGGTTTGAACCTAAATCTGGAACTAGCTGGAACCACTGAAGTAAAAGATTTTGAGAATCACTTCCTCTTAATTTACTTTATCTGGTCAAGGAAGTCTCAAATACTAATTATTGGTTTCCTTAATAATATCTACATGTTAACTACAAACCATGAGCATAGCCCTGGGAGCCTTACAATTTTACCTGTCCTTTGGACTGACCTATCTTTGCAGGGGGCAATAACATTCAAATAAATTAACCTATTAAAGAAATTATATAAAGAGGTATATTTATGTTTCCACCTCTTTAACAAAAGAGATAAATGTCTATTTTGTGAAGTTACAAGAACTTAGCCAATATATACTCTTTTTTCAACATACAGATGGTTGAACTGTTAAACAATTAGGAATAAAGCAGAGTAGAATTAGCAACATTTATCTCCTTTTAGATCTTTCCCTACTCCTGAGACACTGCTTCTCTTTGGAGAAATGGAGAAGCTGAATATATGTGTCCCATGAAAGAGACAACCAGAAGCGTTTTGAGACAATTATTGACTGATTTTTCACTAGACAATCTTACCATAAAGTGCATATATAAATTTATCATTCTGGCCTCAGCAAAACAGAAAAAATTCCTTGAGAAACACAAAAAATGGCAGCAGAATCGAACATATTGTGAATTTAAGTCAAATCTGTCAAATTGTCTAGTTGGAAAAAAATCTGAAATCCTGAAAGAATTATTTTTATAACAAAAAACTGCATTTTTTTATTTCCAAACAACTGTTTAAAATTTTATTTTAATCTTATTTAAAATGCTCTAATTTTTAAAATCAGTGTTTTGCAGAGGGGTCTAACAGAATGTTGGTATAATGGTTACAACCCAACAAGATTTTTCAGACTGTTTAGAAATATTTCATTTCCATTTAGACCTGAAACAGAACTTTAGTTTAACTCTTCAGAATTGTCAGTTTACAGAAAATTCCTCTATTCATGTAGCTCCATAAAGGAATGAAATTTGGCATACCAGCAGCTCACATTTCTGAACTAATATAATTCATAAACTAATTTAGCTTGATAGATAAGTAGCGTGAAGTAGACTAACTAAATACCATCATTCTAGCAAGATGGAAGTACACAGATGTTGACCAATGGCATCTTTAGCACAGACTCATTAACTAGATTAATTAAAAGATGATAATTCAGGAAAAGATACCTCACATGCTGCTGCATACACAATCAAACACAACATAATTATAATCCACTGAAAGCCCCTTCTTAACGAAGCCAACAGTGAAAACAGAGTCAAACTTCGGTGACTGGCACAGTCGGATATATTTACAGAGGACCTGAACCTAACTGTGAGCTAATATGCAGCTTTTTGGGGAACAACATTAACGGCAGCAGATAGCTAGGAGACCTGTTGCATACTGCTAATTCTTTTGTGCATGACTACATCCACAGCATTAGATGCTGTCTCTGTCTCTGACATCTTGTGAAGTACAATTCGCACCCCAAGAACTGTTTACACTACAAGTTTTCCTGAGTTTTGAGCTACTAATCTATTTTATGCATTTTCTGCAGAATTGTAGGGTGATGACATTACACCTACTGAGAAGTGAAGTTTAAAACGAGTAGAATTTTGTTCAATACAGAGCAAGCCACAATTGCAAAATAGTTTACCCTTACAATGTAAGTAGCTTTTACCACAAGTCTAACCCAGAAACTTAAAGAAAACCATCCATAGAGATTATTTAGAGATTCCAACTAAATTATTTTTACTGGAAAATGACAGTTCACTGAAACCAAAACTTATCAAAAGCATGTCCCAGTTTCAACCAAGTTCTCACTGGAAGAGCCTCAATCTAGAATACTCCATAGTCTCGTGAATAGAGCACTCATTCAGGATGTGGTAAACTGTGATTCCAGTTCCTGGTCTGAATCAGAGATTTGAAATTTAGTCTTGCATATCCATATTTTGCATTGGAGTGATAGCTTTCTCCCTCTTTTTTAACAAAAGGCGGCAGAAAGTCTTCGCTGTATTTTAATATATAAAAATAATTTAAATGTTAATTTTTCCGTGGTGGGAAAACTACTTCCCCACAGAGCTCTAGCATGGAATAATACAAACAACAGATCACAAAATCAATAAAAATGACTCATTTTCTAAAATACTCTATGTATTATCCTTTTATGATCACATGAGTATTATGAAGCTTAGTTCACCCTTATTCTTTAATATACATTTAATAAAAAGTTTCAATAATTGTTTGTACACAAAAAAATGTTTCCACAAATTTTATCACCCACAGATTAATAGTATATTATAACATATATACAACTAGTCTCCTATCTTTAACTGAAAGTACAACACATTCTTGACTGTAGCATTTCCCATGTTATTTAAATTTACTTTAGTATTTCTTCATTTTTAATCATGTATTTTAAGTACTGTCAAAGTGCCTCATTTACATTAGAATGTATTTCATACCCTCTCTCCAGTAATTTGTACCATGGTACTGTAGCATCTGCCATAATTAGTTACCACACTCTACAGAACAAAAAAAATGCACTTCAAAAACAATTAGTGCCATTTAGCTGAAATTCCATTCTTATGCAGAAGGCCAAATCCTCAAATTCTTATTCAATCCTAACTCAACAAAAGCTCTTAATGAAGTAAATAGGAGATGAGTCTGATTAAGGAGTAACAAATCAATGCAGACATCACTTAAAATTTTCAAAAGAACCTCAGTGCAGTATAAGCCTAAATACTAACTGTGTTTCAATGAGAGTTAGGGACCTAAGTCACTTAAGAACTTTTCAAGATTTCACACTTCACGCTCTGGCTTATAATTAAGGTTGGTTTACATTACACTCAACCTGCTTCAAGTTCAATATTAAGCCAAACTGTTCATCTAACAAAATATGGGCATTTGTGAAACATTACCAACTCTATTAAAATGTGCTTATCATTGGCATCTTGTACCTCTTAACTGCAAGACTGAAAGAAAGTGATAGTCTTGTCTAACACCATACAGCGATGAACGCATGTACCATGTTAAATGGTGAGCTCTGTATGTGTTACCTGATTTCACTGGAGTTCCACAGCCTATGAGTTTTGAATTTTCCACACTCTTGGGAAAACCAGAATTGTAGATGATCAGATATAGGAAAACATTAGCTCATTGGCCAAGCCTAAATACACGCTATTTCACATTTATAAAAACAATGGGAGGTACACACAGAAAAAAAAATCCAACACTCCAGATGGGATTAAAAGGGCCCTGGGAGTGGCAGCCAACCAGAGGAGGCTACGTAAGAGTCAGTTTCAGCCCAGTGGTCGGGTATAAGAGAGAGTTAGTTGCCAGGCAAGACAAGGTAGTTCCTCATAGGAATTCAAAAGGGTCAGGACCATGGACAAAACAGTGACTGGCTGTCCGGACTGAGTAGAGGCAAAGGCAACAGAGGTACTAGAGGCTCTGGGGAAGCAGGTCACAGAAGACTGAGAACTGAGTTAGGGAAAAAGGTGGAGCAGGTCGCTGCACACAGGCTCCCTGGGCCGGGCCTAGAATAGTGAGTGGTCCCAGATCCCTCATCTCTCCCTCCCCACCAGTACACTAGTGACAGGAGGCAAAGCTGGGACTGTCAAATCCCTGCAGGGTGGACAACATGGGTGGTGGCTCAGCTGGAGGGCTAAGGCCAGAAAAAGACAGAATGGGTTCAGGCAGAGCTGAGGAGGCCCACCCATCAATGTTGAGAGAGTAATGAAGCAAAGGCCGAGGATAGGGTGCCCACTTGAACTAGTCCCAGAAAAACACTGGGGGCATCTATCAAGTGGGAAGTGCTACAGATCATCACAAGCTGGAAAAATCAACAACAAGGAGCTGTGTGGCACTTTAAGACTAACAAATAACTAAAAATAAATCTGTTAGTCTTAAAGTGCCACACAACTCCTTGTTGGTTTTTTGCTGGACTAGATTAACACCGCTATCCCTTTTGAAATTGGAAAAATAAAGCCACTTCTCCAAGGAAAACAGAGTACCTTCTATCATACTCTTTCATTGTAAGATTCCCAAGAAGGACACCCTCTAGAGAAATGCCTTTCCACAAGGCACATTACATACAAATCACTTTATGATTTGTTAATGCCATCTTATGTTCATATGAAGAATTGATTTGAAGAGACAAACTAATTCTTGCCATTTATCACAATCATATATATGTTGAAAAAGTCTCAGAAAACAAGAAGTTACTTTTCCAGATAACAAAAACAAATGTCAAAATAAAGACAGTTTAAAAAAAGTCTCTCCTGTTACAAATGTAAAAAAAAAGCATCTATCTAGAAAACAATGATTCTGAGATGCAGAGACAAAAGGAAAATTAGGAGAAACTGCAAAAGACGTGAGAATGAACACTTATTTCATAAAGTGAAACATACCACATGACATGAGAACTCCCTTTTACGGCTAAAGAAGTTCTGTGGTTTGAAAACTGCAAAGTTTAGAACACAAACTGTATTTATGACCCTCTCACTAAGGTATTGAGACAAAACTAATCTCTGTAAAGAAAGTCTCATTCAGAAACTAACCATACTGTGATCAAGTATGATGTCATTGACATTTTCTTTGCACTATTATCAAAACTTGACTCATGAACATGCTTCCTATTGCTAATACACATTCTAGAAGCAGACATCTTACATATAGGAAAAAAAAACTTGCCTTTAGCATAACATAGAATCAGGCTGTCAAGAAATGTAGGTACTGTATTAAGTTCTACCACAGTGCTTCAGTGTCAGAAAGACCTAAAAATTTTATTTATTAATTTATTTTATTTGGAAAAAATGCATACAAGACCTACTTCAAAAGGAAGTTGAGGGGTTTAAGTTAATTATGGAATGGTACTTTATGGTCTGCACTGTTAATATATATTTGTATTCTATTTTGTTTAGGGTTTGTTTACGCATGTAATTTTCTGGAGTAACTATTCGACTCTGATTATGCTAAGCAGACACAAGATATTCTATTGTGGAGTAAGTGTCCACACACTGAGATAATTAGGCTAACCACCCATCCCAAATTGTGTAGGAATGCAGAGTTCAAGTCCATGGATGGCAGACCACGGAGCGCACAGACACCGGCCAGAAGCTGCTCTTGGGACTCCATCCAGGGCAAGTGAAGATCCTGGGCTCTCTATAGCATCCTTGCTCCTGGACAGCTACTAATACTTGTTTGGGCCAGGGACCTTGGTGCAAAGAGTAAGAGCAAAGGGAAGTACCTCAGCAAGTAATGAAGGGTCAGGCCATGGAGGGGCCTCATGCATGTGTCCCCCTTCTGTTTTTTGAAAACATCATTACCCTATAGACAACATGGGTGAGACAGTAACTTTCACTGGACACACAGAGGTTTTTTTCAAGAATGGCTTGAAATTCACATACTAACTTAACCTAAATTAACCTTCTTGTGCACACAAGCACTTAGGTATTTACGAACACTGTGGTGTTTGTTTTGCTGAAACAGACAAACCCCCCTCTGGCACTTGTCACTATAGTTCTTGTTATCCTCATTCAAAATGTTGTCAAAACATCTGAAGATTCTTTGTTTATTCAAGTCCATAAAGAATAGATTGTACATATTCTAAATCTCTGCCATGTAAATAAATGAGATGATATTTTTAAAGCAACCTTTTCTATCCCCCAGTAATTTCTGATCTGCGGCAGCACGCCAGCCCTCTTACATCTAGAGCCAAAGCTCCCTATTGTTAAGATACAATATATAATTGTGAATTAACCCAACTCTCAGCATTAAATAGTTAAAGGAAGGAAGGAATAAACACATTTTCAAACTTTCAAGAAATAGATTCTGTTTCCCAGGGATAAAGCTTCATAGGAATTTTGATTTTTAAATCAGCTTTGCACAATTGACCTCCACACGCTTTATTATCTGACCGCCATTAATCTTCCAGAACTTTATATTCTTTTATTGCAACAGTCTAGCTAGTTGACAAAAGGGGGAAAGGGATTTGTAGCTACAACAGAAATTTATTCGTTTAGCACTTAGCGCTATTTTAGACTATAATTGTTGAATTGCCTCATTAACTCAGAAAATGTTATTATTGAACCATACCTGAACAGTGCTTGAACTTTATGAATGCCTGACATAGTAACTACTGACAAATGGCCCAAACATTATATAATGATTGATTGTTCATAATGAATAATAATGAACAATCATCAGTCTTGAGTACTGTGTCCAGCTACAGCTGAGAGCATTAAAACAAGAAGTTTAAAACTCACAAAAAGCTGAAAACAATATACAGAATCACAAACATAATAAGCCATTCAATTCTAGTCAACTACAGTTCAGATTTTTTACAATTTGGAACTGTAACAATTATTACATATTGAAAATATAAAGTCTATCTTTATGAAATAAACTAATTATAGTTCAAAAACGTTAACAGAAATGAACCATTTAAACAGTACTAGCATCATTCTTATTTTGATTGTACGGTTACTTCTGGCACAAAATTTCTTTTGGGCAAGGTCAGTCAACATAGAATTTCCTTTGGTTTTCAAAAGTAGTCAGACGAATACTGAATACTATAAAATGACATTCAAACAATTTAAATAATATACTAGTAAACCCTGGGACAAACAAATGCAAGTAGATAGAGAAGTCACATATAAACATGTCACGTGTGTGCGCACGCACATATATGCAAAAAGTGAGGAAAAACTTCCGTACTATTTACTGTTCATATGAAAACAATGTTGCTTCCCTCTGATTTTTACAGATCTTCCAAAGTTTGTAGATTTTTCTAAAATAACATGTCATGAACATTTAAACAATATAAAAAAAGTAGTTGGATGTACTTTCAAACTTTAGGATTGTGAATTTTCAGTTAAAATACTTCTTTGGCTACTTTTTGGTTAAATGAGAACATTTCCTACTATTGTATATCTTGGAAAATACAAATTTGTCAATTTTGAAAGGAATGAAAAATTATAATTCAGTGACAGAATGCACTAAGTACTAGACATTGTAATGTTCCTAAATTGACCAAAAAACAATCAACTTCAAGGATAATGAACTAAAATAATTCATGCTCTACAGATATGTTTTAAATGTTTTATGCTACTATAGCAAGTCTGTAACCTGTATCTTTACATATCCTAACATTAAAATAAATTAACATACTATTTTTCTCACTAAAAATATTCTCTTATGCCACAGAGATATATTAAAATCACAAAACATACGTGCACTTCAAATTAAATGAACAAATGCATTTACCTTTCATCTGTGTACCAAACGTTAGGGCCAATTTTGCAAACAGATCTGAATTTTCAAATTTATCCTCTCTTACTTTTAACCAGAAGCAGTTTTCTGATATGTCCTGAGGTTCAATCTGAAATAAAAAGCAAAATATTCACTCTGGAATTTAATGATGACTAAGACTTCAAATACTCAATACCAGTCAGTTAGTGAGCAATCCCCTTAATGCAGGATTTGACGTGAACCAACTGGATATTTAAAAAAAACATTCCAGCAAGGGGAAAAAAAAATTACCAAATTTTCAATGCATGCTACACTGCAGATACCAAAATCATTCATATGAACTTTAACAAGTGACCTGCTTTTCAGAAGTACTGAGCACAAACTGAACTTTGAGGGCTTCTCTTCACAGTTTGTCAATGAACAGCACTGGAGTGTGAAGCTCGTACCAGAATCCTGTGCACTAACTGATGAATGTAGACCCATCTAAAAAGCACTAAAAGGTTTCTATCATGAACCAGCAGCATTCACACAGGCCCATTCACGCGAAACAACCTGGTGCAGACTAGAACTTAGATCCAATCAGTATGCACTAACACACTGTAAAGACAAACCCTAAGACAGAAGGAGACAATCCATAAAGTTGCATAAAGCTACTGTATTTTTAAGGACTGATGTCATTTATGTTGAAGGCTTAGCTTGGTCTGAGCTACTTAATTAACTATGTTGCTTGATTACTGATGAGATTGCTTGGCTACTGTTTTAGACAAAGTTTTAACAACCTGATTTTTTTTTTTTTTGATTTGGCAGATATTAATAGATTGCTGTGAAATTTTGTGGTGCCTTAGTTTTGGCATATTACAGCAAATAACTTGGGTTTGATATAATGAAACATATAGTTAATTTGTAGCTACACACAAAAATAAACAAGGAATGAGTTAATATATTTTATATCAAGGAGCAAGTGGTTTATTTGTGGTGAGTTTTTGTAGTTAATTTTTAGCTTTTTATTAAACTATCTAAAAAATCCTTGCACACTAAACTTTATTAATCTGAAAAATAAGGGACACTGTGTCTCACTAGTAACTTATACTAACCAAAGTGCCCTGAAACACTATGTTAACAGATGCAACATACATTTATTTGATATAAATAAAAGACCTTTTAATTTAAAAGGTGTTATTTATTTCAAGTAAATAAATTAATGTCTTTTTAACTAGTGTTTGAATTATCTTCCACATTACAGACAAAAAATATTTAAATTCTAACATCTCTTTAAAAATGTTAAGGTTAAGTGTTCTGATTATAGGAAAGGGTGTAATCAGTGTGAGATCAATCACCTCATAACTATAAATTTATGCAGGGCCTTTTGCAGTTTTTTATTTTTTAAGCTTAGGAATAGTTAAAGGGTTAGGAGTTAATAAATTATTTATCTGGATAGTTATGTTCTTGATGCCTTCTCTCCCCCCCACCCATGTCATCTGCATAGTTTACATCATGGGTTCCCAACAAGAAAAGCTACAATATTTGATTACAGTTTTGTTTTTCAGCATCAGTTATCTCAACATTTATTTTTAAAAAGCAGTCCTAATTGCCCCCTTAAGCTTACTTATGTAATTTTTTCTAAGTGAATTGTCATATCTTCTTCAGTGCTATAACCCTCTGAAGCTTCTCCCTTCAACCTCTACCCATTTTCTCTCAAAGAGAATTTGGTACCTATCAGTGGTGTATCATTACTCACATTTGGATTGCCCAAAAAGAACCTGAAAACTAGAAGTTGTCCAGAAAATAAAGATCCATAGAAATACAGGATGCTTTCTTAAACCCATATTTTAGTGCAACAGTCCTGCTTTAAAGGAATCAGTATTAGAGATTAAAAAAAAAGTATAACCCCATGTTCAGATTGCTATGTCCTTTGTTGTCATGGACAAACAATAAGACCTACACAGATGACTTTTTTGTATAAACATTGAGAAGACAAAGCCGTAGGAATTCCAATCTTGGCTTAGTGAGCACAGATTTGTGGCAGTACTAGAGCCGCACTTCGGGGCATGACAGAAGTAAGACAGGAGACAGTGGATGTCCTTTAATTAGGCTGCAACTTTACTCACCTAAATTATTTTGGAGCATCCTGCAATACACTGTCAAGTGCAGGCCATTGTTTCCTTATTTGTTCCCACTGTTTGGGTGGCTGTCATCAGCTCTTATCCTTCCCAAGCTGGTCTCAGCCAACCCAATGATGAAACCCTGACTCCTCCCCTCATGTAAAAGTTAAGGGGTGAAAAGCCACTAGGGTTGACACCCACTGTACTAGATATGAGTAGCCCTGAACCTTCCCTTTCTAGCTTCCCTAAAAGACGCTTTCCTCAAAATCTCATTGGCCTTAATTTTATAAAATCATCGTATCCATTCTGTGACAAGTACCTGCACTAAACACTAGTTATAAGGAAGAGTGTTAGCTATCAGCTTCACTTCCTCCTCACAGCCTCTACTGAGTTCACAGATATTTACTGACTCCTTGCATAATATAGGACAAGAATATATGCACTCCCCAGTAGCAAAAAAAGTCTAACTGCCTAGGATGTATTAACAGGAATGCCACAGGTCAGACTAGAGCAGCAAAAAAACACCCACACACAAGGAGTCACGTGGCACTTTAAGACTAACATTTATTTTTCACATGAGCTTTCGTGGGAGAAAATCCCACTTCCTCAGATGCTTCGAAGATGGGTGAACTTACAGAATGGAATGAAAACAAATGCAAGAAAGTGAAAAACATAGGATCAGGTCATACAGTAACAGCAAATCAGAGCAGTTGTTAGGTTCAAACCCTGGGCAGCCTGAAGTCAAATCATCTTTTGTAATGGGAAAAGAACCCATAGTCTCGATTCACTCCTGCTTTCACAGAATTTAGGTTGCATATGAATTCGAGTTCAGCTGTTTCTCTTTGAAGTCTTGATGTCCCAGCCACATCTCTGACAACGGGTCGTTAACAAATCATTTATCGAGTGATTAGAAAGATGGAAGTGCTCAGCAGCTGGTTTCTTTGTTTTGTGATTTCTCATATCAGATCTGTGTTCATTTATTTTTTTGCACAGCGATCGTCCTGTTTGCCCAATGTATAAGGTGTTGTGCATTTCCCGAATTAACCTAACAACTGCTCTGATTTGCTGTTACTGTATGACCTGATCCTATGTTTTACACCCCCTTGCATTTATTGTCATTCTATTCTGTAAGTTCACCCATCTTCAAAGCAGCTGACAAAGTGGGATTTTCCCCCACGAAAGCTCATGCGGAAAATGAATCTGTTAATCTTCAAGTGCCACACGACTTCTTGTTTTTTGTTTTTTTTTTGCTGAACTAGACTAACATGGCTATCCCTTTGGAAATTGACAAGACTAGAACAGTAAATGTCCTCTTCTGCTCAGTACTTGTGAGGAGTCAGATGGAGTACAGTTCTGGTCACCACACTTTAAAAAATACAGGGACAAAAGAAAGAGCCCAGAAGAGAGCAACAAAAATTATAAAAGACTTACAAATATGAGGTACAAAGGATAATTTTAAAATATAAGTATGTTAAGTCTCAAAAAATAAGAGAGCAAAGAAATCTGTTAGTCTTCAAATATGTGAAGTCTTTATAAAAAGAAAACCATGATCAATTTTATTCTACGTCTACTCAACACAGGACAGAAAGCAATTAGTTTAATCTGCAGCAAAGATAACTTCGGTCAGATTTTAGGAAAAGCTTTCTAACCACAGGGATAATTAAATACTGGAACAGGCCAAGGGAGGCTGTGCATTATTGCCATTGGAGATTTATGAACAGGTTACACAAACCTGTCAGGGATGATCTAGGTGTACTTGGTTGCGTCTCAGCACAAACTAGAGTCTACAGTTCTATAACATACACAGTACTTAAAAGACTTCCTAAAATTAGAATGTTGCACCGCTACAGTATTAGCGTGGAAAGGCACCCAGGGTCTGTGGCAGGTATCTGGAAAAAAATTTCAGGCTGTCTATATGGGAAGCCTGGGTGAACTAGATACAGCCATAAGAAATGATCAGCAAAATGCTGTCCCTGAGACATGTTAAGCAGTGGGATAAATAATTGGTCAAAGTCCCAATCTGCTTGCCCACCACTTTCCAAAGTCTCTTAAAAGAGATGAACAGAATGAACCTATTCGTGTTTTCTGGACAATTTCTATTATGGTTCAGGATTGAGCTGCAGTTTGAATGCCTAATTGAGACCATCATACCAATTTGACACTTGTTTTCTTTATTATCCTTTCAGCCTTCCTTCCTGGAGCAGTCCAAAGTCTTAGTCAGTTGCTTGATAAAACTATGAGAGCAAGATAACAGGAATATAAAAGCTGTCACACCAGAAAAGAAAGCTAAGAAAGCTGTCTAGTATAGGTGAACAAAAGAATCTAAAAGTAAAACAAAGAGCAAGATTGCACTATTTGTCTTTTGTAATGATAAAAGAACAAGCAGTAAGTCAACAACTTTCCAACATATAAAATACAGGAGATACATTTCTAAAACAGAAAAAAGATAACCCACAGGAACTCATGCTATGAATGAGTCAATACATTTGTACTTATTTATATGTTTGTAAGAATAGCATTAACCAATTACATTAACAATCGCTATTAAGGAGGGAAGAGATATTCTAAAAGATAACTTGTTTAGTTAGTTACTGGTAATCATGTCAGGAAAAACCTCTTCTAATGAAAATCATTTACTCAGAATGTAATATAAAATGCCTACATTTTCTCTGGGTTTAGAACAGTAGTAATCTAGTTGTTCTATTCTCTATGACAAACTATCAAGCACTAATCCTGTCACTACTTTGGCATCAGCAACAGGAATGACTGCTTTTATTTAATATTGCTGAGATAAAGCAGGAGAGAACCATATTGTTAGCCTCCTGTCAGATGTAAGAAACCTGAGTTTCAGGTGTTTTTCTTTAAATATTACCAAAAAGTTTAATTCATACTGTAATTGTTTGTCTAATAAAGCAAACAATGGCAATCACAAAACACCACTTAAATTTATAATGCATTCTTCATTAGCAAAAGGAGTAACAATTTGGAGGTACAAAAATATCAGGATTTCTAAATTAAATGTAATTTAAGAATAAATGTACTTTAAATTATCAGATGCAGTCTACTGTACTTTGATTCAACTGGTTTTTGTACCTAGCACAAGTTTAAATAAAACAATAAGGTGAGGGAAGGTCAAGAAGTATAATCACAGCACATATGTAAAGGATAGGGTTCAAGCACTCAACTTCATTGTAACTTTTCTGGAATGAGAACATTGCTAAATTAGTGAGGTCCTGATAAGACTAAGTGTTACATATCTCTAGAAGTCTCATATAACTAAACCAGGAAGTGTATGGACTCAAATAAAACAGACCAAGACAGCTGAGTGGTTTGGCATGCTATAAATAAAGAGAATATGTCTGTCTATCTGTAACAGTGATCTTAATTCAATGCAAAAGCTTAAAAGTAAAGATTAAAGTGGTAAATAAGAGAAAACCAGAAAGCACCTTCTTATAGTAAAGACGGTTGATCACATAATCGTTTACACAATGTCAAATTTATTTAACCACAAAAGTACAACACAGATATGAAAAGGAACAATTTCACAAAGGTTAAACTATTTCAAGATAGTTACTAGGTAAAATAAAAAGACCTTGATTCTCTTTAAATATTTTAGTTTAAAAGGTGAGTTCCTTAATGGTCTTTTTTTTTTTTTTTTTTTAATTTTCATAGAATCATACAAGATTAGTGTTGGAAAGGGCCTCAGAAGGACATTAGTCCAACCACCTGCTTAAAACAGTCAACCCCAAGTAAATTTGGTAAATGATAAATTATTTCAGAATTATTTTTAACAACTCCAAGGATTCTCTCATTTCTGACAAACAATTGAGGATGGTAACCAATATAACCTTATTTTCATGTTAAACTATTAAAATTCAGCATATATTAGTGGAACTTGCCACAGAACTGAAAATACCACAGTGATATATAGTAGGCCTAATTTGGGCCTCCCTCCAAACAGAAGAAAATTTCATTTCATATCATCCCAGATTTGTAGTGGAATCCATGGCCATCTTACTTTATAGTCTGAAAGATCCTTGAGATCATGCATTCAAATGCTAAACTCCATGTGTGCAGACAGTTTTGTCCTGGGGTAGTGGACAAATCTCAGAAAGAGCATGATTCAACAAGGTACTGAATAAACATGGACAACTGCCATTACACAAATAAGATCTAAGGCACAAGAATTAAATAACTAGATAATAGTCACAGAGGAAATCTGTGGCAGAAATGAACCGAAATTTCTTTAGTCCCTGCCAAGGGCTGCAATCCCAAGACTACCAACATAAAATATGGATGTAATTGAAGATTTCCTACTATATCTGATCACACAGAGGAAACACCTTGATAGTTGCGTTGAGAAAGTGACTATTTGCATCCCCCATCACTAAAACGTGACTGGGAATGCAGCCAATAAACCAAACACTTTTCGTTATCCACTTACATACTCTATTTTGGGGCTGTTTTTGTAGCCTGACAGATTTGTGACAATGGGCGACTACCAGGCATTACTACTGGCATACTGCTACTGAATTTTGCCAAGCTCCAAAGGGGCAGCCGTGTTAGTCTAGTAAAGTAAAAAAAGCAAGGAGTCTTGTGGCACTTAAAGAACAACAGATTTATTTATCGCATGAGATTTCATGGGAGAAAATCCCACTTCATCATACACTTTGAAGAGGGCAAACTTACAGAATGGGAAAAAAAAATAGATCAAGATAATTACACTCCCCTGTATTTATTTTCATTCCTCTCTGTAAGTTCCCCCTCTTCATAGCATCTGATGAAGTGGGATTTTCTCCCACAAAAGCTCATATGATAAAGAAATCTGTTAGTCTTTAAGCATTACAAGACTCCTTGTCTTCTCTCTCTCTCTCTTTTTTTTTTTTTTTTTTTTTGCTATTGAATTGTTTAGCATAGAACATTCCTGTCCAGTTAAAATTGGCCTTGAAATTTTCTTCCATCTCCAAAAGCTGGTTCCAATTACGCATACCCCACAGTGCACAATTGGCTGTATTGTCATGGTTTGCAGTAATTTTCCTGCACTGCAACACTAGCAGCTCTCAATGAAAGCACTGTACAGTTAAACAGAAAAGGCTGTCGACATATAGCCCATTTTGATGCCTGCATCGTCTTCAGCATTTTCTCCAAGATAGGGTGGAGCCTGATCTCAGAGATCATCACTAACTGTGGAGTTACATTTACACCCCATAAGAAATAGCCCAGAAATAATTTAGAGGGCATGTATACATACTACTGTTTGATTAGATGAAGGTTTATACCTCCAGCTGCAAACAAATTTTTTATCTCAACTCCACAGCAGCCTGAGCCTATTTTTTTCAAACAACATTCATCTTCCAGCTCAACACTTTTTCATAAATTCTTCTATTTAATGTCAACTATAAGTATGATGTATCCTAATTATGATTATCCTACAATACAGAAAGAGAGCTATAATTTACTGAATATCATTATGGTGCATAAGACAGCATTACCAGTACATAGAACATTAGATTTTATACACATACCCCAAGCACTCTGCAAACCTAACAAGCATGCTAAAAGCATTCAAGTCATTTTCTGAGAAGTCCATAGAACAGATTACATCCACTCTAAAAGGTTTATAAATAACTATTCTCTCCCCATTTTTTAATTGTTTGTTTGTGATAATTATAATGAAGGTGAGTTTCAACTTTACTATGTAACGATTTAAGGGGTAGATAAAATGAATGAGTTGTTCTTGAATCCCCTCACCAAACAAAAAATGAAAGACTGTATTTAACTAAACACTGTAACTATACCTAAAAGTCAAGTGACTGGTATTATACCAAGGCCCTACTTTATCTGCTATATTGCCAAAAATGTGGCTATTGCAAAATTAAGCTTCCAACACAAACTTGGGAGTCCTCCCACACAGGCAAAGCTCCTGCTATCAGCCCTACACATTACTGACTGTAACATAAGTACAGAAAATATCTGGTTATCTCAAAAAAAAAATGGGCAGGCAACACATAATATTTGAGTATTTATAGTGTTCCACAATTTTTTTTTTTTTTTTTTAAAGACACACACAGGTCTTCTCCAGCTTTTTCCAAATGACTGTAGTTAATAATGGGCCATTATTTCTCTTCCGTAATTTTCTATCTCGTCTGTAACTCAGCCGCAATTATTGGACAATCATTCCATGATTCAAGTAAGACCTCAGTTATGTTGTAAAGTTTGTATAGTGTCTATAAGATCAGTTTCCCATTCTCCATTAGGAGCAGGACTTCTGTCTAGAGTTTATATAAAGTTTTTAAAAAGTTTAATGCTGCTCAGAAACTAAGAAATGAAATGCAGAAATAAATCTATTCAGAAATAAGCAGCTAAAATTAGTGAAGTTAAGATGGGTGCTGCCAAGTCCTTCTGAAAAGCCTGCAATGGAGAACAGATGTTTTATACTACTTTTGCTTTTACAACACATTTGATAGACTTTGCAATTGACAATAGTAAGTTAAACAACTTTTTTACAGAAATAATTTATTTCATAGTGATAGATATGGGACAAGCATTGTTAAAGACGTTCTATTCAACTGATGACAGGCAAAGGTTACAAAAATCTATTTTTAGCCAAGTATTCCACCACTCTCACAATGTTTGGAAAAAAAATATAAACATCCTAAAAATAGAATAAAACTTGGTTGTTTGCTTTAACCACACTTGCCTTAAAAATACATAATAAAACCACAGGTCATTCATGATGTTTCCATTTAAATAGCAAGAATCTGACTAAAATTATACTGTCACAGGGTAACCTGCCCCTTTAGAAGATATGGGGCCAATCACACCTGTATCTTAATTAGTTAGCTGCTTCCCTGGGCTAAGGAGGGCCAGGTGATAGATTAATGGTCATCTTGACCTTAAAAAACAGGAATAATAGGGACTGCATAGGCACTGCTGGAAGGCCCTGCATCTGCTGTCGGGAACCAGGGCTCTGTACCAGAACAGGAAGAGACATGGCACAGACGCAACAAGTGTCTGAGAAGAGTAAGCCAGGAGAATAAGTGCTCTGCATCAGAGCAGGAGAAAGCACTCTCAAAAGTAGCCCAGGAAAGTAGGAATATGGCCCAGTGTGCAGGCTGAACTAACAGGACTGAAATGTAAAGGAACCTTTCTATCTCTTTGAGACATTTAGCTAGAGCTTTGCTAACCTGCACAAGGTTAAGTTTATCACCTTCCCAGAGGAAAAAGCCATGGCTCCAGCACAGGCTGGTGTCTGGAAAACTGAAGAGAGCAATTTCAGAGACAGACACTGAGAAGGAGAGAGGCAATCATGCAATACTCAACCAACAGAGAGAATGCTACAGGGCAGCTACCTTCCATGACAGATTCCTTGAAGTGAAATTGTTTAAAAATCATGTCCGTTAGAGAGAAAATTATAATAATATTAACTTACATACATTACTGGTGCAAAAATATTAATGCTTGTTTCTTTTGGACAAAAACTTTTTATAAATGCTTTTTTATTATTAAAAGTTTCAAAAAAATATCCAACTTTCTAAAACATGAATAGGTAAGGACCAGAAACTACTTCTAGAGTCCAATTATTGAAGGACAAACCCTAGAAAACAGCATACAGACAAAGCACCCAAGTACATTTAGACTTTCCTCTGAAGAAGGGGAAGAGAAAAAGCCACAACCCACAATATGCTGTAAATACAATCCACTTGCCCAAAGCGTATTATCCCAAAAACCATGCCTCCCACAGACTGCCTTTTTCAAACTTCCAGTCATAGAATTAATAGATGGAAACTTCAGAGGGTTTTACTGTATAGTTTCCCCCAATTTCACCTCTTGTCCCTGAAATTTTTAAGACAAAAAACTATTTAGGTACCTTTGACCAGTTGATTCTCTTCATAGTGATTTCAGGTTTATACTTTTTCTTTTCCTTCATTCCATAAGGCAGTGATGCAGGAGGAGGATGCATGCCCCCAAGAGGTGGTGGTGGTGGAGGCCCAGACAGAGGCGGTGGAGGTGGTACACCTCCTCCAGGCAGTGGAGGTGGAGGTGGAATTTCACCAGGTAAGGAAGGTGGTGGACCCCCACCACCCGGAAGAAGGGGTGGGGGTGGGGGTGGGGCTGGCTGAGCCCCTTCTGCAGGCTGGCCAGGTGGAAGCAGTGGACTCTGAAATTTAAGCAAGATGAAGTTATTTATCATCATCATCATCATCATATTGCTGGGAAAAAAGAAAAAAGCCACCTTGGTAAATAAGTTCCATTCACAAGGCTCTCTCTATATTGTATCTATCCCTACTGCAAACAAAAATAAACACAGAAGTTCTCAGATATCTAGAACAGTAGTTCCCAAACTTTTTAGTAACACGGCACACTTCAGTGATACAAACAACTCCACGGCACATCCACTTTTTTCCAGCTGAACTGATTGCTCTTAAACGCGTCATACCATGCACATTTACTATGGCTACGATCTTACTAGAGAGGTTTGCAACATATTGCATACAACAAGGTAAAAAAGGATCAATGCATTAAGATTCCAAATTCAATGGGAAAAAAATATACTTCATCTCAATTTTGCCCTTTGGCCACCTGAATTTACAACATTCACATTTTAGAACTGAATGATCAATACCTCACCTTTAACTTGATGATCAATTTTCACAAGTCTTACATGCTGTAATTTTGGTTGGCTAATATTGTTCAAGATGAAACCATGTTTTGCACTGACTGTCATTACCTTTGTACAAAATGTCATGGCACTTGGACAGTTCTCATAGCACATCAGTGTGCCACAGCGTATTAGCTGAAAACTACAAATCTAGAAGTACTCAGTACAATTAGTTTTTAAAACCTACTTCATTTGACATAATTTTTATAGTTCAATCATATTCATATGCCATCCCCGTAATAACTACAGCCTTAGTTTAGCAAAATAACTCCTCTGAGGAGCTACCTTTATGAATTTTGACTCTCTTAATTCAGCTTAGTGCTTGGAAATAAGGAATTATATGGCTGAACCAGCTTTACAAATGACCAGCAAAATCATTTGGACCTCAGTCTGGGAACCTAAGAATCAAAGTCCTGACTTGAGACTGTAATACACTGAATTACACAATCCTTGCAAATAAGTTTTAAGTCACACACCCAGGCTTCGCAAGTGATAAACAAACCAACCATATGTTCGGCACTATATTAAGTAGGGGGAGGTGAAATAAAGCAGAAAAGCATTTCATGTAGCTTAGATTAAAGTCCAGACATGTTAAACAAACTAATGATCTAACATTTGAAAACAAAACAAAAAGAAGTTGTTGTTAAGTAAATGCATTCCAGAAATATAAAGTATTTTTTTTATTAGTGGGGTAGTCATAGAGCTGTTAACCTGACAGTTAAAACTGAATTAGAATAATAAGGCTGCTATATTTAATACCAAATTGTATACAAAATAGATATTCTAAGTGATTTAGTTACACAGGCTGATATCTGAGTGAAAATCCAGGTCCTGACTTTGAATATTAAGACACTTCTCTGTTTTACACCTGTAAAAACAATCTGGGTATATCACAGCCTCTGCTGAACACCAAGGCAAAAAAAGATTTAGAATGATTGCTTGGGACTGTTAATTAGAGAGAGTTTGCTCATGTTTTATTTTTACTTCAGATGTTTTTTGTCATAAGTTTTCCATTTTAAATACTATCAGTCACCATAAATTATAACATAGAGAATAGCTAGGGTTTGATTAAGAGTGTACTGCCATAGACAGGGCTAATCGTTAGCAGCCTGAGAGTCAAATCAGGACTCCCCAGATTTTTAACTGGACCCTGACTGAATCTTGACCAGGACATTTGGACCTTAACAAAAACCATCTGATTGACACTCCTATAGACTATACATAGGGACACCTGGTCCTGGAGTCATGAAAATGGAAAAAGCGAAACTCTTATATACATCCTGGACTTCAACAAGCAGATTGCCCGCAACATCATAAACCCATCTGTTCCACAGGCAGCCCTTCCCAGACAGGCCTCAAACCCAGCAGCATTTAGCAGAGAACCAATTTTATACCTTTACAGCTTGGTTAATCTAATGTTGGCTCCATGGATACGACTGGAGAAAAGAGAAGGAGTGTTCTCCAAGATCCTCTAAATATATATATATATTTCCCCCATCGGTTAGTTTATCCATGCAAAAAGGGAGTAATTACAGCCTTTTGTGATAAACATTTTAAAAAAATGAAGATTTATAGCTATCCACTAACAGCAGTAAATTAGGTACTAGAAAATAACCTCTCTTTTTATTACAAAGAAAGAAGATTATCCTTGTAACTATCATGTTACGGATGTTTCTTAGTATCTGAGTAACAGAGAAAAATGTGCAGATATTTCTACTATGTGCTCATGGTTTCCACAATAATTATTTATAAGTCTCTGCTACATTTGTTTCTTGCATCACTGGATTTGTATTGCTTTCACCAAAATACATTAGCTTTTATTCTGAGAATTTTGCCAAAATTGGGAAGACTCTTACATAATAAGCTTCCAAGATCATTACTTTGTGTATCTCTCTGAAGCTTAAAATGTCTGCAGTGCCAACACGTAGTGATGGAAACAGGCACCAAGCACAGCTGAGACATCCTTCTGTTTCAAATATCACTAGCTTCAATCATCACTGGAAATCACTGACTGTTACTATCTAATTTAAGTTCTTGACTATTCTCTGTTATTTTCCACCCCCACGCACACCCTGACTCTTTATGAATTACATCCATAGAACAGCATAGACTTTCACCTAATTATGCTTTAAGAAGCAGAACCCTGAGTCTTGTATATACATTTCCTCATGTGACAATATTTTGGTGTTTTTCTTATGAAAACCAAGTGGCATGAGAAATCCTAACATAACTTTAACTTTTGTCTAAGGCTCTAAGAACCACTGTGACCCCATGAAGTAACTGTTTAGCCATGAAATCCTGAAACTTGCTCTTCCTGCTGGCTGAAGACACAATGGAGACTGACATCAAAGTAAAATGGTAAAAGTAGTATTCTGAAAAGGGCCTAAAGAGAGGTGCCGTGAGCCTCAAAGCTAAACTGATGTGCCAGATGGAAGTTTCTCTGAGCAGTGAATAAGTGTGCAAAGGCTTTTTGAGAAACTGATGCCAAGCAATGAGAAGGACCAAACCTAGCTGTAAAGGCAGATATCAACCTAAATTGCTCTTCAGTGGACTATAATGGATCTGTTAATAAAGTTTCAAATGTAACAAATAGTTGAGGATCTTCACAACTGAGGTTTGCGTTGGGCTCAGACCATTCTGAGCCCAACCCACAGAGAAACTCTCTCTTCAGAAGAAGCAAGGCATCCTGTAGCACTTAAAAGACTAACAGATTTATTTATCACATGAGCTTTCAGGGGGAAAATCCTACTTAGTCAGATGTTTTGAAGATGGAAGAACTTACAGAATAGGGATGAAAATAAATGCAAGGGAGTTTAAGGCATAGGATCAGGTCACACAGTAACAACAGGTCAGAGCAGTTTTTTAGATTCAAACATTGGGAAACAGCACACACAGGAAGGTGAAGTCAAATCAAATCTTCCAAGTGTCTGACGAAGTTGGATTTTCTCCCATGAAAGCTCATGCAATAAATAAACTTGTTAGTTTTTTTGTTTTGTTTTGTTTTGTTTTAAGTGCCACAGGACTCCTTGTTTGTTCTCTGACATAAATTAGCACTTCCTTTTAGGACATGTTTTCCTGCTCTGCACACATCTGTCAATAAAAGCTGCCTCAGCCAATAGGGCCAAAGAGAATGACCATGGTCTCCTCTCTCTTGACCCCGCTGTGACAGGCTGCCTCCCCCCAGATTTGGTCAGGTGTGCCGCTGCAACCCTTCAATTCCCACTGCTTTGCCAAATGACACTCACTCCTGAGCCAGTGCACTCCAGCCTCTCACATGCAATTGGTCTGAAGCAGTGGGTGTACGCCCTCTGGCTACTTGAGAGATGATCCCCAAGCGAGCACCCCCAGCCTCAGTTATCTCACTAGAAGCCAATGTTTTACAGTGATTGGGACCCACTTCCAAACACCATATACTCAAGTCCATCCATTTAACAAATAAATGCACTGTGTCCAGCCTTCTCCACTCACACCCTCTAAAGAACACACAGCTTTAGATAAAACAACTACTAGTTTATTGACCAGACTACAATTCTAAGTGAGAATACGGCCAATCAAGGGAGAACCACAATGAGTCAGGAGTGACCACAAGGAAATAAAGGGTAAAACATGCATACTAACCTAATATCTCTACCTAAACTGACCTCATAGTCCAAGTTTATGTTCAAGGTGTTTGGATGTCAGTTGTTTGTACCACCAGTCTCTGCCTGAAACCAGGCAGGGCCCAGATCTTCCTTGAAGTTGTTTCAAGATGGAAATTTCCACAACAAAAAGCCCCAAATCCTCTCAAGTGTCTCTCTTTGTTTCCAAACCCTTTACCCAACCCCTTCTGGGCAGAGGTAATCTCTTTCGGGTCTGAGCCACCTCAGTTTGAATACTCTTTGTTGCTTCCTACAGATACTTGCTTGCTCACAGCTGCTGCTGTTTATGTTTTCCTAGAAGAAAGTTGTCTGTCTGTCTCCTACTCCTCTGAGCCACTCAACAGCAGCAGCTCTGGCAGTTGAGCTTATGGAGTCCAAAAAAGAAGCCCTGTCTAATCCACACAGACTGAAAGGAGAAGAAGCTAAAATGAAGTCCTCAAATACAGAAGCAATATAGAAGCAGACAGAAAAGTTGGTGGAATTCTTCTGGCTCACACAGACAAAAAAAAGCTCTAGAAGTGTGGTGTGGAGTGCTCATTTCAGAGAAATTAGTTTTCAAGTGAATTTTGTTTGGTTTTAAGCAAAGGTTTACCTACAAAGAAATGTTGGAGTGAATTGATTTTACTGTCTATATATGAATGTGTATGAGTGAGTTTCATTAAGTCTACATCCATCACTCATCAACAATAGGAACTGAAAGTAAATTGAACAATAATCTGTATGTAGCTGTTTAAGTTTTATGAATTCCAAATGATACTCTGTACAAATACTGATAGAAAAATCTAAAGTGGTCAAGTAAAAAAAGGTGAACAGAATGTCTTCTCATCGTGTAATAACATGGCTCCAAAGAACTAATAAAGTGACATATAAAATACATAAGTGATATATAAAATGTACTTAGTGGAAATTGTGTGTCATTGTACACAAATCTCCATGATTTTTAACTAGTTGTATTAACATATTTATGATCCTCTACCTGAGGCTACCAAACGCACACATTGAAGAGCTGATATTTTTTATTTTAAAGATCTATTATTGATAAGAGATGTTAATTTCCATAAGCTTATTTCCCCTCATTTAAGAGCCTCACCAAAAAGTTAGAGAATTAAAACTTTTATATAAGATAGCTGAAGATATTAATATTGACAGTGGCTTTTTTAAATAAATATTTGATGCACACTCTCTCACTCAAAATACCCATTAAAGATTACTTTTTCTCCTGCATTCAAGTAACATATCTTTCTCAAACAATGCTGGCAGTATGATAGTTGAAATCAGAATGCTAATCACGGGATTTCTTGCTTTTGCTTAATAACTGTGAAGTTACAGCACTGGAGCATCAGTAAGTCATGTCATTGTCTAAATGTCTGTATAATATATTGAGAGTTGATTAAGAGAGAAAAATGCACATTAAATAGAATAGTAATAATACAGTGACCACTTTTTTTAAATAATCTGATTTTAAGAAGGGACAAGATAGGTACACTATGCATCATTGTATTCATATTTTGGCTCTGGCTTACCTCTTCTTGTGGCTTATTATTGCTAACCAACAAAATTCCTAATTTCAACCCATGCTCACTGCTCCCAGAGTTTTCTCTGCCTATACATGACAGAGATTATTTTATATTTCTGGACTGCAATTAACAAAACCAATCTGACCAAAATGCAAGGGACAGGAACCAGAATAACTGTACAGTGAGAGACAGTAAAATAGCTCTACATCTTTTCCAGGTTCTATAACTTGACACCGTTACAACAGATGTACACCAACACATCTCCACATGTTCAAAAAAGCATATGTTGCATTTACGTTAATACTGGGAATAATTTTGAATAGGATCAATCATTGCCTGTGCTGAGGTTTATACGGGACAGATATGGTTTCAAGGATTAGTAACTACTCATTCCTTCTGGCCCTCATTCAATGAGAAAATATATCCATCTCTGCCTATCCCTAAAAAGGATCTGCCTAAGGAGTATTGAACAAGTACAGAGCAGGGATCCAGATGGGAGGGTATAAGGACTGTGAAGGCTTTATGGGCAGTTGTGTAGGTCATATAGTGACCAATGTGCCCAGAGGACCAGATCCTGAGATAACTCCAGGCCCCTTACTACGTGTAATAAGGCAGTGGTCCACAGAATACCCAGACTATTGCGTGGGTCATGCCTTGATGCCCGAGCTGCACCTGGACACCATGATGAACTATGGGAACATCTGCTGAACAGCCAAAGGAGTCCAAAGAGACCTCTGGCAACGCTAGCAGTCTGAATGGCCCCAACACACGCAGTGCACCCATCCACGCAGGACAATGCAGTGCCAAGAGCAGTGGTGAGGGTGGACACAGCGGGTCTAAGTGCACCACTGGGATTAAGGGTTCATCTCACCCAGAAGTAGAGGAGCTCCCTCACTGACCACTGGAGGAAGGCAATATAGTGAGAAGTGGACGGAGGTGCATGCTGCAAAGGCTGCCCCTTGCTAAGGCCAAAGCAGTAGCCAGTCATAATGCTGACTACTTTTTCTCCTTTGTTTTACCCTCTGTACGGGGAACCTTAACAAGTGACATGGCACGATGTGGAGACAACACTTTGTACAACTCCAAAATGACTTGAGGAGGAAATACTGTGTTGCACAGCAGTTTGAAACAGGGACTTCTTGTGATGTCCATGAGAGCACTTGCAACTCTCTTGCTTGGCCTTATTCTGTGCTGGTGATGCTGTTTAATTAGGCAGGGAGGTAGTGGATTGGGTGTTGACCACTGCCGAAGGGCAGTGCACCTCTGGTCCAGGATCAGACTCCAAAAGGATCTTAGTCACAGAAGAAACGCATCATGGATCCACAAAGAAAGGACTTAAATGCCACAGCACACAATGAACTGTGCTTCTCACAAGCAGAACTGTGCTTCTCACAGCAGCATAAGCAACTGCAGTACTGATCACTCATGTGGCATTAAGAGGGAACTTGACATCTTATAACCTTGTCTGGAGAACAATGCAATGTATGAAGTCCATGTGAGTCAACAGAAACTGCTGCTGCAAACTTGTAGGTTCAGCACACTGTGTTCATGGTCACTCGCATTTGAAATACAAATAGAGACCATCACGCGAAGAGTCACCACACTCTTCAAAGTGCTCTAAAGACAGGTGCATCCTTTAAAGGGTTATAAATACATTGGTACTAAAGAATTGATGCTAAGTAAATATAATAAATTCACATTGTTCCTTGATATTATTACTGAGGCTCAATCTAGTCTGAGATAACGAGTCATTAGACTGCATTGTGTGTATACTCAATTGATTATGTCTACTCTTAAGTGGTGAATCAGTGATTGTATATTGTGTTTCATACCTTACTGGTTGATTAAGAATAAGCTAGTGTCCTGACTTGAGAAATATTGTTCAAGTTACAAGTTGACCTGAAAAGAATCAAGTACTTATTCTATTATATATTGACAAACCAAGTTTATTAGGTTTCAGCTTTAAAATCTAACTCACATCTTGGCAAAAATCACAAACTGAGACCCTTTCATTGTTATATTGTAATGAGCACTCTGACTTCATATTCATTGTTGTGATGTATACAAATACAGGATGTAGACTCCTGAGAAGTACACGAACAGACTACTTTGGGATCTGCTTATCAAGCACACAAATTCAGCACCTGCAATCATTAGATTTTGAAAACCCAAGCAGAGAAATTTACCATTTAAGAGATGACTATGTCTTAAAATTTACTTCACTTTCGTTATCTTTCTTTTCTGAATATTCAACCTACAATTCTACTAAACATCTTAATATGTATTTTCTCCCCTTGGTTCCTGTCCATCTTCAAAAAAGGGGCTGGGAAAGCAGGTTAAATCTAAATCTAATGTGCCTAACACACAATGTCTCAAAAAAATTTGAGTAAGGGTATGCCTATACACAAGAAACAACTGCAGCTAGCCTGTATCAGCTGACTATGTCCATTTTATTGTAATGTAGAACACCCTGAAGTTTAAAGCCAGAACATACAATTTACTGAATAAACTTAAGCAGCACCACCTCTATTTTAACTGCCCAAACATCTGCAAATTGATTAGTGCACCCACTCAATGTATTTTTAAAAACTAGTAGGTCTATATTAAGATTCTGATCCACAAGTTATTACTAAAGTTTTCATCCAATCTAGAATTTTATATTGTTTCCTGATTTTTAAGCACTGCATAGAACATTTCTGTGCAACACTGGGAATCACAGCTGACTCTCCTGAAACCTAAAGTCTAACATATCAATATTTCAAAAGCCATGCATACAACATTCCTAACTGTCAGGGTGATTAACCACTCGAATAAGTTGTCTAGGCAGGTTGTAAAATCTCCTTCAATGAAAGTTTTTAAGAGCAGTTTAGAAAAGCACCTGTCAGGGATGGTTTAAGAGGGTACATGGTCCTACATGAGTGCAGGGGACGGAACTCAATGACTTCCCATGATCTCTTCCACTTTCTATGATTCTATGCAGTAAAATAACATGGTAGAAAAAAATGTACTCTACTATCAACACTTAAGCAAGACCCTTATTTGAAGAGCCAATCATTTGTTGTCATCAAGATTTGATACGGCAATTTGGGCAAGACCCATGTCTGATAAATGAAATCTTTCCATGTAATACTATGCTTTACCATGAAATGCTCTCTCTGTAAAAGGGACAGTTACCTGCCTGTAACTTCTGTTCTTCGAGATGCGCTTCTCTCTTCCATTCCATCCTCGGTTTGTATGCGTCAGGGTGCTCGAACACCGGAACTTTTTCCCTTAGCCCGCTCTGCAGGGCCAACGGTGGAGCCCCCTGGAGTGGCGCGCACACCACTCCAGTTAAGTACCCCCGCTGGTCCAGCAGGCGCCCCAGTCCCTTCTTTCCGCAACTCCGGAAGCAGGGACGGTGGGCGGGTGTGGAATGGAAGCGAGCAGCGCATCTCAAAGAACAGAAGTTACAGGCAGGTAACTGTCCCTTTTCTTCTTCGAGCAGCTGCTCACATACATTCCACCTTGGGTAGATTACAAGCATAACCCTGGACGGTGGGCAGAGTTAGAGAGACTGGAGTGAAGGACGGCCCTGCCAACTGCTGCGTCGTCCCTAGCCTTTTGCACTATGGCGTAGTGCAAGGCAAAGTATGGATGGATGACCACGTCACCACCCGACAGATGTCCCGAACCGGGACTCCAGCCAGGAGGCCGTAGACGAGGCTTGGACCCTAGTCAAGTGGGCTTGTATCCCAACGGGCAGCGGTACCTGCACCAACTGGTAGCATGCTCTTATGGAAGACGTGATCCATGTCGAAATCGTTTGGGACGATATCGGATTCCCTTTTACCCGGTCTGCTATTGCCACAAAGAGTTGAGTAGTTTTTCTGAATGGCTTTGTCCATTAGATATAGAAGCCTATTGCTCTTCTTACATCAAGTGCATGAAACCTCCTCTGCTCACTTGACGAATGCGGCTTTGGGCAGAATACAGGGAGGAATATGTCCTGATTGAGGTGGAAGTCTGAAACCACCTTCGGTAGAAACGCTGGATGGGTTCTGAGCTGTACTTTTTCCCTGAAGAACACGGTATATGGTGGCTCAGATGAGAAGGCCCTCAGTTCCGAGACCCTCCTCACGGATGTTATTGCCACCAAAAACACTACTTTGTGTGATAGCGACAAGAGTGGGCAGGTAGCCAGAGGTTCGAATGGTGGATGTGTCAGCATCCGGAGGACCAAGTTCAAAGCCCATTGCGGAGAGGGTGGTCGGCTTGCTGTGAAAACCTACCCACCACCAAGTGGGAGAAGATGGATTGACCCACCACCAGTACGTGGACTGCTGCGATCGCCACCAGGTGGAACCTTATGGAAGCCAGCGTGAGTCCTTGGTGTTTCAGATCCAGCAAGTAGTCCAAAATGTCCCAAATCAGGGTGGACCGTGAGTCCAGGTTTCTGGTCTGCGCCCACTTGCAGAAACGTAACCACTTGGCGCTATACGTCATCTGGGTCGAGGGCTTCCTGCTACCAATGAGAACTTGTCTCTCCTGGTCTGAGCATGAGAGTCTCCATGCCGTCAGGTGGAGCGACTGCAGGTTGGGGTGAAGAAGTCGGCCTCAGTCTTAAGTTAAGAGGTCGGGTCGTAACGGGAGCTCTCGAGGCGGACCTATCAACAGGTCTACCAGCATATGATACCAATGCTGCCAGGGCCACGCGGGGGCAATCAGGATAACCTGTGCCCCGTCCCTCTATCTTCAGTAACACTCTGTGGAGAAGTGGAAATGAGGGGAATGCATACATCAGAGAGCCCCCCCAATGCAGTAGGAAAGCGTCCGGGAGGGATGTCGCTTCCCTCCCGGACGCTGAGAGAAAACTTGTGCCACCTTCAATTCTTCCGAGTGGTGAATAAGTTGATTAGGGGAAACCCCCAGCTGTGGAAAATTGGTGTCAGGACCTCTGAGTGTAGGGACCACTTGTATTGGGAATTGAAGTGTCTGCTGAGGTGATCCGCCCTGTTGTTCCTTACCCCCCGGTAGGCGAGAAGCCACCACATGAAAACTGTAGCTTATAGCCAGGTACCAGAGGCGGGTTGCCTCTCGGCACAGGCCCACTGAGCGAGCTCCACCCTGGCAGTTTATATAGTACATGGCTGCTGAACTGTCCATGAGAACTTGGACTAAGCAACCCTGCAGATTTGACCGAAATACGCGGCAAGCGAGCCTAATGGCCCTTAGTTCCTTTACGTTGATATGGAGGTGGTCTTCAGCCGTCGACCACATGCCTTGCGTGCTGATGCCTGTGCTGAGCTGTGCGCCCCAGCCCCGATCCGAGGCATCTGTGATGAGTGTCACTGAGGGGGCTATCGTCCCGAACGCAACTCCCTCCAGGGCAAACTTGGGTCTTTGCCACCATTCTAGTTGACACAAGACTGATCTCGGCACCGTCACCACTTTTTCCAGCGAATGTTTGCTAGGGCAGAACACCGACTGTAGCCACTCTTGAAGCAGCCTGAGTTTGAGGCGGGCCAGGGCTACCATGCTGGTGTACGCTGCCATGTGTCCCAACAGTCTGAGGCAGTTCCTGGCTGTGGTAGTCTGTCTTTGTTTTAGATCCACTATCAACCCCCACATGGCCCAGAATCTGGCCCTCGGGAGGAAGGCCTTGGCCCGGGTCGAGTCCAGCACTGCTCCGATGAACTCTAGGCTTTGGACCGGGTGCAACTGAGACTTCTGGTCGTTGACAATGAGTCCCAGGCGACTGCACAATGACCGGACCACCCGAACACTCGCTCAGACCTGTCTCCACGAACATCCCAGAATGAGCCAGTCATCGAGATATGGGAAGATGTGTATGCCCCTTCTCTGCAAGTGAGCTGCGACAACCGCCACAATTTCGTAAACACCCTGGGTGCCAGGGAAAGTCCGAAGGGAAGGGCGGTGAACTGAAGGTGCCGGTGTCCTCCTACAAAATACAGAAAATGCCTGTGTTGGGGTTTGATTGCCACGTGAAAATAGGCATCCTGCAGGTCAAGGGCAGCGAACCAATCTCCAGAATCTAGGGACAGGATAATTTGTTTGAGGGTCACCATTCTGAATTTTAACTTTTTTAGAAACCTGTTCAGACCGCGTAGGTCGAGGATGGGCCTTAGTCCCCCGTTCGACTTGGGAATCAGGAAATACCTGGAGTAAAACCCCTTTCCCTCTTGTCCCTTTGGAACTTCCTCCACCACACTGAGTGCGAGAAGACTGTCCACCTTTAGGTTGAGTCACTGTTCGTGAGAGGTGTCCCTGAAGAGGGACTGGGAAGGGGGAGGGTAGTTGGGGGTGTGGCCCTGAACTGTAGCAAGTAACCATCTCGCACTGTCCGCAAGACCCAACGGTCGGTAGCGATGGAGGCTCATTGTAAATAAAAAGGGGAAGTCTGTTTAGGAATAGGTATTTCAAAGAATCCTGGAATTGAATAGCTGGTTCGTTACCCTCAAGACCCATGACAAAACCGTTGCCCATGGTTGCCGGAGCGACGGCAGTTGGGGCGAGACGCTCTACTCGGGGAGGCATTAGACCAACCCCTGGGGGCCCTGCTCCTGTCCCTGTCCTGCTGTCTGCCCGGTTTGCTGGTAAATAGCTGTCTTGTGTGTGCCGAGGCCTGCGGGAATTGTTGTCGGGGGGGTGTCATGCTGACCCCTGGGAGAGCAGCCCCAGTGAGCAAAGGGTCGCCGTTGAATCCTTTAAGCCATGCAGCTTGGCGTCTGTCTGCTCCGAGAAGAGAAATGTACCCTCGAAAGGCAAATCCTGGATTGACTGCTGAACCAGGGGAGGGAGACTCGATGCTTGCAGCCACGCTGTCCTGCGCAGGGTAACCACGGAGGCCACAGTTCTCCCTGCCGAGTTGGCAGCGTCCCAAGCGGCCTGCAATGCTGCCCTCACCACTGCTGAGCCTTCCTCCAGAATGGTATGAAAATCCAAATCGGCGGTCCAAAGGAAGGAGCTGAGCAAACCACTTCAGGGAGTCCCAGAGGTTGTAATTACATCTCCCCAGGAGGACTTGGTGATTAGCTACCCTGAGCTGCATCGTCGCTGTCGAATAAAACTTCTTCCCAAATGTATCCAGTTCCTTTGCTTCTTTGGCTTTTGGGGTGGAAGCTGGCTGGCCCTGCCGTTCTCGTTGTTCACAGCATCCACGACCAGAGACGAGGGGGTGGGGTGCATGTACAGATACTGGCATGTAGCAGCTGGCACATAATATTTTCTTCCCGTGCCGTTGGAGGTGGGGGCCACCGAAGAGGGTATTTGCCATATTGCTCGTACAATTCGAAGAACGCCTTCATGAATGGGAAGGGCTAGCTTGGTAGATGCCGTGGCAGACAGCACATTAAACAGCGAATCCAAGGATTCCTTTACCTCCTCTACTTCCAAGCCCAGGTTGGATGCCAGTCTCCGTAAGTGGTATTGGTACACCTTGAGGTCATCAGGAGATGAAGACGGAGCCTCATGTGAGTCACCTGCCGATGACAGAGAGAGGGAGCGGCGAGTTGTCGCAGGCGAGGGATCATGTTCAGAGCGATACCTAATACTACCCGACAGTGACCTCCGGGCCCTGGTACTGTCCACCCTTGGGCTGTAGCGTTGGGCACTCTGAAGCACCACCTAAGGGGCCCAGCAGGGCCCATTTGTTGGCCAACCCTGGGGAGGGGGTTCCATGGCAGCAGACTGGGTTGGCCCCGAGGCTGCCTGGGACCGTTGGGGCGACCAACCCCAGTCCGAGCTCGTTGATGGTCCAGATGAATAGGAAGAGGAGGAGCTGGAGGGTTCCCTCCTCAGGCGGCAAGATCTTTTGGCTCAGCGGTGCCCCTAAGGGAGGGTAGTTCGAGACCGGTGCCGCCGACCCCGGTGCCACGGTGCCGGTGAAGAGGAAGCCAACTGGGAGCGTGTTCTCCTCTCTCCCAGTGTGACCAACTTACGGTGCTCCCGCTGACGGCGGCTCTGGCTCCCACGGCAGCGGCTCGGCACCAGGGATCGCGCCAGAGCTGGAGCCAGTGCCCTGTGGTCTTCTTGCAGCACCTGCCTCCCCCACCGCGGAGGATCTTGGGGCGCTACTGGCCCTGATGGGGAGGCACTCTGCTGTGGCGTGCCGCGCCAAGCCGGGGAGTCCAGCGCTGGATTCCCCCGCAACGGCAGGCAGGAAGGAAAGCCGGTCACCTGCGGCGGAGAGGGGAGGGCTGACAGTGCCCATGCCGCCTCGTAAGCCTCAGGTGTTGAAGGGGCTAGCAGTAATGGTGACCTGGATCCACCCGGGGTCAAGGGAAAGCCCCCGCACTTCAAAGAGGCGCACTCCCAACCCACCCGGGCTTCTGCAAGCACCGTCGGTGTGGAGTGAGCTCCTTGAACCACGAGGCTCATCAGTGCCAGGGGCTCCGTTTGCCCTGTCGCTGTCACTGCCGAGGTCAGGGTGGTCAGGTTCGGCCATGGTGTCTCCGCCGATGGGCTCAGTGCTGCCTCCATCAGCAAGGCTTTCAACCTGATGTCTCTATCTTTTTTTGTTCTTGGTTTGAAAGCCTTGCAAATTTTACACCACTGCAGGCAGTGTGACTCTCCCAGGCACCTCAGACAGCAATCATGGGGATCACTGACTGAGAATGTCCTGCCGCAGGTGGTGCAAGGTTTAAAGCCCGGCGACCCAGGCATAGCCCCTGCTGGGGAAGTGGACCTAAGGAGACCATTAATTGCCTTGTAAAGTATTCCAATTGCCCTAATTGCTGTTCCTGGTGTCCGTCATGAATGGCAGAAAGGAGGAAACTGGGGCGCCTGCCGGACCAGCAGGGGTACTTAACTGGAGTGGTGTGCGTGCCACTCCAGGGGCTCCATCGCTGGCCCTGCAGAGCGGGCTAAGGGAAAAAGTTCCGGTATTCAAGCATGCTGGCGCATACAAACCCAAGGTGGAAGGTATGTGAGCAGCTGCTCAAAGAAGAACTTAACCTATAGCAATTATACTTTTATAGCAGCCTATGACAAATGTACTGCGCATCTAAGGGGGAGCTAGCCTCAAATCAGAGGTACCTAGGTGTGCAGCACATTAGAGGCCCACCACCACCAAAATGCCACCACCACGACTTCCGGCGACAGTGTGAAGCGAAGAGTCCCTCATCCTCTGCCACTGGCAAAAACAAACAGAACAAAGAGGCACACCTACTGGGGACACTGTGGCATCTGTTTGTGGGGAAAGAAGCCTCCCTCCCCTCCACCTGCTGGGGTACCAACATGGTACCTAGGTTTTGTCGAGCCCTGATTTATAGTTTCATGAACATAATCTGATTTATTTGGTCAAGAATAAAGCTATGTATACTTAAATTCTGACTAGGATAAATGTGTTATGCATGACTGTATTGCAGGAAAGATTGTCTTTCAGAAGACATGTAATAAGAGATATTAACCCCTTTCTGTGACCAAAGGTTCCATGACACTTCACAAAGGAAGACATATTGAACCAAAAATATTCCCAAAACTCAGTTTGGGTAATTATATTCCACTTTCCAACATTCCACCCTGAAGTTACAAATATGTTTAAATGTATAAGATGTGTAAAGAAATAGGTCCGTAAAATTTCTGCATAACATAGACTAGGTATCTTAAATTTCAACTAAATAAAAAGAATTCACTCAGATACTATCTAACTGTAAACTAACATCCTGCAAAAATGGTAAAAATTCTATGTCTTTATGATACAAAATATACGGTCAGTGAAAACCTCAGCTATACAGTAGTAGTACAAATTAACAGCATCAATTTTACTGAAATGTTACCAGCCCAATCAATCAGATCACACCTAATTCCACAGATGATGTAGTTTGTTATTTTAATTACCCATAGTTCAGGGACCTACTATGAATTTAGTTGTGTAACATAGTGATTTTACAATCTCAAGCATAAAGTACCCTCAAGGTGTCATTGAAGTAAGAAAGCTGATTCAAGTACAGGAAATTCTGAAATATACTTCACGAAATGCTAGAAGTGACCAAACAAGAAAACTGAAGCGAACATGCACTTGCAGTTTAACACAGAATATAATCAACAGACTAAATGCATATAAAATGTAAATTTATCTTTGCGTTATTTAGTAAGTAAACGTGCACCAAAATCTAGGTTAAAAATAAATAAAACATATTGCAATATAAACCAATCACCATGATTAGTTTGTGTACATTTTTTTTGTTTGTTTTCATTTTGTGATCCAACAGGACAGTCCGTTTGATATCATGTCCCATGTAACAGTCTGCCTATTCATCAACAGAAGAAAAAGATCTCAGCCTACAGCTACATTTTCACATTCACAAAAGTCTTATTGTATACTATTCATGCAACTGACAACTATGAAATGTGGGATTTCAGAAACATGATAGGAACTATTGTAAAATATAAATTAGAAGTTATGTTAAATTATTTAAAGTCATTACAATTAGGGACTTTTGCATGTAATTTGATAAAAAATTGCCATGTGGTTCAAATTTCTACAACTCTCATGACATTTCACTCTCAGTAAGCAAACCAGCTGTGATAGGCTTGTTACGCACATGCATTTGAGAAAATATATTATTACCTCCATAAAACTGCTTATAATGACATGTAACTGACCTAGTAGCACATACCCCGAGAGCCAGTGACAAGGCACTAGATGGGGAGGGCTCCAAGTTACTACAGGGAATTCCTTCACAGTTGTTTGGCAAAATACTGGATGTCCAACTAATCACTACCTGTGGGACCTTCCTCTGCAGCACACAGGTCGCTTGCAGGTTTAAACTACAGTAAACATGGATCCTCTGCATCTTGAAGTCTTTAAATAATGATCCGGTGCCACAGTAACTCAACCAACTGTTGCAGGTCTATGAAAGGAGCGGGAAGCTGAGGTTCTGTGCGCTGCAATGTGCAGGTGATCAGGCTACATGATCATGATGGTCCCTTCTGGCCATAAAGCTTGGTAAATTTTCTTTCATTCTTATTAGATAATTTTCTACCGTGGAACTCACTGTGACATGATAAAATCTGTATCTCATTTCATTACCTGGGTTCGTAGCTGCTGGTTTTCTGTTTCAAGCTCTTTGATTTTTTCCTCTCGCTTCTGAAGCTCAGCCTGTGCCTCCTGTCGAGCTGTGAATTCTTCATTGAACTGCAATGATTACCACCATAAAATCATTCAACCATGCCCACATTAAATATTGTAGTTTCAGGAAGGCTTTAAACACTAGTGTGAACAAAGCAATAGAAGCATTTGTGACTCATCATATTGCCTGACCAACTAAAAAACTGCAGACACCACCACAATTCGCCTGGTCCCGAAGTATTCACAAAACTGTCTAGGACCTAGGTATACCATACATTATTTTCTTAAACCTACAAAAGAAAAAAACTTTTTTTCAGAAATTTTTCCATCTGTGACCTTTAGAACACTGCTGTTTCCTCTGAGATTACAAAAAGCTGAAATATTAGAAGTAGCCTGAGTATTCTGGGTTGTCATGACAAACGAAATAAAAGATGGCCTATGGGTAACCAACTGCAATTCTTCTGTTTATGAATGGGTTTAACAATTTTAAGGGGAACTTCTCCAATAAATTCCTGGTTTTCTTTTCTTAAAAAAGAAATCTATGATTGGAATAAGCTTTTGTTTTCATATACTTAACTTAACACTCACAGAACCTATGACAATATTCTCTGTTAATGGAAATATTAATTTACTAAAAGGTTCACTTATGATCACTTGAAATTTGCCTCAAAGTAGAAAGAAAACATGTTCTTGATTATAATTAAAATCACATATCTGAATACAAGTAGAGCCTTTTATTGCTGAAGATGAACAATATCACTTCAAACTGAAATCAGTTCTGTTTAAAGGAGTTACAAAATTAAAAATTCACTGACAGAAGTCAGTTGTGTAGAGCCACATATATGTTAGAGCAGTTGTGTTTTACAAGATCAATAAATTTAAAAAGGTCCTACATTCTGCAAGATTTTGAGACTATCTGAATATAGAGAAACACGAAATAGACTTCTTCAATTAATTCTTCTGTGTTAGTCCTGATTTGCCATTATGCCAACAAAATCCAGTTGGGACTATTATTTTCTAAATTTGGTACTCAAACCATTTCCACTTTAAAGGAAGTTTTTTGTTTCAGCTTCCCTTAAAGAGTTTTAAATCATTAAAAAAATTCCTTAGGAGAAATTCAAAGCTTTCTCTTTCAAAAATGAGAACTGAAAGAATAATAACTCGGAAAACGTTCTTGAGTCTCGTATAGTAGTAAAGAAACACGTGGAGAAACTCATCCAAATTCATTTATTTCTACACCAATACAGCTGATTTAATGCCTATCTTAAGAAATATTAAGAGCACTGAGAAGTGAACAAGAAGACCAAACACACAACTTCATTTTTAAATTCATGTGTCTTAATACACTCTAGAATATGTTGCACTTCAACCGAGAAAGATTCTGAGACCAGAGCCAGCAATCATATGTTGCTCTGGTCTATTTTATGTTTAACACTTAGCATTTTCTCACAGGATACAGACAGGCATGATGGCTGGAAATTTTACAGAATAATCATCATGCATTTGTATCAGTGTTTGATATCACTATCATTGATAAGTTAACAAGCTTCTGACTTATTCAAAGGGTACCCTGAAACTGGAATGTGGAAAAAAATTAAGACTGGTACCAACTCTGAGGAAGCAAAATTACTAAAAGGACTAGTAGATTTTCATACGTCAGACAACCAGCCCAAACAGAACGTCACATGGAAATAATTTTGAGGTAAATAATGTATTCTTAACAATGAGAAGAGGAGCAAATCATTTTTATTAAGTTTTGTTATAATGTAATTGAGATCTTTAGAAATGTACTAAATCATAAAAATCAACATTTAAGAAATACTTGTTCTGAGATAGCAGATTAAGAGAATTTTAGAACTAAACTGGAGCGTTCTCCTGGCTATTTATTGACACTGAAAGAATGAAGGCTTCTTTGTTGCCATTATAAAGATAAGTACTGATCACCAACAAAGTCAACAATGGTAAAGTTACTGAAGCTGCATTTGAGTTTCCTTTTAAAACTGATTTACTTTTACCTTACTGAAGTGGAAAGTTATGGATCTCAACAGAGCATTGGGAAAGAGCAGCAAATTTATAGTAGCTAGACCCTTCTGGTACTCTGAAAAGAATTATCTACATGAAAACCTGAAAAAAATTATATGAATTTAGCCTAGCTCATGTCAGTTAAGAGGCCCATTCTCCAGAAAAAAAGCTTCCTTGCATTAAATCCAAAGGAAAGGAGAAGACAGTGCACAGCTTCAGCTAATCATAGTCTAACTCTCATGAGAAATAAGACTGAAACTTGCATCATTTCCTTTTGGGAACTGACAAAGACTACAATTACTAGAACTAGTTAAACACCTCGCAAAACTCTAAGGAACCTTCTAGTGCATAAAACAAGTGAAAACGGAAGCAAATAAAACTATCTTTTATCCTGTTTGTTTATGTCAATGTGCAATGTATATAATATATTACAATATCAGAAAAAACACAAGCTTATCAAAAAACAACACATGCTTATCAACTCAGTTCTCAGTGTCTTATTTTTTTGTATACACA
This sequence comes from Podocnemis expansa, assembly GCA_007922195.1. NCBI lineage: Eukaryota > Metazoa > Chordata > Testudines > Podocnemididae > Podocnemis > Podocnemis expansa. The sequence continues at coordinate 36,055,755 of ML681991.1, read as the reverse complement.
GTTAAAATATTTGCTAGAAGACCCAAAGAAGTACAAAAAGAAGACAAAGTCTACAATGCATAGGATATTTTCCCTATGCTGTCTGCACCTAGTGAACACAAACTGCTAAAAATAGCACACTTGATATAATCAATTTATTTCTGCAATAAGGATACAAAAAAATGTAGTAATGCTGCCAAATATTGTTCACAACAGCTAACCAAGCAAGGAGTCCTGTACCACTTTTACAGACTAAAACTTATTTATCACATGAGCTTTTGTCAGAGAAATTTTAAAATAAATGTATTAGTCTTTAAAAGTCCCACAGGATTATTTGCTTCTTTTGCTGAACTAAACAAACATGGCTACCCTTATGGAACTTGTAATACACCAATCACTTACTCTTATCTAAAACCCAAAAAGTGAGGAAAAGTTTTTGATCCATTTTCTAATCAGATTTCCAGTTGTCTACATCTTAAATGATTTATGATCTTACCTTTTTTAAATATTCTGCTGCTTTTTGTTCACTTTCTTCTACTTTTGCTTTGTTCACACATGCCTCTAAAAGAACAAGGTAATTAATATGACAAAGCTGGCTAGGAAAATAAATATCACTAGGCAATAGACAATTAAACAAACTTCTGAAATGCAGTGAATTGCTACAGAATGAAATTCCAGAATTCCTTTTTTTAATCTTCAAAAGAACTGTATCTTTCCCCTATATCTTCTGAATAGACACACAACTATAAAATTTCTTGGAAAGCTGGTAATTCTAATTTTACTTGTTGCTGATAAAAATGCATTTACTTCCCAACAATTAGTCAAGTTCTTTCATTATGATACCTAGTACAGCATGAGCCACTGCCTAACACATGTGATTTATGTGGGGTGTTTTTTTGCACTTTCAATCAATCAATCAGTCAAATCATAGGGCTGGAAGGGACCTTGTGAGATCATCGAGTCCAACCCCCTGGGAATTGAACCCAGGACCTTCTGCATGTTTAGCAGAGGTGCTAGCCACTTCTTTTCATTGACTTAGCACCTTATATTTGACTTAAGATTTAACTAATCAGAAATTCTCCCCTGTACTTAAAATTGCAAAATTAGCACAGCCATCCCTTTGTGCAGTTATGCTTGAGTCACAACTCCTTTCACATATGAAGGCTATGATGTGTTATTTTAAGTATACATGGCTTACTTAGAAGGCTTTTAGAAGCAAATTGGAACACAGTTTTATGATTATAGCTCAGTAAATCTCCAACTGTTCAAAGAGCACATCATTATCATGAGCTTCATTTTACAGACAGAGAAGTTTGCCCATAGCACTCAGCAGATGATCCTGATCCAGGGCCCTAATCACTAGGTCCACTGCTTCCCTCCATTACGACTTAACGTTAATTTCCAAATAAATATTTTGCTTTGCTGAGTGACTATATTTACCTTAAAAAAAAACAAAAACCAAAACTTAAAACTTTCTTACTTTTTAATATTATTAAAAATACTTTCTGAAATTAGGATATGGAATAAGACAAAAAAAAAAAAAAAAACCGAACATCTCCCCCTTACAGAACACTGATAGACTCCAAGAATCAGTTTTAAAAAGTAAAGCTCTTTAATTATGTGACAAAAATAGCAAAAATTTTCTGATTCTTTGCTAGTCTAATTACTTAAGTTTTGAAAAATAAAGTTTGATTTTTAATTTACTAGGTGAACAGCAACAAAATTAAGTGCAACACGTCAAAATTATCAAAAAATAAAAACTGAATTCTGCCAAGCCTGATTATAATGTACACGAACAAGGAGAGGTAAATTAAATTTTCATAGGAGACCTTCGTTCTGGCAATCTCTAACTTGAGTGCTCAACTTTGAAATCTTAAAAATATTCATTAAAAGCTTTAGGGTTAGGGTTCGTTTCAGTCCCTGGTGAGAGTAGCAGTTGCAGAAGTCTCACACAGTCCCGCTATTAAGTCATCTCTCCTGATCAATAATAATTCAACTTGTTATTGAAACTAAATTGAATGGTGCCAGAATAGTTATCAGCCTGGTGGGTCAGAAACTCACCTGGGATTCTGTAGACCTATCTTCAAGTCCCAGCTCACAATAAGGCAGAATAAAGACATAAATACAAGTCTCTCACATCCGGGTGAGTGTCCCAAAAACTGGACTCTCAGTTATTTTGGGATCATCTCTCTCTTCCCTTTTCTGTGAAAGCTGTTGAAACATCTTGGTATTGCACTGATGCACAATGTAAACCAAGCCAAAACATTATTTTTTTCCATCAAACATATCTTCTATTTTCCAGCCAGTCCTAATTATAATCAAGGTGGTGTATTGGCCAGTGCTCCCAAATAAAAAACATTCGAATTTTTGAGGCCTGATGCATCATGTCTGCCTGAACAGTATATGCTGTTGTAAAAATATGCAGCTGTTCTAGAAGAATATGACTGCAAGCTATAAGGCAGAACTCTCAAAAATTCAAGAAAAATATTAACTCCCAAACCCATATATTAAATGTTACAGCATCCTACTTTTGGAATATGAAGAGAATACCTACTCCTCAAAATAATATTTTTCTTTCTAAAATAGAGGAAACCAAAAGATAGAAGCTACTTCAGTATTACATACCAATAAGATGACTGAAGTCTACATCCAGCCTTCCTCTACATTTAAAATCTGGGTCCATACCACTGCAGTGCAGTACTATCTGTGAAACGCATTCTTCAATTATCTTGTAATACTGAGTTCTGATGATAAAAGAATACGCATCAATATATGTTTAATATAATGGAAACAGTGCACAATTAATGTAACAGTGAAAAAAGGCTAATAACTTCTAATTCCAGAGTGATAAAAAGTTGCCAACCAAAGAGAAGACTGATGATGATAAAATCTTGTTCATACTTTCTCTATTAAATTGCTACTGTCATTCTCAAAAAGAGATGCATGAAATAAAAATCCAAAGTTTCAATTTCTTTAAAATGAAATAATATTTTAAATCCAGAATAGCAGTTCAGATAGTTAATATATTAGTTTCATTTCTGCATCTGTTCCAATACTAGTTTTGCAGTTCTTATCTTACTGTCTTTATACTTTGGAGAACACAAAGATATGTACACTATTTTCCCCTCCCTACTTTGTTCATCTTCACTGCATCTCCCAACTCAACTAATAATTTCTAATATTTCTAAATACAAATTAAAAAATATTGTCAGCTACCGAATATTAAAGGTTGGATACTCAATCATTTTATGGGGTTACACCTCCTTAAACTTTTAGCATATTTTAATTCCCTAAATAAGCTAAAGATATCATGCCACGCTGTGGAACTAAAAACAAATTTAAGTCATCTGAAATTGACACACCATTTAAAATTACTTCAGATGATAGATGGAAATATATACTGACTGAATCTGTAGTAACTGTACAAGAACACATTTTTCAGACTGGAAGAAAAATAAAGCCACAGTAAAAATTATATTTGAAAATATTTCAGGATTTATGTTTAGAGTTTACCTTTATAGAATTTAAGATTTTTTTAATCCAGCAAAATTGATTCTGTGATTTTTGGCTAATGTTCTCTTACTTCATAAAACTATTTGTTAATTTAGACAAGATATTCAAGTTTGGCTCTCTAAATTCACGTTTAGGCAACCAAAACAACTTACCAATCTTCCATAAATTCTTAGCACACAGCAACTCTCATTGTCTTTAAATCTTATTTCCTTTATTTAAGAAGTATGAGGGTTGTTTTGTTTTGTTTTTTTTAAGTGGCATCAGTTGATTTTGGAATTTTACAATATTTTACTTGTCTTCCCACATTGCTTACTATACTTCTGAGTTTACTGCTTATTAATGAAAAGCCTTTCTGAATGATATCTGGAAGACAGATTTACTCCATAACTCTGCCGCTGTTTCAGTTATTAGCTTTGTTTAATTTCTTTTCTTCTTGTAATAACATCTTTATAAGCAATACTCTTAAAATATGTTTTAAACTGAATAGCCATACTAATGAAGCTAAAGCAAGTGATACAACATATGCTTATCACACTAATAGTTCTAATATAGGCAGTGAAGAGCTGATCAAGTGTTATTCTAATTCCTCCAGACACACTAGAACCTCAGTCACAGAATCTTGATTATCCGAAACATTGTGATGGTCTACAATACCCACTACTCACACTGAAGTAAGAATTTCTTCAAGCCTCAAGTGTCCTATAACATTACATTATCATCAGTTGTACTCTTTACACTCAATTATTGCTATTAACCATTCACTAAACAACCATAAAATTTAAAAGCGATCACTTTTACTTACAAGTGTTCAAAATACCTTAGCAGTATTAAAGCTATTTTCTCAAACACACACACACAAATACGTAGTTAGAACATAAAGTGTGTTTGGTCCAGCACTCAAATTGTGGGATGTATCAAAACCAAGGCTGTGTATGAACATTTATTTCATGCCACTGGTGCATACTCATTACTGATATAAACGAGGAGTCTTGTGGCACTTTTAGAGACTAACCAATTTATTTATCCCCTGAACTTTCATGGGAGAAAATCCCTCTTCTCCCACAAAAGCTCATGCAATATACAAATGTGTTAGTTTTTGAAAGCACCACAGGACTCCTTACCTGTTTTGCTTAACTAGACTGATACAGCTACCCCTTTGGTATTTGTTAAGATGAAAATTAATGATAAAATCTCACAAAACATTATTAGCACATCAACCTAGTAGCAAAGCCAGAAACAGACTCCCATTCTCCTCAATTCCAGTCCATTGTCTTAAAAGTCAAGAGAATGTGACCTACCCCTTGTCTCCTAGCAATTGCATATCATTCACCTTTGTCCCAATCTGTAAAGTGAACCAGGATCAGAGGGAGGAGGGGATTCATAATGTAAATCAAAGCCAATGCATAGGCCATCTTAATTCTGCTATTTTCTACTTTGAGAGATAGACTTCAAAACTTATGCTCCTTCAACAGTCATTTCAATTTCCCTGGTTTTTAAAACATCACATGAAAGCATATGCAACTCTGTGCAGGTCATGAGCAGATTCTGAATCCAGGCTCAGTAGTTACAGCTCAGTAACTATACTTTAGCACAGCTAGGTATACACATTTGATACATTCCACCTGCAAGGCACTGAGGTTACAAAGGTTTGAACCAAAAGTTACATTCTAGACAAAGTACTACTGCCGATATGTCAGAAATGGCTACACACAACCTCTCAGTCAGTCTCTCTCTAAAATGGGGGTAATGTGTCTGTCTCAATATAACTAGATAGGAGACCAGCCTCAAAATAGCAGCTTATGAAGCAAACGCCATTGTTGATATGTCAGTTTCAGGCATCTTTCTGAAATCAAGTCAAGCACACCTTCCCTTAATCCAAAGGAAACAGCACTGCTACTTTCACTCTATGCCCCCTGTCTGCAGCTCTTTTTCTGTTCCTGTGAAGTAGGAAACCGAGAGGGGCTTGGGAGCTTAAACAGTGCAGTAGGCATGTAAAACATCCCCAGCACTGGAGCACACTCAACAAAGCTAGAGATTTTAACTATAAGCCTTTAGTGCAGTGGTTCCCAACCAGTGTGCCGGGGCACACTGGTGTGCCGCGGCAACACCCAAAGTGTGCTGCGAGCATTTCCGAGAGCTGGAGTTAAAGTTACCTCCCTGCTCAGCCCAGCCACATGGGCTGTGTAGGGCTGGAAAAAGGCAGGGGTTAAAGTAACGGGGAAGGCTCCAGGACACAATTCTGGGGCCCCCTATACTTAGTCAGGCAGCATTCTGGCCTTCCTAAAAATAGAGGAAGGCACCCAAACGTCAAGTTCCAGGGCTCTCCCTAAAAATAGGAGGAACAGCCCAAATGCAGCATTCTGGTGGCTCCACCTTAGGCCCAGCCGGCAGAGAGGGTGGGAGGCTGGGAGTGTGTGAATCTCCCCCTGCAGGGTGGAGCAGCTTATGCCAGGCAGCCTGCAAACAGCCCTGATAAAAACATTGTGGGGGAGGGCTGCTGTGGGTTGTGTGCGGCAGGTGTGTGTGTGTAGCAGAAGTGGGTGGGAGTGGAAGTGTAGCAGAGGGTGTACAGCTGGGGTTGCAGGGTGGCTGTGTGTGTGGGGGGGAGTTGGGGGCTGGAGGCCTAGTTCTCCCCCTGCAATGATGGGTGGGTCCATCACAGGCAGCAGGGGCTGGGGAAGGGGAGGATGGGACCCACTGGGGTGGGAGGGAGCAGCAGTGGGGTGAGGATTTGCCCTGGGTGGCAGGGGGTCACTGTGGAGAAGGAGGAAGTGGGTGCAGCACCATGCTCCCCTAGCCTAACTTCCCACTCCCCAAGTTCCCTCCTGCCCCCCCCAGCCACTCTTGTTCTCCCTTACTCTCTCCTCTCTTGCCACCCTTGTGCTGTTCCCCACATGGCTGCCCTTGTCCTCTTTTGCCACCCCTGCCCTGCTCTGCTCTGCTCCCCATTCTCACTCCTGCCACTGCACACGACTCCTGATGTCCCCCCTTTTGCCACCCCTGCTCTGCTATCCCTACTACCCTACATAGCAGCATTTCCGAAAGACTGTGCCATGGTTCATGAATATTCATAAGTAATTTAAGTTAATTTGAATATTCATAAGTTTTTTATGGTGGTGTGCCTAGAAAAATTTGAAGTTATCAAGGTGTGCCACGGCAAAGAAAAGGTTGGGAACCACTGCTCTAGTGAAGACTGATTTAGTGTGTGCAAATGAGTACTTTCAGAGTCTGTTAAGGTGACTTGTTCTAGAGATGTATTTTCATTGGAAGAGAAAAGCAGTATGTTCCTGACTTCAGGCTATAAGCTCTGGTTCAAATTGAGAACACAAGAGTTTCTCAGAAAACACTGGTCCTATTGTTTGATTGGTTTAACATTGGTTGGCAAAACAACCTTCCTCTCCCACCCTCTAACCTCATGTTTAGAAGTAGCTATTGCAACGTCATTGAAAAGACAAAAACCCAATAAAGAAAATTTTAGCCCTAAAGGCGGAGGTTTTGTGAATTTATGAGCAACTGGAAATGGTGTTTATAGTTTAAAATGTTAGACCACGTTACTGATGCTGCAGCCAGGTATGCTTACTGAAAATGCAGATTCCTCTTTCTATCATCAAGATAAAACTGGCCAGCTTTTAAGGATCATCATTGTGCTATGGTAGGTTGTAAGCCTTTATTTGCAACAGGACAAGCATTTGCATAATTACATGTTAAATTCCTATCAACTGTACTGCAAACACATGGTTCTATATTTTAACTTCTGTAATCTATCTGTGTGGAGTGAATCCTATGATTAGAATTTTCAACTTGTTTATCAGTAATAAAATGTTACACCTCAACTTTACACTGTATTTAGCAGAAGCAAAAAAATCATGAAGTCTAACTGAAGGGAATATTACAAAGAGAAACAAAAATGAAGCCATCACACTATTACAAAAAGAAAAATAATTATGGGAAATTTTAAAAACATCTTCTTATCTCATCTCTGCTAACCAATCCCCTATATTTTTCTCTCCAAACTAGCAAAGCCACAGCACCCTGCAACAACTGACATGTATTTGTAATTGTGTGATTTAACAATATGAGAACACACCAATTCCCCTTCTTGAGTCAATATTATGCTAGGTACTTGACATGTAAGTAATAACAGCTTACACTAGCAAGACACAATCTACAGTTAAAAGGGGACAGAAATGTTTTCAAATAAAACATGAACAAAAATCTACTGCAGATTTTCTGAAGACAAGAGTTTTTTCCGCCCTGTAGGAAGAGAAGTGAGCAATAATTCAATGAATTAGCGATGTAGAAGAAAAAGCACAAGAAGGAACTAAAAAATACCACCATCATATGGTCTGCTGTAATGAAACTCTCCCCTTTAAATAAGTGTGGAAGGACAACTGGTGTTCAGTTATTCCTAGATTATAAAATAATTGTGTGTTTAAGAGCCACTGTGTTAATACTGTAGCTTGCATTAAGCTATAACTTAGGCATCTAATATTAAAAGACGGGGGGGGGACACCTAGAACTGACACTTACCGTACATAATAATCATTCCTGACCAGTAGTAAGTGTTGTAAAATTGAGAGGAAATAGTTTTCAGAAGCCGTGTCCTTCAGCATGTTATACAGCAGATGGTATACTTCATTCATGTCAGTACAAAGATTGTTAAAGAAATATCAAATGATTCAAATGAACATGTTTATATTGGAAAGAATATTGTTCTAATTAAATGCTGCTGCCTTCTAAACAATCTTCCCTCATTAAAACATATTACACTTAATAGGTAAACAAAATTGACATAACCTGGCAAATAAAACTCTAATCCTTAAACTCAAGTCTTTATGGAGACTGATGGAACCATAGACAGCTCCAATGAACTCAACTATCTTCATGAAGGTTGTGCCATACAACTGTACTATTCTGCACAGGACCAGAACTTGAGGTATTGTCCACTTTCCCAGTTAATATATGTGTATTATACTTTCACATGAATTAAGATCGACAGTGATGCAAACATTCTGAAATCAGTAAGAGTTCAGCCTCTGCGATTAGTTCATACAACAAATAGTTTTAATGTAAGAAAATGGAACAAAATTAGATTTGTTTATATAAACATACACACACACAAATCTAATTGCTTACACATAGAAATATATGAATTATAATATATAGTCTAATTGTTTGTTTATATACATAAACAAATCTAATTTTATTCCATTTTCTTAAATTGAATATGATATTAAATTTTTATATAAGATGAGTCAGTTTGTCTACTCAATATTTTATCCAAAGAATCTAGGGATCTGTTTCTATCTAGTTTTTTCCTCACTGTAAGCCTGAAACCTGACAAACAAAATACCAGTTAAGTGTTCAGAAATGACAACATAAAGGATTTACTTTGGATAAGAAAAGCTGTTAGTAACAATTTTGAAGTATTTTTTTAAGCAAAAATCAAACAGGGCTTGAATTCTCTAACACAGCTTTTCTGAAAAAAGAACTGAAAAGCATCACATTAATAATGGACCAACACAGATTATTATACACTTACTCAGTAAGGGCCAATCTGAAAGTAGACGTGTAAACATTTAGATCTTTCTACATCATACTGAGTTCCCACAAAACAAGCTCCCTAATCCACCAATATTGAGACAATACAATAATGACCTTTGCAGAGGTCATTGGGAGGTAATTTCAGATAAAGAACACATAGAACACGATTTTTCAAATTGCACTGGCCTAACCAATTTACAGTAGCCAGGTAGGTCATTTATGACCACTTCATAACCCCAGTACTTGTAGGTAGGATCGTTAGTTTTATCCTATGCTATTTCCCAAAGAGTCCTTTGTGATTTAATGGGTCTTTGTGCACCTCTTCTCAGCCACCAGAGTGCACTACAGTTGGTGCAGCCACATTGCACCCAAGACATTAGATACGCAAGGTAGGTGAGGGTAGTATGTTTTTTGGACCAACTTCTGCTAGTGAGATAGAGACAGGTAAGATCAATGATTCACGTCAAGGGACACATCTAAAGTTCATGAATATACACCAAGTTCTTCAACCCACTAAAAAATTTTGGACAAATCAATTAATTATCTAATAATAGCATAAACACACTATGGCCTGGTTTAGGAAATACACAGCTCATCCCCCGAATATTCAGGCGGAGGGAATGTTTGGCTTCATCAACAACTTGATTACACACATCACTTTTCCTAGTTTTATATTATCTTCATTTATAAGAAAGTGACAGAGAAAAATAACTCACACATCATTTTTTCTTAAACATTACTTTATCCTTATGCCTTGTAAACTAACGGGTATTTGAGCATGTTGGTATAGTTATATTACACTCTTTCAAATCATCCAAATACTTGGACACAAATCTACCATAAACATTAATTATGGGCTGTGGGGAATGAAACTATGACAGTCAAACCATTTCACTAAAATATTTTAATTCACATTTATGAATTACATACATATGAACACTGAAATAAACAAGTGAGTTTTAAAAAGGATATTCCATTTCAGCTTTGATGTCATTAAGACGATGTGCCAGTTCAATCAAGTCTTCTTCTTTGTTTTCATCAAACACTTTCAGCTGAATATCAAGTTCTTCATTCTCTTTCTCTTTCAGGTCCTAATTTTCAAAATCATAACATCTCAAACATTTCCATTCAACTTTTTTCATGTTTCTTTAAGCAGCATTTTTTCCTTCAGTAAATACATTAATACAAGATACAGTTGCAACACAATATTCTCTGACCAGAAGGTCAATTAAACTTTGGTTTTAAAACACTAAAACCACCAAAAGCAGCTTACAGCTTATTTGCTCATTTTTAAAAAAAAAAAATATGGTAAAAACGCTGCCTCTCCACTCTTTATGCGTTTAGACAGGAGATTTACCTTACCTACATGTTTCAGAATATCAGTGCTGGTAAATTAATTGCTAATAATTTCACTTTGAACATTCAGTTCAAGCAAGAAAACAGTATTAAATGACAGTCAAACGAAAACTGTGGTTAAGACAATTTTATATATCCTGTTGACAAATATTGGTAAGAATACACTACATTAATAGAAGGAAAATGCACTGATATTCAAGTACAAGAATCCCAAGTATGGCAAGGGCTTTTTATGTTTTATTGTTTTCTTCTATATAGAAACATTGCTGCTGTAAGATTATTTTTAAAAAGGTATAATAATAAGATTTAGAGGTCTGTTTTTTGTTTTTTGGGGTTTTTTTTTTGTTTGTTTGTTTTTGTTTTTTGTTTTTTGTTGGGTTTTTTTTTTTGACCTTTACACTACCAACACTGCACAGCTTTATTTCCTGGATTGTGGTTCTTGAAGTACATGAAAAAGTTCTCCACCCTTAAACTGACGTTTAATTACCAGCTAAGAACTCAGTCATTGATTCTTTTGTAATCCATTAATGTACATGTACTATAAAGATTTAATTTCTTTTTCCTTCCTAAATCAAATCTCTCACAGCATGCCACACTAGGAATGATTGGGATTAATTTATCACCTTGACTGTCTTTTACTATGCCTCCAAATAGTTGCAGTTTTCAAAAGACATTCGATAATCACACGTGTGGAATATTCAAAGCTGGCGAAGAAGTAGGAGTAAGATGACTAGACAAGAAGTCTAAAAGGAAAACGTTAGCAACGTGGAGCCCACAGTTAAGCAGACCCAATTCAGGTGAGCAATGATATTTCTCTGTTACTATCATACATGTTACACAGAAAATTCAAGGCTTTGAATAAATTATTTCACTGTGGCAATGAGGACAAATCTCTGAAGTGTTCTTGTAAAAAGAAACCTTTTCTGTAATTAAGTACTTACAGATATGAGGTAAAAATTTCAAAAGGATTAAATGACTTGGGAATCTAAGTAGCTTTAGAAGTAATTTATCACACAATGACTTTCAATGAAACTTAAAAGCGCAAGCACCTAAATCACTTTTTAAAACAGAACCAAAAGCCTAAGTTACTCAGATGTTTAAGCAAGTCCATGATTTTCTTTATTACCACCTAGTCAACCCCACTATATAACTATTTAACTCAACTGTTAGAGATGAAATATTTGAATTCTCTGTTGCACAGCTTTATTTATTGGATGAATTCTTAGTTTAATACTAGACAATTGAGAAATTTTCCTCCCAGTAGCATAGATGTCCATCCGGAATTTTATGTTTCTCCTTGAAACTCAAATTTCTTATCTGACACATGGGCCAGAAACGTACTTGATATTTGTTATAGCAGATATTAAATTATAGTAGATTCTATGCTGAAATAATTTTTTATCTGTACTTTCACCATGTTGACATTCCTTCATTGATTCTGTTTTAACTTTTTGCACATTCCTTTCCTTGTTGTCTCCCAAATTTCTCAGAAAAAAAAGTTAGTTCGGTTCTGGTGAGATATCCATCTTTTTGCCATGGGTTTTACCACAGAAGAAAATATATGGTTTATGGTATTTCTATTAACATTTATTTTAAAACTAATTTTTCAGATTACTGGAAGGTATTGACCCTAGCAATTATAAATTCCCTTCAATCTCAAAGTGGAGTCTCTCTTTTGGGTAATATAGCATAGTATCAAGTAAACATCTCCAAGTTTGAGTGGACATTGATGCTGCCAAAGTCAGAAAGAAATGCTATAAAATAAGCAGTCTGTCTCTAACATAAGCATCTTCATTTTACTAGATTCAGAAGTTAGTCCCTATCTACACTAACAATAGCATTTCTGTGGGGAATTCAATTGCTCAGCTCAAGATACACATTTCAAAATAAAAATTATAGCAAGGATAAGCTGGTAAGGAAGCAGATAAGAAAAACATTTTTCAGATAGTCATTGACTTGATATTGTTAGGTTTAACTTCTCTTTAATAGAGTACATTCACATCTAAAAAGAAAAAAACTTTAAAATGAAAATTCTGTCAGATCACCATTAATATCCATTTTATCACAGACAAGCCTCTTATTACATGCTTGCAAATTTGAGTCAAACCTCAATTTTTGTTGCATATCAAATGTAATATCACATTCCACTTCAGCTGTGAGTCCGCCATCGCATCATATAAGAAAAACAGGTCCTTAGGGTTTGATGCTCAGACAGTATTTTTATTGCATTAATTTAGTAACTATACATTTCTTAGTGGATATGTAAATATTTTTTGCATAACTGATATAAAAATTAACACACGAGATGCTCAAACATTAAAAATTGACAAAGAAATCAAATACATACTCTAGCCTTCAAGGTGGAGGGTAAAATAGAACAACGGGAGAGGAACGCAGCATTCTGGTGCATTCCCCCTGCACAGTTACAACTCTCAGCCTGGGGAAAGCTCCCTGCCGGCCGTAAGACAGTCTTCCAGACAGTTAGGGGCCACAGCTGTCATGCACAGCCAGCAGCCACAGCCCCTACCGAGCCAAGACAAACAGTCTTCCAGCCAGCAGGGAGCTTCCACCAGGCTGGAGTTTTTAAATCCTTGGCCTGACCATGCTCAATCAGAGCATACTCGGGGCGGAAGGAGCAGCCCAAGGCGTGGCTGCTCCATTCCAGCGGCCAGGTAAGGGGGTTTTGGGGTGTGAAAAAAATCAGGCCAGCTCAGGGACCAGAACGACCTGGCACTTTTTGGGCCAGTCCAGAGCTCACCCGGCGCTGAGGCCCAGTTCAGAGTTTAGCTGGTGATGCAGCCATGGCCGGATCAGATCTGGAACCAGATTGCTCCAGAGAGTAAGAATGGATGGGGAATGCCATGGGGGGCAGAGCCTGTGTGCCCCGAATGATTTTGGGGGAAGCAACGCCCCTGGCTTAAGAAGGGTTGAGTGGGGGAATGGGGACAAGGGGACTGAAGGGGGCTGGGGAGGTGTGGGTGGAGTTGGGGGTGGAGTGAAGACTGGGGGGTGGGGAGTTAGGAGGGCTGAAGTGGCGATTTGAAAGCAGGGAGCCTACGGAATGGGAATGGGGACTGAGGAGGACATGGGGAAAGAGAGGTCTGACGTGAGCACTAGTGGACAAGGTTGGTATCATGTGGATTTGAGGTTGTGCTTCATGTGTGAGAAAGTGCTGGAGGGGCTCAAAAATGTCTACCGGGGCTGGGCCCACACATGCATGATGGGGGCCTGGACAATATGGGAAGGGGGCCCAGAGATTAGGAGGGTTCCAGGGCCCATCAAATTATACTTTAACCACTGAGTATAAGCCAAGTGCTCTAACTGATTCTTTCCACGCACCCTCCTTTTGTGGCCTCCTGAAACTACACTATCTGAGAAAGTCAGATCTCACCAAGTGAGAAACTAATGGATAAATACTGATGCAGATTATCTTCCAGTAAAAGAAATCGTACGTGGCAGTTTTAATTTCTCTCAACAAAAATACACCACTTTCCATGAAGATCATCTTTTAAGAAATAGAGTATTGGATATCTTTATAAAGTCAAGATGTAAATTAAGATACCACATCCAAGGAAGAACAAGGAACTAAAGAAAGTATAGATTTTAATGAATATGCAGGTGTTTGCTTGTAGAAATCCAGAGTATCAAATTCAAAAGAATATGGCATAAATAAGCACACAGACACCCCTAAGATTTTAATTTCAGAAAAAGCCTATTTATGAGGGTCAACCTAATTTTAGAATATCTTCTGAATGCAGTTCTATGGCAATAATCCTCCTGGAGAATGTGCAATCAACTCCAAGAAGCTGCAATGCAAATCTCAGCTGCTGTAACTGACCTGAGGCTGGCTACTGTCCCTGCTTCTGCGCTGGTTGAATGAGCTTTAATTTGTGCTTCAAGCATCATAACACCAGAGGAATAACATGGAGTAATGCAGGAGAAAAAAAAAGCTATTTCAATATTGTTCCATTGGAAAAAGTCATTTCATGAGGTGGTGTCAAAAAAAAAAAATTATAGCTTTTCTAAGTGGAAACTAACATCTTAGGGAGCAGATCAAGTTTATGCCATGTTTTGACTGAAGGGAAAGCAGAAGAAAAATGTTAGCTGGGGGACTGATTTATTACAGTGGTTCTCCACTGATACTTTTGCAAGGACTTAAATAATATTAAATTGCCTCTGAAGGGTTAAGAAGCTAGTAACATTTGCTGTTCAGGTAGCAAACAGGAGTTTTGCAAGCAAGTTCTACAGGTGAAGGAGGAGCAATTATGTGACCCTTGGGGTGACCTGGTTGTCCATAACGTGTGCGCGTGTTTGTACTGTGCTTGCTACTTCTCTCAATTATATCCTGGAGTCTGTTGCTTTGGGGGACCATGTGCTGATCCCCAGTGGCCTCCTAGGTAAGGTCAAGAACTTCATAATGGGGCTTGATCCACAAGCCCTGTAGCACCCATCAGGCCTTAAACAGAGGCACAGCAAACAGAGACAGAGATTAATGGAGTACTACTTAAACTAACCACATCAAATACCTTGGCACGTGGATTATGGAAAACGATAAGCTGGAACATGAAAAATACAATGCAGCTGGGGAGCTCTGTAGAAGCACACAATATCATAGGAGCAGCATCACAAGCATATGGCACTGAGACTGAAAGCTCAACTGCACAAAACAAAAACAGGAGCAGTAAAAAGCCTGTAGGTTTAATATCCAAAGATGCTTGCAATTTCTGCACCACAAGAAGTTACATGAAGTGAAAGATTTCAAAATGAAAGATGGAAGTCAAAGTCCTTGATGTGCCTGACAAAATCCGGGAGGCATGACTTCACTGGTTCAGACAAATGAACAAGACGAATGAAGGGAACCTGGAGAAGACAGACAGGTGGCATGCAAGTGGACCTTACTGATGCCTCTGACAGATGACGATAGCAGATGCTTGAAAGATGATCCAACTCCAGTTGATGGAATAAGGAAAGAATATGAAGGTTGCAGCCACCTTCATAATAATGAGTAATGAGTATGAAGCTAATAGCTGAAATGAAGTTCCCATCCATTGTTAGGTACCACATTAAGAGTCAAGACTGGGGATGGTAGAAGGCTGTCTATCAGAGGAAAAAACTCTCAGAAGACTAACTAGCTAACTTTTAGACTTCAGGATAAGAAAAAAAAATCTGTATGGTTTTTAATTTGTGGATGTACAAAAACAGAACTCTTATGAACATGTAATGAGTTTATCAACAAACCAGATGTTTTTGATGTTTCTCTCTATTAAGATATTAAAAAATATGCAATAGTCAAGTCTCTAATGGGAAAAGATGAAGTTGGTAAGTCTGGGATAACAAATTCTTCTGTATTTTCAATATCAGTAGTCCTCAGAGTGCTTTCTGTTCTCAATATGCTTAGTACATCAACTGAATAATTTCTTAAAAACTGGCTGTTAACCAGTTTCCTTGTCATAACCAATCTTGGTGAAACATTATCTGGATATTCCAAGAATTTATGCCTTCTAGAAGAGGCAGAGATATTGGAGATATCACTGACAGATTTCTGATGTCTATGAACCAGTACTGCCTGAGCCAGGCTGGAGCTTCTGGGATGACTAAGGCCATGTTATATCTGACCTTCTATAACATATACGGAATTACAGAAATTGGGGCACTACACCTACAACACTGACTCCAGCTGATTAAGTTTGGGTTCTCAAGAAGATACCTTCCTAGACCTCACCTGGAACCAAACGCTTCTTGTCCTGTTCAGCTGCAAATAAACCAACAGTGTGTTTCAGCTGAATAAGACACTAAGACAACTTCTTTTTGTGGGGGAGAATTCAGGTGCCCTAATGAATACAGCATGATATAACTCTTCAATATGTTACAAATCATCAGATTTTAGAACAGAAGAGATTAATCTCTTCAAAGGGGAGGCCCTTCCTGCATATTCTCTAGGTCTTCTGGCAATCTAGGAGCTTGAAGCCATGATGCACCATGCATAGTAACTGTGGGTACATTGACTTTCCTAACTCCCCTTCAGCACATCATAGTCACTGTACTGAGCTATTTCAGAGGGTGGTTTTACTAAGCTGATTCCCAGATCAACTTACTGTGTCTTAACTGATCACTCAGCTCAGAGGGATTGATCCAATGGTGGCAACTTTACCACCATCAGTGTAGACGTGATCAAAGTTAAGTAGTAATGTTCTGTCATTATTATGCAGCACCTGAGCAAGCTGAAGCATATTAAGAAATGAAGTTCTTAAAGTTGAATTAAAAAATTGAAGGATTTTAGATTAAAGTATCTTCCATCGCCATAGAATATTCCACTACTAGTAGAAATAGTACAAAAAGAAAGCAAGCACATGGATACTATTAGATCCTGCTATTATTAAAGATAGTTTGCACCTTCATCCTTGAAGCAGATGACTTTTGGGGTTGTGGTTTTGATTTGTTGCCTTTTGTTTTGTTTTGTTTTTTTTTGTTTTTTGTTTTGTTTTGTTAATCTAGACAGGAGTCATGGCAAGGAGGTAACCTGGGATTCTATGCAAATTTAGAAATAATTTTAAATGGAAAGCAGACATATGACCATCTGACTCCAAAGTTATATAGATAACCAAGTTCATTTGACAATGAGTGATTTCATTTTCTGCAGCTTGAAAATCAAGTCCATTGGAACTGTCACAGTAGTTGACCAATTCTTTTTTTTACTGTGTTATGCAGATGTGCAAAAGCAAGAATGATTTTTGAAGCATCTTTGGTCACTGCTCTTTTTCTGCCTAAATTCTTATTGTGCTCAGAATAAAATTACTAACAACTACCCTAAAATATTACAAAGTCCTAAACACAAACAAAGAATAACGAAAATATCAAACAATCAAAATGGATTTGGCAAATGGGTCATTATTGGCATTATGATTTCTTCCTCACCTGAGCACTGAACAAATCACTGAACATCAACCAGACTGCTTCAGAAAGATTAAGTTTGTTCTATAAAGCTTAATCTTGAAGTTGACAAATATTAACTTAATTTCTGTAGTCAATATGTGGAAACAACTTACTGGCAATATTTTCTTTAGTCCACAGCGAACAAATTCATTCCTCAGGTGTATCCTAAAATCAAGATCTTCTGGAGAAGTGACAAGGGCATTTATAAACTGCATGCAAGCCACCTGTAATTAGAAATATATTTCTCAGCACACACCATTTACATGCAAGCAAATAAATACTTTATGTATTCAAATATTTAAACCTACTGGCCAAGTATAAAGACCCATACCAAAGAACAAACAAATTCTCATCCTACTGTTCAGCAAAGATCTTGGACCCATAACAGTTAAACTCAGTATTGGTTAACTTTACAGTGATTATAATCATTTTGCCAGGTTCCAAAGGGGCAGTTGTGTTAGTCTAGTAAAGAAAAAAAAGCAAGGAGTCTTCTGGCACTTAAAGACTAATAGATTTATTTATCGCATCAGCTTTCGTGGGAGAAAATCCTACTAGAGACGCTTTGAAAAGCTCTCCCATGAAAGCTCATGCGATAAATAAATCTGTTACTCTTTAAGTGCCATAAGACTCCCTGCCTCTTTTGTAACCATTTTGTTTCTACATATAACAAATATGCAAGATCAGCCCTTTGCACTGACAAGTATTCAAAAGCTGGTTTGACTTTAACCGTAACACCTTAAAGAGAGTCTTGAACAAGATGTTTATGGTTTTCATTTTTTGTCTGTGGGGAAGGGAATTTCAGCTTAATTCCTTGGTAAAGATAATGAAATGTAGCTTTTCTCCCCAGTGGATATCCATTATTTTTTGAAGACTTTCCCTTTGCGATGTACTTTGAGAATATTTCAACAAGATCTCAGTTACCAGAGGTTCATACATAAATATTACACTGCATAATATGAATTTTATTATCTGCTAAAATTTAGAACAAATTTGTCATTTACTGTAACACAGTGAATCGTGTATAAATATGTTTAACGAAATATCACACAGAGAAGACTAATTATCTGGCACTGTTTTTCCTGATCTAGACACAGTATCCATTAATGTAATCACAGTACACAAACATTTTCTTCACTGGGTATGGTGTTCTTTTGATTTGCTTTTAACTAAATGTGATAGCTATTTTCACATTTATAAATGAAATCTAGAAGAGCAAAAGGTTAGGCACATTAAAAAGCAATGGTGATTGTCTTATTGCAACACTTTAGACCACTCCTCAGTATGTCATTCATGTATATGACTAATTCAGTGATATTTATAAGCAGCTTAATTATGTTTCATTCATATCATAATGGTTTAACAACTTTCCTAGACAGGTGCATCCAATAGTAAACATTGTTCAATGTACCTACCTTAAGTGCTACGGCCAATATATAGAGAGAGAGAGAATTATATTGCTAGTGAAAGGTTAAGTTTTCTTTCTCATAAAAATAGACATGCTGGAGGATTTGTTTCATCTTCCCAGTATTTTTGTGACAACTGCAGATTACAATACAAATCAATAAAATGCTAATCACCAGGTATGTTTTGCATTACTCCTTCATAGCATTTTGGAAAATGCCTGAAGTCTCAGGCTACTGACTAACAGTTTAATTGAACAGCTGTGCATTTTAAATTGATTTATTTTAAAAACAGGCAGGTAATAACCTAATGCCAGAAGTGCTCATACACATAAGAAAACAGCAAGGGGACTCCTGGGAAATTCCTGGTTTGGTAGAAGATGTTAACTGCAAGTAAAAGCAGAACCAAAATAAAAATCAAAAGTAGCTAGGGAAATAAATAAACAACAGATGAAAAATACCCTTTCAGTTTTAATTACCTTCACTATTTAGTTTTAATCAAACACCTTAAAGAATGTGCTAAATTTGTACTGAAAAGCCCTTGGATAAGTGTGCCCTTCTATACAGCTGTAGCAAGCTGGTAGAAGCTATGGATGCTGTACAAACCCTTAAATATATTATCATTGTGCCTGCTTGAGCAATCCTTGTTATCTTACAACTGTGACATGACTGAACAAGCCAAAGTACATGTCCAATCGGATAGTAAGAGAAAGAAAAAGTGCCATCTGCTATGATTGTTTTTGCCAGAAGAAATTCTGGCTTAATGGCTTGTGTTAGTACATTACAAGTAAAGAGAACATTTTTGTCAGAAACAAGTTAATGAGTCTTGCAGTTATACCTTTGCTCAAGTGTATGTATTTGGATCAAGGAGATAATAAAATCAGGAAAAAAAACCTTGAAAAGGAACTTCCTTTATAACTTCTGTAAGAGTATGACTATAGCACAAGGAAGATAATATTCTGTGATACAAAACATTTATTTAATTGCCAGAAGTATTACAGAATATTAAAATAATGAAATTTAGTAACTTGCTCCAAATGGCAAAATACGATTAATAGTAATAAATAATGTTAGCCTGAAAAGTTAAACACCAAAATAAAAAAAAAATGTAGAGAAGAAAAATTGATTCATCAATTTTCCATGCATGTGGCTTTATGTTTTCAGATATGACCACTAATAAATGACAGCTGGTATCTAAAGTGAATTATTTTGTCAATATTCTACCATGTAACAAGCCATAAAGGTAGAGATCATATATGTATGCATATGTATTGTTATCATGAGAGATCAAGCAAATAATGACTATAAGACGTTTCCCCCTGTTTTACAGTTCAGCCTGCTTAATTGTAGAAGGCAGAACTAAAAATACCAATCTTGCATGCATTTTGGTCAAATAAAAATTTTGGTGTTTACCAAATTAAAAAAAAAAAAAAAACAATTTATCCAACAAATTCTACTTGGGCACATGGACTCTCAACCTATGGTCATTTTTTTTTTCCACCGAAGTAAAATTTAAATTAATTTAACTATATTTGAACTCTGAAACTGAGGGGAGAAACCCTTGCAATTCACACACATCTTGGCATCAACACTGTCTTTAAAAATATATTTTGGATTCACACAAAAAAACTTTTTAAAATTCCAATTTGTAACAAAGTCCCTGGGTGTGCCAGTGCATCAAGACAGAAAGAAGTTTATATGCTGGCACACAAGCAGTGATGTATGTGAGCAGCCAGATAGCATCCTGCCACAGTATGACCACCTTGTTTCAGAAAGAAACTTATCTATCCCAAAGGGGTGAAAATCAAAACCTTACGAGGCCCGAGTAGATAATGAGACTAGACACTGACCAAATAGTAAATCCTAGTCAACAGTTAGAGTGAGCATGATGCTCATGCTAACAACAGTAAAAAGTGCAACACAGTGTGGGACTGAGCTCACATGGGGCATCCCACCCAAAAATGACACTATCCCCCAAGCACAAAATAAACCTTGTAGCTTATCTGGATACTTGCCCCAGCATCCACTATGCTTGTGCTTGGCAATAATTGCAGGAACATAACTTTAGCTATATATCTGCATGATTACATCTGGACGTTGACTGGATAGCACAACCCAGTAGAGGAATATCCTCCATTCATTGTATTTGCGTAACATATACTGAATTTTGAACAACAAAAGTTCAGAGCACATTAAGGTGCCAGGAAAAAGTAAGCAAATTAAGGAAATTCACATTATGCATTAAATCACCAATACATGAGCGTAACACAAAGCCAATATAGCATTTTATTTGGATTACAGGTGGACTTAAGATTTTTAAACCCCTTCTTTTGAATTCATCTGAACATGAACTTAATACTTTCACTATGTAAAATTAAGTTACATTACGTTTTAAAATATATATTTTAACTTCTAACAACAAAAGTCATCTAAAATTTCTTTTAAAGCAAATTTCTTTTTATGTAACATGCACAGAACAATTCTATGTTGTTTGCTTGTCTATTGGTGCACCATAACATAATTCAAGACTAGTCAGTAAAAATAGGGGTCTACAGTCCCCAGAATTTTCTAAAACTGCTTTTATTACTGAAAACGTTAAAAAAAGCCATGTCTAACACAACCAATGTACTGTATGCCTGCAAACCTCTTCAAATATTTAAGTCTTCTTGATACTGTATTCATAGATGTTAACTGTTAGAAAACAAGTTCACTTGACAAACAAGAACTCCTGTGACACTTTCAAAGACTAGAAAACTTATTTATCACATGAGATTACATGGGAGAAAATTTCAGTTTTTTCAGATGCTTTGCAGATGGAGAACCTACAGAATGGGAAAAAATACTTGCAGGGAAGTATGTAAATCATAGGTCAGATCAGACTATTTAAGCAAATCAATGCAGTAGTTTAGATTCAAAACACTGGATCTAAAGTATGGCACTGATTTGCTTTAACAATCTGACCTGATCCTATGACTTACACACTTCCCTGCATGTATTTTCCTCCCATTCTGTAAGCTCTCCATCTGCAAAGCATCTGACAAAGATTTTCTCCCACAGAACCTCATGAAATTAATCTATTTATTAGTTTTTTAAAACTGCCACAGGACTTTTTGCTTGTTTTGCTGAACTAGACTGACACGGCTACCACTGTGGAACTCATCATCATGCAAGTTCCTTCGAGTTTGTCTAATTACCATGACAACAATGAATTTTTTTAAACTGAAATATAGAAAGGCACAAATTTACACTGAAAACAATTGAATGATATTAAAATAATTGAGCTGATTTCACTTCCTAACTTTTTTTTAAACTTATTTTAGACAAGGGACAATTAGATCATGTTAAAGATACAGAAAACTAACCTGCAACTGCAAAGCTTCATGGTTCTCCAATCCTTCCACAACTGGAGAAAAACGTTCTCTGTTATTTCTCTCAGCTGCAGTTGTTATAGCTCCTAAAAGTTTGTCCCGACTGAGAGAGAGAGAGATGAATTAATAGGTAGTTTACCGCAGAGCTACTCTCTGACTTGCCCTGTAAATATCCATGTAGTCACTCACAAACGCTGCATCTCTGAGATCAACTGTACATTAGAAATTCTGTGTGAGGTATTAAATAAAAACATTCAATGACTTCAGAATGCCTAGTATACTCCAAAATGAAAATTTGGTCAAGATATATGGGAAAACGTAAAGACTCTTTTTTTTTTTTTCCAGTCTTCTTGACTAAAGATGATATAATTTCAGAGAAAAACAGTATTTTGCATCCTTTACTATTTAAATACTAGTGGTATCTTTGACTGGACATCGGTATCAGCGTTTGATATATATGTACACTGCTTATTGTTTAGCTGTTTGGTAACATCATCATTTAATCTCAAACATGAAAACATATCTAGATTTAAGATCCTTGCCACGTAGTTAAATAAAGGATTTTTATCAAAAGCTTTTTAAAAAATACAGTTATTGGGCCCATTTGGTCACCTTTATCTCTCATTATTTCTGCAAATATTCTAATAGGTTAAATAGATACAATTACTCCCATAGACCCATAATGGTTTGAACCATATGTAGGAAGGAGATCTTCTAATCTATTCTTAGACTGCCTTTGAATTTCTCTGGAAATGAAGTACAGCTCAGTCGTCACTAACTCAATGCCTCTACCATAGCCATTTTAAGGATGGCAGCACATAGGGACTTTATGTAATTTTCACTGACAAACAAAATGCTTCCTATTCTCATTTGTATCTGTTCCTTCACAATTAAAACTTTTTTAACATTTACTTGGACGTTAAAGATATCAGTAAAGTTGCAATACAAGCAAACTATTCAACAGCTCGAACAGATCACAATACCAACAAATTTATATTTGTGTTATAAAAAACAGTGAACTGAACATCTCTTACACACACACACACACAAAAAAAAAAAACCCTTCCAAGTACCTTAAAATGAACAATGAGTTCTGTGGCACTTTTAAAGACTAACAAATTGAAACGTGTCACATTAACTCTGTGTTTATTTTGTTGAAGAAGACTAACATAGCTACCCCCCCGGAAGTTGAGTCCATTAATAAATGAGGTATGTGTCAATATTTTAGTATGAAAGAATATCAAACCAATTTTTAAAAACTATTTCAACTGACTTATTGAAACTCTGATTCTCTCAATTTAACAGAGAATGCATTTCTTTTCCCATATACCAAAAATCAGAGTACAAGGGAGGAAAAGATTACTAAATACATATTGAAAAAGAATGTCTAAACTTATGTTATCAATGGCCACCTTTTTACACTACCACAAAAGAAAATGAAAACTAACACAGTAGCTTATAACATGCAAAAGCAATGTGAATATTTACCAATGACTTCTCACACAGCGCAACACAGGAGTAGACAAAAAGAGTAATTCAGGTACAATAATTAATAAGTTTATCACTTCAGCATATTACTTACATATTTTCGTCTCCAACAATACAAATGGCAGAAAGTATTTTTACTGTTTCCGTCATCATGTTTGGTTGCTTTGGATCAATTGCTCTTGCTAGTAATAAAAGGCTTCTTTCATCTCCTACAATTCTTTGCAATCCGTACTTTAGAAAGAGAACATAGTTTAGTGAAAACATTATTTCATCCCCTCATACACATATAACCTGAGTACCCAAGACAGGACTTAAACACACACACACACACACACACACACACACACACACACCACTTAAGTATTCTCACTTCAATGGAAACCTGCTTCAGCACAATAACAGCATTTTTCCTTGGGCAACGAATTCATCCTTTAAACTACAGACTGCCTCCTGAAAAGGTAACTCCTATTTAGTCATCTGTCCTGAACTATCAAACTGAACCAGATAACACAACGAATGGTTCCTCACTTCTGCGCACCTTCATTCTATGACCATATGTTCCATCAACACAAGAAAAGAAATATAGGGTATATCCACACTAAAAAAACCTGCAGCAGCTAGCCATGCCAGACAGGGTAAGTCTATACTGATAGCAGCAAAATTGCCACCATCAGCGCGATCTTCTGGGTGCAATTGAGCAGTCTGTGTAAACCCACTCAACCACTCTGGAAATTGCCATATCAACTCCAGCCCCAGAACCGGAGTTGCTGTAAGGCATTTCCACTCAGCTTATCTCTAATATATAGAGATGGACTAGTACGTCATCGGGAGATATGCAAGGTGTTTTATGTACCTTGTGTATTTCCCATCAACTACCACTGAAAAGCAAGGCAAGTAAAGACTAGGGCTTAGTCTTATGAGGCTGTTTAATTGCTGTGCAGACACCAAGGCTTGGTCTGGAACCTGGGCTCAAGGACCTGCAAAATGGATTCATTGAGGGAAAACAAACAAGTGGTTTATTTTTTTTAATCATTCGATAATTCAAGTACTAGAGGTATGTGTACCACTGATGATTTAAAAAACCAAAAAACTGAAACACACAAAGAACTGGGCAGGGCCTTGATTAGCTCCAGCTGCCAATTAGCTGCAAGTAACCCGTGCTCAGCTATAAGCGGAAAAGGGACTAGCTGAGCTTGGGGCTAATACACTGGCTTTCTAGAACTCTCCAGAAACCCTCGCGTCTGACTGTGTCACACATCCCTCCCCACCACTCAACACTACAGGGCTGGGCAACTTGGGCTTCTAAACAATGCACCAGAGACAGGCCATCTGAATTGTTGTAGTGGTTCTCAGCCCTGTGTTGGATGGTAAAGTGGAATGGTTGAAAAAGCAGAAGCCATCTGGCCACCCTTGCATTCTTTTCTTTGTTCCACTGCATCCACAGAAAGCAGGCATCGTTAGGGGAGGGAGTCTTTTTACTCCCCTCCCTTTTTTTTTTTCCCTCAGACACCCCCTTCTTTAAAGGTCCCCCTCGCTGCAGGCATCTATCAACCTGTGTGACTTTGGTGCGAACTCACAGACACACTGGTCTCATTTTTCATTAAATCATGCCTATTTATTTAAGGGGAAAAGGACTGGGAAATGGGATGGAGGAATCTTATCACTATAACAAGATAGCTCAGTAAAAGACATTAAAAACTTATTAGAACAACCAGCATTACAACATTAACACCCAAGGCCCCTATTTGAAGTACACTTGAGGCCCCTGTACCAGGTAAGTTGACTGTGCTCTCCCAGATTTACCCCAGATGAATGGTAAGTGCCCCTCCACAGGTAAACGGCAAGTGCCCCTCTCTCCTGGGACCCCCATTTCCCACACTTTCATTCAGGGCCTCACAGTTCAAATCAAATCAAATCAAATCAAATCAAATCATAGGGCTGGAAGGGACCTCATGAGATCATCAAGTCCAACCCCCTAGGAATTGAACCCAGGCCCTTCTGCCTGTTAAGCAGAGGTGCTAGCCACTACACTATTTGCAGGGTTGCTCTTCGCCAGATGGCATGGACACCGAAAGTCTCCCAACAGATCCCACGAGGTCCCGGCCAACCCGATCCAAACATCGTTTGGCAACTTCTGGGCCTCCTTCTGTCCTGTCCTTGAGCAAGAGTCTGTTCATCCCTATGACAAAGTCTTCAAGCGGGAGCCAGCTCACAGTTCTCTCTTTCGCTCTCTGCTCCAGGTCTTCAGGGATTTCCTGCAGCACCCATCCACTTCAGAGCCTGCCAGGGATCTCTGTCTCCAGCCTGAATCTCTGATTCAATAGAACCAGAAATTCAGTTCTATGTCTCTGTCCAGGAGACCCTGAGGCTCCCTTTCCCCCTTCTCTGGATCACTATCTGAGGCAGGCCAGAGGTGCAGATGCCAGCCTCTTCACCACAGGGAGTTCCCTGACACGCAGCGCCAACACAGGGAAAGCCAGCCCAGGGAGCCCTCTCTCCTCTCCCCTCAGAGATCATTCCTTAAAAACTAACTCCCTTGTCCAATAACTAGGCCCCCTTTTTCACGCTGCTAGACTCACCCTCCAATAACAGGGTGGCCTTTTTTGCGCCCATGGTCTGCCTCATTGGCTTACATAGGTGAAGGTTCTAGAGCTGCTGCTTACAGCGGAGGCTGCCATGCTTCTCTGTTGCTGGGCAGATCACTGTTGCTGGGCAGATTTCAGTTGCCAGCAACCTCCAGCTCCTCAGCTCCCTTTTCCCTGAGCAGCACTAAACATTCACTTCCCACATTAACACCACAAAATACATTCAAACACAACCAAATACATAACCAGTGATTTTACAATGGATATAACCACTATCTAACTAAATTTACCCCAACAGCATGATCAGTCACATGGATAATTTTTTAGTCTAGTAGTTAATACCTGAGAGTTTCCATGACCCACTTGACAGCAAGGCAATCTTTCCCCAACACTGCATACTTCCATTACTTCAAAAGGAGTGTCCTGCTGAGGTACAGCATGGGGTGTTCATCTTCTCCCAGCAGCTGTGATAGGACAGACTCCAATCCTACCTCACATGCATCCGGTTATAACAAATACATTTGTGAAGTCTGGGGCCGCAAGTACAGGGTTACTGCAGAGGGCTGCCATAGGTCTTGAAGGCTTCCTTGGCCTTGCCAGTTCCTTTCCCCATGTCAAGGCCCTAAGCCTTTATCAGGTCTGTCACAGGACTTGCTCTCATGGCAAGATGAAGGATGAAGCACCAGTAATATCCTACTACTCCAAAGAATGCTCAGATCTGTTTCTTCAGCTATGGTCAGGGCCAGTTTTGGATGACCTCCAGTTTATTCACCTGGGGCTTCACTATACATCTGCCCACCATGTATACAAGGAATTTAGCTTCTGAAAGACCTATGGCACACTCAGCTGGATTTGCTACAAGGACAGTCTGCCTCAGGATATTAAGTACTCTTCCACCTTCTCTGGATGGGTTTCCTACTGACGTATGGATAATGACATCCTCAAGGTATGTGGCTGCACAGCTGTCATGGAAACAAAGCTTGCCCATAAGCTGTCAAAAGGTGGCTGGGCTCCTTGTAGTCCAAAAGGGAGAAGAGTATAGTCCTCTTGAAAGTTAGAAGGTATGCCTCTGCATCATTTTCTGCAGTCATCCTTGGTAGGTAGCTGGTGGTTTTCTAGGGTTCCTTTCCATTAGACCCATGAGCTGTGGTGGTCAGGGTCTTTAGCGAGTCCATCACCTCTCTTAGGAGTGCTCGGTCCTGGGCTACTTGACTTATTAGTTTAGCCTCTTGTTGCATCCTCACTGATTCCTTCTAGGCAGCCATCTGGGCCCTGGTGGCCCCTACTGTAGCCTGTACTAGTGCACTCACCACATCATTCATTACAGTAAATGTAATAAAACATTTTAATACATCCACTTTTTTTTTTTCCTTTTCTTCCCCAGGTCCGTGTGTGCTTAGTCTGCTGACCTGACAAATCCCTCCTCTGAAACCAGCTGTGACAAAGTTACTCCTGGCTTGTTTCTCTCAAGCCTCCAGGCTTCAGAAAGGTACTTTGCCCCCTACGTGCAGGTTTCTTCCCCTTTCCTCAGTCTTTGTACCTGTGGGGCTCTTCCTAACCAGCCTTCTGCTCTTTCTCTAGAGCAATCAGGAACAGTCAGCATGTACTCACCAAGGGTGAATCATGTCTAACCAACCTGATTGCCTTCTGTGATAAGATGACTGGACATTTGGATGCAGGAATAGCCATTCATATGATATACCTCGACTTTAGCAAAGCTTTTGATACTGTTTCCCACAGTATTCTTTCAGCAAGTTAAGGAAGTATGATTTGGATGAATAGACCGTAAGGTCGACAGAAAGCTGGCTAGATTATCAGGCTCAGCAGGTAAGGATCAAGGGCTCAATGTCTGGTTGGCAACCAGCAACTAGTGGAGTGTCCCGAGGTCAGTCCTGGGGCTGATTCTGTTCAACATCTTCATTAATGATCTGGGTGATGGGTTAGATTGCACACTCAGTGAATTCGCAGATGGCAGCATGCTGGCGGGAACAGTAAACATGCTGGAAGGCAGGGAAACAATTCAGAGAGACCTAGACAAATTGTTGCGTTGGGCCAAATGAAACCTCATGAGGCTCAAAACAGATACATTTGAAGTCCTGCATTAGGAGAGAAAAATCCCATGTACTGATAGAGGCTGTAGACCAATTGGCTACGTAGTAGCACTACAGAAAAGGACCTAGGAGTTATGGTAGATGGAAGGCTGGATATGAGTCAACAATGTGCTCTTGTTGCCAAAAAGGCCAATGTCATAATGGGCTGCATTAGTAGGAGTGTTTGTCAGCAGATCAAGCAATGTGATTATTCCCCTCTATTCAGTGCTGATGAGGCCACTTCTAGAATACTGTGTCCAGTTTCAGGCTCCGCACTACAGAAAGGATGTGGACAAATTAGAAAGAGTCCAGTGGAGGGCAACAAAAATGATTAGGGGGTTCAGGCACTTGACTTACAAAAAGAGACTGAAGGAACTAGGCTTATTTAGTCTGCAGAAGAGAAGACTGAGGGGGGATTCGATAACAACCTCCAACTACTTGAAAGGATGCTCCAAAGAAGAGAGAGCTAGGATGGTTCTTAGTACCCACCAAGGAAAAAACAAGAGCAATGGTTTCAACTTGCAGCTAGGGTAGACAAGGATGGATATTAGGAAAAAACTCTCTCACTAGGAGAGTGGTGAAGCACTGGAGTGGGTTACCAAGGGAAGTGGTGGAATTGCCATCTTTGGAAACATTTAAGGTCCAGTTAGACAAAACTCTGGCTGAGCTGATTTAGTGGAAGTGGCCCTCCTTTTAAGTAAGGGGTTGTACTAGATGACCTCATGAGGTCCCTTCCAATCCTAAGGTTCTCCAGATCCTTCTGCCTCCCAACCATACCCTGCTTACTCTTACACAGTACAGTAGCTCTCCTCACTGTCACACTCCAGCTAACCCCTTTCTCTCAGAGGAAGGCTTTTTAACAAGTCCTGGACTGGGCCTTGATTTGTTCCAAGTGTACCTGCTCAGCTACAAGAGGGAAAGGACCTTGCTGAGCCTGCGACTAATATACTGCCTTTCTAGAACGCTCCAGAAACTCTCCAGTCTGACACTGGCACACTGTTTACCAGAATATGAAATCCCAAAACAAAATTTAAAAACAATATTTCTCAAGATGCACAGCACCCACAACTTGCATTGTGGTCAATGATGGCTGAGAATTCAGTACCTCTAAAAAGTTAGATAAGCATTTATCGTGCACAGAATTAAGTGATGTACTTTGAACATCCATGCTTGAATACAATGGCAGAGTGACTATATCATCTGTCTTATAACTATTAATCATTTCTACTCTTTCACAGTGTTCTGGGGTTTTTTTCCCCCCCAGTTATAGAAACAGAGCTGCAAGAAGGTCTCCACAGTCTGCTCACCAAATGTTGTCTTGACATTTCTTCCAGTGAAAATACCATGTTATTCATTTTCATTCCCAAATTCATGGGTTTTGTTTTAAATATTAAAATTGAGTAATTGTCTTTAAAACAATTATTAGCCTAAGAAACAGTTGATCCATTAATTATGTATTTTGAGTTTTACTGCTCCACACCTACAATAACATTAACCCAAGATTCTCAGTTGCCTTCAAAATGTCTGAAAAACAAACTCTACCCATTAACCTCCAGATGACAATATCTTAGAAATAACAGCACCAATTTTCACACTCTCTAAATAACCCCATACTATTGTTCTTGCTCCCCCTCCAGCCGTCTCTTTAGACTAGAAAGAAGAGACAACCCTAAGGACTTCCTATTCTCTTCAACTCCACATAGTAGGAAGAAAAATTTGGGGGAGACCTTTTTGCATTATCATTATTGCATTTCTACAGAAGCATTACAAATATTTACTTAACAAGCCAATTCATTTGATCCACAGCTACCCGTTACATGTCTTTTTTTATTTCTGCTTCCCCTAATGAATTCAGAAGCAGTCAACAAAATGATGACTGAAAGGCCCTTTTGCCTTACTCAAGATACATGAACTGGACATAAGTCTCTGCTACATCCTCATCCTCAGGTCACTAACACACTAGTGTGAATAGGAAAAAGAAGTGCAAATATCCCTATTAGATCCAATACATCAAGCTTCATTATTGCAATTAATTCTGCATGGAACAGGAATGTGCAATGAAAGTGCCTAAAACTAACAAAAGGTATTTATCTTACCTTATTATTCATAAATGCTTTGAGGCACTGAATAAGCTTGTATTGATTCTTCTTGTCAATACTTTCTTGCCTTGAAAGAAAAACCAAAAGCATTAACTGAAGTCAAAACTGTAACAATACTTTCCATCTCACACCCCAATATTTCTATTCTTACTGTTTCTTGTCCAGAAGCCTTTCCAGAACATCCAACAGAAGCCCGAGACCTTCATGTCCAAAATTGTTAACCCAGCTGTGGAAAAAGTAAAATACATTAATTTAATCAATGTATTTATTTTTCTATATTGTATATATAAACCCAAGATACTAGTTTAAATACCACTTAAATATAATGATATATAACCCCTGATCTTTGGTCACAGACTCTCGTTGGCTTTGACGATGACAAATAAAATTTGTATTAAGGTACACAAATCCATTGTTGATACATGGAAAACTACTTGACACATTTAAAAGCAGAACATTAAATATCTGCTTTCCACAAATTGCTTCAGGCTCAGTACATTTCTTCTGTAGATCTTAAAATTCAGTTCACTTTACCATGCCAATACCAATCTAAGGTGGGCAGGCAACGGACAGTTCGGGCACACAAATCTAACAAGAGGATTCTCCCTGTTCCCTGGGCCAGGCCTTAGTATTTCAAGTGGATCAACAGGTGCAGGTATGAAGTCAGTGAGCACTCAATCCTTCAGTACTCTTTCAAAAATGAACAGGGTCATCTTACGACCAGCAAGAGACAATGGGCTGAGCAAACAAAGGCCATTAGTGCCATTAACCAAATGAGAGTAACCAACGTTCCCTCTAAGGCAGGAGTCTCAAACTCAAATCACCACAAGGGCCGCATGAGGACTGGTACATTAGTCCAAGGGCCGCACCACTGAAACTTTTCCATGCAACAATATTGCAAATATCAGTAACAGTAGCGTTGTTGCAGGCCACAGGAAATAGCTTTAGGGGCTGCATACGGACTCCAAGCCATGTGTTTGAGACCCCTGCTCTAAGGGGCCAACACAGCTGAGCAGCATGTGCTGCTCACTGCGCCCCCCCCACAAGCTCCGCTGCCTGGAGTCACTCCAGCAGAGCAGAGGAGCCCCCGGGCGGGAGAGCCTTGCAGGCAGAATCCAGCCCACAGACCACATGCTTGACACACTTAGCAATACCTGAGAAAACAAGCAGAGTTAGACTACTCTCCATTACCAAGTTGCTGAAACACCTTTATGACATAAACAACATCTTTCCTTCATTTTATACAGACTTCCGAGTTTCATAGGTAATTTCCTACAAAAGAAATATGTGCACCCATTGCAAAGGCACTTCAAGATGTAGGTTCATTCAGAATGCCCTGCAGTGGAGCCACAAGACTGCTCCCAAGGTTTAAGAGCCATGCATACATGAACAAGAGAAAAACAAACTAATGACTAATCTACTATTTAGCAAGGGAAGAGAGCTAATAAAAGATGGATCCAACAAAGTTGAGGATGGGATAGCTATTTTGCTTCAGTCTTCATTAAAAAGGTCAATTATGCCCACTTTTCTAACAGGGTCTTCAAACAAGCTTACTTAAATTGTCATGTATTAGTGGTACTAAAAAGCATCAAAAATTTTAACTACTGTATATACTTGTGTATAAGCCAAGATTTTTTGTGCCAGAAAATCCCTTTAAAAAAGGGCACTCAGCTTATACAGGGGTCAGGCCAGCAAAGAGCAGCCCCAGCCCAAGAATTTTTAAGTCTCCCACCCCAAGCATGCTCAAAGGGAGCCCCAGCATGTGTCCGGAGCTGCCATGTTGGGGTGTCAGTCCCAGCAGGGGTTAAAGTAAGGGGCCGAAGCAGCCAAGTAAGGGGGCACTGGATGGGGGCATTTGGCCTGAGGTTACAGAGGAGGTCAGGAACAGAAGAGGAAACAGTGGCAGGGCCCTGGAGTTGGGGGGGGGTGTCTCAGGGACTGCAGGAAAGGTGGTGACTGTTCCTGGGGGTTGGGGAAGGTGTCAGGGAAGGCAGTGGAAGCTGAGACAGTTCCCAGGGGGTTAGGAGTGTGTCAAGGACTGCAGAAAAAGTGGCGATAGTTCCTGGAGCTTGCGGGGGGGGGGGTGTTGGAGACAACAGTGGAAGTGGCAGCAGGGTCAAGGGGTTTGGGACAGTGTCAGAGACTATGGGGAAAGCAGTGACAGTTCCCAGGAGTTGGGAGGGTGGGGTCGGGAACAGCAGCGGAAGTGGTGGCAGGGCCCAGGGGTTTGGGAGGGTGTTGGAGAGTCCACAGAAGCCGACAGCACAAGGTGTGGATAGTTAAGGGTCTGAGGCCACGGAAGGGGGGTGTTCAGCTTATACACAGGTCATGCATTTTTCCCTGTTTGGGGGGCTCAGAACGGGGGAGGGGGGCAGTTATGCATGGCCTGGTTTATACACAGCCACACTCAGTAAGTCTACATAACAAGAACTCCTGCGCTGTTCTGTGGCATAGGCACCGGGCTCTCTCTACATAAAAATATTGTCCCATTTCTTACTTTAAACAGCTTCTCTAATACACAAACTTCTCTTAAGACAGGTCTGTGATATGGCAGCAAGCAAGGACTTCAGGTACTAAACTCTGTCTTCCAATACTGAAGAGCTGACAAACTAATTAAAAGCAATGATTTCAAGAAGATAGCAGCAACATTTTTCTTAACTCATCATGCTACAATCTGTAGCTGCTAAAGTACTATCTCCGTCTATTAATTTGTGATTCATATATTGATCAGTTATTTAATTTTCAGTTTAAGAAAAATAATCTTAGCAAAATTATGAGGAAAACGAACCTCAGAGGCAATTATCCAGTTTTGATTCAATCAACTTGATACAAAAAAATTTTGAAGTCTAACCCATGGCCAGGTTTCCTATCAACAGCTGATAAGTTTTAACCATTTCTTTTCCATTTAGATAGCGTGAGGAGGTTGCCAGTTCTGAGACTATTTCTAGACCCATAAGATACTCCTGGTAGCAGAGTGCATCCAAAAACAACTGCATTCACTGACAGTAGGTGGCAAAACAATGCATCAAACATGCAACTCGAATACCTGACAACCCCAAAATCACTTTAAAAGCAAAAAAAATCAATGTCAAAGAAAGTTGACTCGAAAAAGGTCATTTTAAACACTAATTTTCATTCAGAATTCTATTGTTAAGTCAACAGATATCACCGATAAATAATAAAATCATGACTAGCAAAATCTATTCTCTACAGAACTCATGGTATTATAACAGTGTTTCCCAACCTTTTCTCTGCCATGGCACACCTTGATACCTTTAATTATTCTGAGGCACACCACCATATAGTCTCCAAATGAACTCATGAATATTCATGAGCCAGCCCAGAATTCATGTAGTTTTCCAAAAAATTCTGTGACATACTTGCTCAGCCTTGAGGGCACACCTGTGTAACATGGCACTCTGGTTGGGAAACAGTGTATTTTAAAAGATGACAATTAAAAACTTATTCAAACCACTACCACCATCAGGTACTTGACGTAGAGACAGCAAACAATTGCACTGCATCACACACTGGCAATCATTTGTGTTGGGAATTTATTAAATTAACACACACACACACACACACACACACACACACACACACACACACACTCCCCCCAGTCTGAAAAGTTTAAGAGAGTTTGTCGATACAAAACAACTGACACTGACTTGTTTTATTATGTGTGTAGTTCTGTAATACATTTCTTAATTTAAAAAGTTAGGAGGATTTTACAATATTGAAATATTTTACTGGCAATTATATTGATAATCCATGCCAAAAACATCCCTTGTTGTTGGTTAAAATCCTGCATATCACAGAAAGAAGTGTTAGACAGACTCATAGACTCTTAAGATCACAAGTCTGATCTATTACACTTTGCAGGCCACACAACCTCACCCACACACACCTACAATAAACCTCTATCCTATGGCTCAGTTATTGAAGTCTGCAAATCATGATTTAAAAGACTTAAGAAACAGAGAATCCACGAGCAAGTGACCCATTCCCTGTGCTACAGAGCAAGGCAGAAAACCTCCAGAGCTCTAGCCAATATGTCCCGGGGGATAATTACCTCCTGACCCCAAATATGGCTATCAGTTAAGCCCTGAGCAAGTTTCTCCAGCCTGTCACCCAAGAAGAAACTCTGCAGTAACTCTGAATCCAACCCCTTCCAATCTTCCTTGACAGGCCACTGGCAGTCAAAACTCCGCCTATTGCCAAAGTAGGCCACCCCATCATACTGTCCCCTCCATACATTTACTGAGCTCAGTTTTGAAGGCAGCTCCCCTTGGCAGGTTATTCCAGAACTGGACTCTTCTGATGGTTGGAAACCTGGGTCTAATTTCAAGCTTAAATTTCCTGATGGACAGTTTGTATCCAATTCTTCTTGCATCAAATAATTCCTCTCCCTCCCTGGTATTCATCCCTCTGCCGTATTTAAAGAGAAAGATCATATAGCCCCCCAAGCTTCTTTTGGTTAGGCTAAACAAGACAAGCTCTTTAAGTCTCCTCTCATAAGGCAAGTTTTTCATTCCTCAGACCATCCTTTCAGCCCTTCTCTGCAAATATCAGCTCCCTAATTATGCTAGAACTCAGAAGCTGAAATCAGTTTCTCTCATTTTGATCACTCAGGAAGGCATGCTCTACAACAGAAGTCTTCTGCTGACTAGTTCCAGGTTGTGAGTAGCTAGTCAAATATTTTTGGTCTGTTCAGTAACACTGCTGCCCACTTCACTGGATAATGTTTCAATTATGCTGCTAAACTGGTTATTGCTGCTTGGATTAAAGTGCTAGGTTTCAGCCACAAGTCAAATGTGTGATCATGTGATTCTGCTGCCTAGATTTATCTTGAAGTGGAGAAGGTCCCTTTCTGAATCAGATAAGGAACATACACAGCATATATATAAAAAAAAAATCCTCTCCCACCCTCTATGGGTGGTATGTGTCATCCTCAACCTTGGGTCCTCTACCAGAGG
>ML681991.1:35985675-36020024 GCA_007922195.1 Podocnemis expansa | reverse complement strand
CCTCTGGTAGAGGACCCAAGGTTGAGGATGACACATACCACCCATAGGGGTGAGAGGGGAATTTTTTTTTTTAATATATATGTCAATCAAATGTGCACGTTCAACAATTCCTGTATTGTAGCTATTTCAATTTTTTTGACCTTGTAAACATTTTGCAGTCAGTCTCATTAAAATCTGTATGAAATTTGTAGATTTTGCCAGAAGTCATTAAGAAATAATTCCATAACATCAAATATAAATAACAGTTGCAGTGGAGAGGCAGGCTTTTTAAAAAAAGCTAATATAAATAGAAATAATATAGAAGAGCTTATTTAAATTTGACATAGTTGCCACTGAATAGTTGCACTGCATGGGGTGGAGGAAAAGAAAAATAAGAAAGCTATGAGTCTTACTCTTATCAAGTAGTAGATTCCTCCTCTGCTGTACTCCACCCAAACATTTTAAAGCATGTTGCTGGTAAGGAATGCTTTATAATTTGTGCCCCTTTTTAGCCACCTCGCTGAATGGGAGTTATAGGGATCAGGGCTGGTCCAAATATATAGATGAACTAGGTGGTCACTTACAGCTTCAGACTTTAAGGGACAGCAAATTAGATGTGATATTTTTTCTCTATTTAAAAAGATATATTAATATGTTATCTCTTGCAACATGGGGGGGGGGAGGTGCCAAAATCATAGTTTGCCTAGGGTGCCGAAAACTCTTGGTCCAGCACTGACAGGGATATATTGTATATATGTTCCCCAGTGACATTTTTTCCAAACTACCTGAGTGCTGCTAAACTGTGTTATGGCTGTTTGCTGATGCATTGTATTGGATTTCAGAGAGGATCTCAAATATTGTCCCCATCTATGCTTGCACAGTTTTATCTCTGATTGAGAATTCTTTGTTCTAGTTGTATGTCCAGACATTGGTCATTTAATTCATTATTACTTGAACAGAACTATTATTTCTTCTTCATGTGCACGTCCCTGTGTCTGCTCAACTTCTGGTGTTTGTGTCTCTGTGCACCAATGATCAGAGACTTTTTTTGCAGTACTTACTCTGGTTGTGCATGCACAGAAGCAGCCTTGCGGTAGGCTTGGTGACTTTTAGAGTGCAGGAGATTCCTGCTGCCCCTCAGTTCCTTTTCAGTTGCCAGTGGTTGAAGTTAGAGCTCCCCAGCAGAGAGAGAAATCTTATTCTTCAAAACAAACAACATTAGATAGGTTAATTTAGTCATAGTTTACTTCATTCATCAGTTAACTGTTAGTTAGTTAAGAAAGAAACTTCATCATTACCTTTTTTCTTTCTACCAGTTTCTATCATGATTTCAATTAAAAATAATAATTTATTAAGATGCTGGAATCAGCAGGCTTTGAGAAGTGTTCCTCTTGTAAAGAAGCCATGCCCACCTCAGATGTGCATTTTCAGGGCACATGTTGCATAGAAGAGACACATGTTCCTCAAAAATGCAGCCTCTGTAATGATCTCAGTACAAGTACTAAAAAACCCTAATACTCAGAGGACTCTCTGAGACTGTATTCCGATGTTGGTCCTGACAAAACACCTTTGGAGAAGCAGCCCTATACTCGGTGACAGAGGGCTTCATCTCCACTTGAGACAGCAGTGCACAGATAAACGACGAGTCAATGAGTCTGTCTCCGAGGCAAGCTATCAGAGGCTAAAGGCTCCATAGGTACCCCTGATACACAAAGCCCAAGGATTGGCGACATCCAGGCAAGGAACCGAGTAGGAAACATAAATGCTCCTCTTCTAACTTGATGCTGAGAGAGGTCACAGTACTGGAAACTGCAGAGCACCTGAGAAACTCACTGACATTAAAAATTCACAGTTATCAAATAGTTCTTTAAAGGTTCACATTGCCAAAATTTCAGTTTTCAAAATCACATAAATGAGGGCAACATTTTTCTTCTCCGTGGACTTAGCCTTGGACTTACTCTTACAATTTGACATGATGCTGCCATTAGAATCTATGGCAGTGTACTCCTTGATAAACCTTTCTGAGAAAGTTTCTTTCCTGGTGGCTATTCCTTTAGCCAGGAGAGTAGGAGAAATTAATGTACTGATGGCCATTTCTCCATATACCAGTACAAGTGCCTTTATTAAAGGTACTGCATGTTAAAATAAAAGCAACCAAGGAATGACCAGCTTATGGTAAATCCAACTTTGTAACTGAAATATTCTTTCAAATGTGTAGAGAAATGCTGGCTCTTGAAAACAAACAAGAAACATCCTAGTGTATGCTTTTTGAATAGCAGCCTTCTTTCATTTTTTTTCTTATTTTAATGTTTTAAGAGCTGTCCCATTAGCACAATTTAGGACAGGCAGACATTTGTTATTGTTCCTTATATGTTGACAAATACTAAATTAGAGACTGCATTAGAGTTAATTCACTGTACAGAAATGTACATAGACTCCACAGAAGCAGCAGGGTATGGTTAACTGCTAGGTATTACTGATGTAGTGTACATGAAAAGAGAGAAGCTGGAGCTGGAAATTGTTTTTAATCAAACAGTCATTGAACCTAAAGCGAAGTTTCCATGCCCACACCCTCCTGAGAGTAGTGTGAAAGGGTCAGAGTGGAGGGTTTCCGGAGAGTTCTAGAAAGCCAATCTATTAGCTCCAGGCTCCGCAAGTCCCTTTTCCCATTGTTGTTGCTCCAGATTAATTAACCCCACCCAGGGCTCATTGAAAAGCCTTTGCACCAGATAAATGGGGTAGCAGGAGTGTGTGAGAGGAGGCAAGATGCAGTTGGAAGGCAGAAAGATCTAGAGAAGGAGGAGAAGGCTTGCCTGGAAGAGTCCCACAGGTACAAAAGCAGGGGGAAGAAAAAAACCCTGCCTGAAGAAGGGCCAAGGACCTTTCTTGGGCCTGGAGGCCTGAGGGAAACACACCCACTGCTAGAGGGAAGCATGGGACCCACCAAGGTAGCGGAGGAACGGTGTTAAAGTAGTTTCAATAAGTTTATTCGTTGGTTTTTTTTTGTTTTTTTTTTTTTTGTACCTTGATTGAGACGCTCCCAAAAAGTGTATCAATTGAGATGCTGGTTTTTTGTGAGCAAATCCGTAAAGATATTGGTGGAAGATGTTTAAAGTGTTTTATGTGCTAAAAGTTACTTAGCAGGTTAACTGAATGTAGTTTTTGAACATTCATGGGAGATGGATTGTATATGTAGACCTGCAAACTATAAAATGTGGCAACACTGTGTTTAGCATAAATGTAGTGTGAGAGAGAGAGCAATTAGTGCTACATTGCTATCCAAGCATGGTTAATTTGCCCTTTATCCCAAACCACTAAAAATGTTTAACACCTGAATATCATACATGTCTTAGAAATGATATGGAGCTTAAATTATCTCCTTCTGCAGACTGCATGTTGGGTTCATGAATTCAGCTGGCCATTCGATACAGCATTTACCACATCCAACCTAGAATGACAAATTTAATGCTGTAAACCTCTGGTGACATGGGCTGTATTATGAATCTACTGTGAATTGGCAAATATAGTTCTAACTGAATATAAATCAAATACTGTATATAAGTCTTGTGACACTGATTTTAAATGTCCCATTATTATTCCTGAATGTGCTTACAATTATGATGAATCCTGGCCTGCGATAGTCAAGCACAGTTTTTGCAGTAGGAAAGGATATGACTATTAGTATGCTTCCGTGGTGTGTGATAACATTGCTGCTAATATTCTTGAGTAATATATAGTCTCAAAAATCTTAGTGTGTAGAACCTTTTTGTTCTATCTTCTCAGTTGGTAATTATGTTGTGAACTTTATGGTATGACATTGAGCCAGAGTTCCCAACCTGAGGTGCATGATCCTCTTGGGAGAGGGCTCCAAAGAGTACGGGGCATCCGAAAGCCTTCAGTGATATTGAGTTTGTTTAGTATCCCAAGCCCTGCACAGGCCAAGCAGAGCAGAAGAGAAGACCCTTTAAACTCTGTACTATACTACTCTTTGCTGGCTGGATGCTCAGCCACAGTAAAGAAACAGCAGTCCAGTGCTCCACTCTCGCTGGAGTGGAGCAGCTGGCCCCCCAGTCCAAAGTTGGTGGTGCTTCTGGATGGAGGGAAGCAGCCCTGTGCTGGTGGAGGCTGGAGCAGTCCTGGCGAGCCTGCTTGTGCCTGTTTCCATTACTCTCAGTCAATGAAGGATGGGAAAATGCTGGGCCACTTGGAGCATTAAGCAGTGCCTGTGCCAGAGAAGACTTAGCTTCTTACTCACCTAAGAATAAAGTATTCAAATTGTAATTACTTGTATAATTTAGTGTAGTTGTTGTTGTCATTATATGTATTAATCAATATTTATATGTATTAATTATGGCTGGTGAGAGGGTAGGTTGGGAGCATGGGGGCTTGTTTTATTTGTGTTAATTAGTGGGGCTTTCATTCAAAAAGGTTGAGAACCACTTATCTTACTAAAAACATTAGAAGTTTCTTAAAATGGAAAATTGTAGGGAGTGGTCCCCCCCCCCAAGTAAGCAGGTGGCTCAAGATTGTAAGAATAAATAAGAAAAGCACCTGCACACCTAGTTCCTTCACCATCACCTGTTTCCTTAGTCACGTCTGATCTGCATGCCTTGTAGCATGATTAGTGCCCACGTGCATGAGCTGTAGCAGTAGTAGTCAGAGGGGCCAGGTGGTCATCAGCAGACTTTGTCATGTTTTGTGTTGGTGTGCATGCACTCCTGGCAGGGAGAAAACCACCTAGATTGCAGGTTGGGCTGCCAGATGAAAGCTTCTGTCCTCCTTAGAAATGAAGTCACTGGTTATCAGCATCCTTCATGTCATCTTGGGAGTGGTGGCTACAGTCCTCCCAGCCTTGGGGGTACATGTCTCTCTCCTCCATCTTTGGGGAAGATTGTTCTTCCCTTGTTGCCAGGACAGTATTCTGCATTTTTGTCTCTGTGGACAGCGGATTAGGAACAATGGTAGACCAGTGCCTGCTTCCAGAAGTAACCAGCAGCCAGCTCCTTCTGTGAAGGAGCCATTTCCTCTTATCTTGATGTTGGTGCTGTGGTCCCCTCCAGGTGGATTGCTTCCACGTTTTGGGAGGTATCCATATAAATGTTTTCAATGAATGCCTCATGTCACAAATGTTTCTTAGCCTAGCCAACTCTTCCTGTAGATCTCCTGTTGAGAGATTTTACTATTTGACCCCTCTCATGCTGAAAGTCTTCCAAGTCTGGCTTTATGTATCAGAAATTGACACCTGGACCTGAGTAGAGGGCTCCACAGTCAGTTTCTCTGCCTGGATGCAGGGACCCAATGAAGTAACCAGTAATAGTGTTGGTACTAGTAATGTGGCCTTTCTCACCATGATTTTTTTTATTACTTCCTCTCAATCTCAGAGCTTAAGGTAATAAATTTTGAACAGAAGCTTTTCATGCCCTGCACTTGTTGATTAGTTCCACTCTCTTTTGTAGCCCAGGTGATGGTCATGCCTCTGAATACATGCACAATGCAGAACTGAGACTGTGTGGCATCTTGGTCTTCCCTGTTCCTAGGCTTTCAATTTTTTATAGACTAGGTTGATGACTTTTCACTAGAAGTGTTAATATAGTTAGTTGTTACTGCCAATGTCTTATTAATTCTGAGCTCTAAAGAATTTAACTTTCTTTTGGGAGTATTTCTGGTGTCCAAGTTGGTCAAAGTAGGTCATCTGTAATATTTAAATTCATGAAATGTGTGTGAAACCTTAAAATATTAATGGTTGTTTGGGTGCCCAATTTATTTTATGTACTTAGTAGTTGAGTTCTTGATGCTGGAAAATTGCATCCAAAGGTCAGGGCTTGGACAGGTGTCCTGTATTTGGGGGGGAAGGTGGGAGAAATCAACCCCCAAAAATGAAAATCCCGAAACCTGTAGATGATCTCACTTTTTTCATAATTTTGAAATTCCTAAATCATAGAGGCTAATGCTGATGGGCTATGATTTAGAGCCAGAAAATAGTTAAGTTTTTTTTTTTTTTTTTTTTTTTTTTACTATATATCAACCAGATACCTCCTCATCTCCATTGATGTACTTTTTTTTGCCTTTGTGGTCAAATCATTGAAGAAATCCAACTGTGAAAATGCACTTCTTTTCAAGACTGAAATTTCTCTTTGCTAAACAGCTTTCAAGGTCAATTAATTGCTTTGGAACATGATAGTAAAATGTCTTGCACTCAGTGGAACACTAGTGGAGACATGTAAAATGGATCTCTTCAGACACCCAGCAGCAAGAATTATATTCAAAAATTTTTGGGTCTCCTCATGTCATCCTCTCTATTGTGAGTGGCTACAGCCAGTTGATGTTCCTTCAAAAAACCAAAACAAACTGAAACAAATTAACCACAGGACTCCTCCCCCCCCACACACACAAAAGAAAAAAATATTTTGTACATGGAGAAACATTTGTGGTAAAGCAAACAATTATTCTGATGTGGTACATCAACCAAATCTGAAGCTGCCACCTGTCGTTGTGAGTCTAGAGCCATTCGCAAAATTACTGATTAACAGTTAGATTAATATTTACGTACAGTCTGGCAATAACTTGGACTTTTGTTATATGAAAGATAGTGACCATAATGAAAGAATAATTTTTGGGAGATAGGGGTTCTTAACTGATTTTACATGCTTGATTTATGCTTCATTGTAACTTGCATTGTAATCCATTATGGGCAAGACTTTCTTCTTTGCATTTGTTTCATGAATGCTTACCACAATGGGTTCATGATACTTAGAGACTCTTAGGCACTAACTTAATTAAAGCAAGATTGAATTTTAGGGATTTAATTTTGAGCTCACTGATTTTTTTTTGGTGGTTATACATCAGAAGGCTCCTGCTTTGTCTTACTTTGATGCCACCAGTTTACGTTCCTGGAAGCTTAAGACTTTCTTGAACCAGTGGAAGGGAACAAGTTAAAAATAACATGAACCCTCTTGCAATTATACATAACTCTTGAGCTTTTCTGATCTGCCAATAAAAACTGGCAACATATCTAATGAGATAAAAAACTTTTGGAATCACCTTCTTGAATGTTAAAATTCATATTGATTTAAATGCAAGATTGGTGTGTTCATACGTCTATGCACTTGTCTGTATATTATAAACATTCCAGTATAAACAGACTAACACTAATGCAAGTCATGTTTTTATTTTGCCTTAGTAAAGCAATGAAAAACAAAACAACCTGGACACTGATTAGAGCCTTAAATATACCTCTTCCATTCCCAAAGTTTCAGAAGTAGAGGTGAATATTGCAAAAGGCTCTTGTATCAAATCAATATGGAGACTGAATTCTTAGGCATGCTCTCATTCAAATGAACAGATCTTCAGCTTTCACTTGTAACATTTGTAACAATACATGGGGGTTGGTGGGAGCTTTCTCTGAACCATTAGGAAGCACAATTCTTTGGTCAAAGTCAACATAATCTCTTAGTGGGAAACTCCCGATAATAAACAAATGGCCACATTTTAGGACTAGCTTCACTACGAATGTATTTAACAGGCTTCTTTTTGAGACTTGGCAAACAGTGCATGGTGAAAGCAAAGAAAGACTACTCCTTGCCATCCCTGGAATAAGGATTATTTGGTGGCTGAGGGGGAGTGGGGGGAGTCTGTAGTGGAATTTGTCAGTTTTTGATGAGACTGGTAAATTTGGTTGCAATTTAAATGTCTCCCCTTAATTTCATGCATTTGCAAAGTAAACCATAGTGGAGGATGCCTAGCAGCTACTTTGCTGACGGATGATATTTTTTTGCTGTTCCAACAAGCCACGGATAAGGACAGAACAAAAATACTATCCCTTTTGAGAAGGTTCCTGTTTCCTCTAATACAGGACTGTCAAAACTGGGTCCTTAGTTGAACTGCAGAAGCCATCTGTTTCATCAGGTTTCCTGTCTTACAGAGGCTAAAATTCATTTGTTCTTGCTGAAATAAATCAGATGCCAAATCAAGACTAGGTCAGTTCTAAAACAGTTGGGATGCTCAGTGCTATGGCCATGGATAAATATCTGTTGATAAATATCAGATATAAATGGAGTTGTCCTGAAAGTCAGATTATCATGAGCTAGCACCATCTTAACACTAGCACCAC
The DNA here is from genome assembly GCA_007922195.1 of Podocnemis expansa. Lineage (NCBI taxonomy): Eukaryota > Metazoa > Chordata > Testudines > Podocnemididae > Podocnemis > Podocnemis expansa. The sequence goes on along the minus strand of ML681991.1, from coordinate 36,011,935 downwards.
TTCCTTTTTAGCGTCATCTTGGGACGTGCCTTCTATATATAGAAGGTGACTGGATAGCGTAGTGGTTAAGAGCGGCGCCCTTTGATACGGGAGACCGGTGTTCAAATCCCAGTGGGTACCTGTCTACCTTCCCAGTAGGGGTCCTTGGGCAAAAGACCCCCTAATGCCTCACTTGCCTACCTCAAATATGAGAGAGACACGAACTAGGAGAGTCATGCCGGCTCGGACGTTGCCCGGATTAACAAGGTCTGCGCCAGATGTTGGGGAACCAGGACAATCTGACAATAAGTGGGCTACTGGAACAAACCATGCATGGACGAGACAAGAGAACCTGGAATTGATGGAATGCTACTACAACAGCAGACCTAATGAGAGGGGATATATGAAACGTATGAGGGGACTATGGATGGACAAAAGACCTACATCCACACTAACTGAGAAACAGCTAGTTACCCAACGCTTCAACATAGTAAAGAGGCAGCTGCTCTCACAACTGGAGATAGACCAACTCCACATTACATCCTGGACTCAAGAAGAAGCTCCAGAAGAACAACTAGATATGCAGCCAACACCTGAAGCTGGAACTTCACTGCCACCCCCTCCATGACAGAGCACAGCAGCTGATATGAGGCATAAGATCATGGATAAACTAGCTACAGTCAACCCTCGAGACCGATTACCAAGGCTCGTGGGAGAAGTACCATCAGATAGTATGCTAGAAGATGCCAATAGAGCCCTAATGACAATACCTACTACCACCATCACTGAAACGAATGAACTGGTATACGCTACGGCCTCTGTAATCCTGGAGATGCTTGGCTACACAATCAAAAAGAACACCAGTACATACCCCCCCTGGAAAATGAGGTTGGAGGATAAGATCAAGGCAACCCGGAGAGAAGTTAGCCGGCTGGTGGAACTACAGAAGGGTGTAGAGATTAAGGATAAGACTTGGCTACTGAAAAAATACAAGGGCCTGACTCCATCTGAAGCCCTAGAGACTGCTAAGCAAAGGCTCACAGCACTGGCCACCAGGCTAAGGAGATACACTAGAGAAGCAGAGGCCAGAAAGATAAATGCCCTGTTCTCCAAAGAACCATCCAAGGTGTACTCCCAACTGCAGTGCAACAACACAATAACAGCAGAGCCACCAACAGCAGAAACTGAACAGTACTGGAAGAACATCTGGGAGAAAGAGAAGACTCATAACACCAGTGCAAAGTGGCTGCAGGACCTGAGAAGAGACCACAGCAATCTTCCAGAACAGGAACCAGTCACCATCACAGTAGCAGACATCCAACAGCGGGTCAAGAATATGAAGAGCTGGACAGCACCTGGCCCGGACATGATCCACACCTACTGGCTAAAGAAACTAACAGCAGTGCATGAACGCCTAGCAGCACAGATGAACCAGCTGCTAGCAGCAGGCTCCCACCCAAACTGGCTAACACAAGGAAGGACAGTGCTGATCATGAAAGACCCCCACAAGGGAACAGCACCATCCAACTACCGGCCAATAACCTGCCTCCCCACAACATGGAAAGTCCTATCAGGCATCATAGCCACCAAGCTACAGGACCACGTGGGCCAGTACCTGAGCACAGCTCAGAAGGGCATTGGGAACAACACCAGAGGCTCAAAACACCAGCTGCTCATAGACAGAGCAGTCGCCCAAGACTCAAGGTCTAGACAGACCAATCTGTGCGCAGCCTGGATTGACTACAGGAAAGCCTACAACTCAATGCCGCACACATGGATCTGTGAATGTCTGGCGCTATACAAAGTCAACAGGACACTAAGGACCTTCCTCAAGAGATCAATGGGACTGTGGAAGACAACACTGGAAGTCAACTCGACACAGCTTGCACAAGTGGCCATCAAGTGTGGCATATACGAAGGTGATGCGCTGTCCCCACTGCTGTTCTGCATTGGCTTGAACCCCCTCAGCCAGATAATCACAAGGACTGGATATGGATACAAGTTCAAGAGTGGAACTACCATCAGCCACCTCCTCTACATGGATGACATCAAGCTGTATGCTAAGAATGAACGAGACATCGACTCGCTAATCCACCTGACACGGACCTACAGTGAGGATGCAGACTGTGCAGAGAGGCCTCAGAGACAGTCCAACACATAGTGGCAGGATGTGAGATGCAGGCAGGAACAGCATACACTGAACGGCACAACCAAGTAGCTGGCATTGTGTACAGGAACATCTGCACAGTGTATGGGCTAGACCCTCCCAAGACCAGATGGGAGATCCCACAGAAGGTCGTGGAGAATAACCGGGCTAAGATTCTGTGGGACTTCCAGATCCAGACGGACAGGCAGGTACTGGCCAATCAACCAGACATCGTGGTAATAGACAAGGACCAGAAGACAGCGGTGGTGATAGATGTAGCAGTGCCAAGTGACAGCAACATCAGGAAGAAGGAGTATGAGAAGCCGGAGAAGTACCAGGGCCTGAAAGAGGAACTAGAGCGGATGTGGAAAGTGAAGGCCAAATTGGTCCCAGTGGTGGTAGGAGCCCTCGGGGCTGTGACTCCTAAGCTGGGAGAGTGGCTCCAACGGATCCCAGGAACAACATCAGAGCTCTCTGTCCAGAAGAGTGCAGTGCTCGGAACAGCTAAGATACTGCGCAGAACCCTCAAACTCCCAGGCCTCTGGTAGAGGACCCAAGGTTGAGGATGACACATACCACCCATAGGGGTGAGAGGGGAATTTTTTTTTTTAATATATATGTCAATCAAATGTGCACGTTCAACAATTCCTGTATTGTAGCTATTTCAATTTTTTGACCTTGTAAACATTTTGCAGTCAGTCTCATTAAAATCTGTATGAAATTTGTAGATTTTGCCAGAAGTCATTAAGAAATAATTCCATAACATCAAATATAAATAACAGTTGCAGTGGAGAGGCAGGCTTTTTAAAAAAAGCTAATATAAATAGAAATAATATAGAAGAGCTTATTTAAATTTGACATAGTTGCCACTGAATAGTTGCACTGCATGGGGTGGAGGAAAAGAAAAATAAGAAAGCTATGAGTCTTACTCTTATCAAGTAGTAGATTCCTCCTCTGCTGTACTCCACCCAAACATTTTAAAGCATGTTGCTGGTAAGGAATGCTTTATAATTTGTGCCCCTTTTTAGCCACCTCGCTGAATGGGAGTTATAGGGATCAGGGCTGGTCCAAATATATAGATGAACTAGGTGGTCACTTACAGCTTCAGACTTTAAGGGACAGCAAATTAGATGTGATATTTTTTCTCTATTTAAAAAGATATATTAATATGTTATCTCTTGCAACATGGGGGGGGGGAGGTGCCAAAATCATAGTTTGCCTAGGGTGCCGAAAACTCTTGGTCCAGCACTGACAGGGATATATTGTATATATGTTCCCCAGTGACATTTTTTCCAAACTACCTGAGTGCTGCTAAACTGTGTTATGGCTGTTTGCTGATGCATTGTATTGGATTTCAGAGAGGATCTCAAATATTGTCCCCATCTATGCTTGCACAGTTTTATCTCTGATTGAGAATTCTTTGTTCTAGTTGTATGTCCAGACATTGGTCATTTAATTCATTATTACTTGAACAGAACTATTATTTCTTCTTCATGTGCACTTCCCTGTGTCTGCTCAACTTCTGGTGTTTGTGTCTCTGTGCACCAATGATCAGAGACTTTTTTTGCAGTACTTACTCTGGTTGTGCATGCACAGAAGCAGCCTTGCGGTAGGCTTGGTGACTTTTAGAGTGCAGGAGATTCCTGCTGCCCCTCAGTTCCTTTTCAGTTGCCAGTGGTTGAAGTTAGAGCTCCCCAGCAGAGAGAGAAATCTTATTCTTCAAAACAAACAACATTAGATAGGTTAATTTAGTCATAGTTTACTTCATTCATCAGTTAACTGTTAGTTAGTTAAGAAAGAAACTTCATCATTACCTTTTTTCTTTCTACCAGTTTCTATCATGATTTCAATTAAAAATAATAATTTATTAAGATGCTGGAATCAGCAGGCTTTGAGAAGTGTTCCTCTTGTAAAGAAGCCATGCCCACCTCAGATGTGCATTTTCAGGGCACATGTTGCATAGAAGAGACACATGTTCCTCAAAAATGCAGCCTCTGTAATGATCTCAGTACAAGTACTAAAAAACCCTAATACTCAGAGGACTCTCTGAGACTGTATTCCGATGTTGGTCCTGACAAAACACCTTTGGAGAAGCAGCCCTATACTCGGTGACAGAGGGCTTCATCTCCACTTGAGACAGCAGTGCACAGATAAACGACGAGTCAATGAGTCTGTCTCCGAGGCAAGCTATCAGAGGCTAAAGGCATACAATTTTTTAAGATAAATGTTCCCCCCCACCACCACCATTTCCCAAACTCTTAATATTCTTCTTGCTCTTAAAGGAAAAGCTTAATGTTTACACTAAACTTTAAACATGCTCACTAAATCTGATTAATCAGCAACAAATTAAGAAATCAACTTAATATGTAGCAGCTCTAGTTACTTCAAAATTACATTATCAGCTGGTCACCTGAACCATGCTACTGTAAAAACACACAAAATTTAGGTGTTTTTTGTTTTGTTTTGTTTTTTTAAATACCAGTAGTATGTCTCTGCTTTACATGTATAGTTACACCCTCAGACACACCTGTTTGCTTTCTTCCACTTAGATTGCTTGTACGTATTCTAAGTCAAGTTAAAACATGGAGAAGTACTTATGGTGACCAAGTTGTACACTGAGTAGTTTTGATTATATGGCAAATGTAGTACTAGTTCATTGACAAAGCATAAGTCATTCCAAAAGATGCCAAAACACTTGACAAATGAAACCTCTGGAGACCAGCCTAACTGCCGAATAGACAGAGCACAACAGTTACTTTAAAGAGGAAAACCCAAGTGGGGTTTGTACCATCTTTATAAACTTGATATACTTAAATGAACTTAATGGCTAAAGCATAAAGCATTATAGAAACCGTGTAATACAGACAAAAAAACAAGTAGTAAGCAAACTTGAAATGCAAGTCACTTATTTTTTAAAAGGAAATATTCCATCTCCACACAATTGTCTTACTAAATCTAAAATGAAAGTTCTTCACTTTCACAATTTTCATAAGGTAGCAGGCGAGAATAAAAACAGCAGTTCATCAAGATCTTAGGTACATTTTGTTTCCTTATATAAACTTAATATTCCCAACCTGTTATATCCAATAGAAGTATACTTTAGGGCCCAGGGGCATCAATATTGACAAAAATGAAATACACACTTCTAATAGAACACAAAAAGAAATGACGACTCCTCTAGAAAACCAATCCTAAAATTGAATGGAGGCATTGTAGGTTGTAATAGGGCTGTCTTTCTATGCTTTTTAAACTATCTGTGACAGGTAGAATTGATATTTTTCCTGTATAAACATAATTAAGTGATGCTACTTTTCCTTTGTTTTAAACAGAAGTTACTCTTAATTATCCTGTACTTTCTCCACCATTTGTTTCACTACTCTAGGTAATTGCTAGAGCATTTATACATGTTGTAATTATAAGTTATCTGCTTCTAATCTAACTATCCTTACTTGCCGCATTGTATCAGAACGGCTAAATCTAGCATTTGTGCCTCCACATTTAGCTCCATATTGATGAGCCCTGATCAGTTAAGCAATATATGAAATGTCATTCAAAAGGGAACAGGTTTAATTTAACAGACCATTCTCTTTCCCTCCATAAGGGAAGATCATTTGTTAAATCTAAAAGTGGGATTTCTTTCTTAAGAAGTTTTCCAGAAAATGAATAGTGGCTCAGGGATAACTAAATTAGTCATTACAAAAAAGGGGGTTTTTTTGGTCACTGTGACGCGGGCCACAATTTTGGAATCCACCTGTGCCAATACTTGTATCAATTCTCTTCATAGTATCTCAATGTTTTATCATCTGTCTAGATCACTTACAGTAAACTATCTTCTCTAATATTTCCAACATTTTTAATATATATCAAGGTTTCCCATACTTCAGTTGCTTCAGAAACATCATCTAATACTCAAAGTTCCTGCTATGTAGGGTATTATTCCCATTTTTCTAAGGAACAGACACAGATTAAATAATGACAAGTTACAAAGGGGCAGCTGTGTTAGTCTAGTTCAATAGAAGAAACAAGGAGTCCAGTGGCACTTAGAAGATCTTCAAAGTGTCTCCCACAAAAGCTCAAGCAATAAATAATAAATGTGTTAGTCTTGAAGTGCCACGAGACTCCTTGCTTCTTTTGCTGGACATAACTAACATGTCTGCCTCTTTGGAACTTGGAAAGAAAACAAAAATGTACATACTGTGGAGAATTTTTCACACAAGTGAGACCACCTAGAGGAGTTCTCCTCCAGGACAAACACAGCCTCTGTGGAAAGTTCTGGAAGTATAGAGTTATATGGTGCTCTGCTACTAAAACAGACTTAACATGTCCACTCATCTGTTCAGTATCCATGCTCCTGACAGTGAGATAATGCAGAAAACAAAAACCAGCGGGAAGGACATCAGATCCATTTGATGCAATGGAGGGAATAGCAGAATTTGTACTCCAAACTCTCACAATTTTCTAAAAGGAATACTGGTACCCCACAAGAAGCAAGGAGTCCTGTGGCACTTAAAGATTAACATTTATTTATCGCATGAGCTTTCATGGGAGAAAATCCCACTTCGTAACAATGTGGGATTTCCCCCCCCCCCATGAAAGTTCATGCAATAAACAAATCTGTTATTCTTTTAAGTGCCACGGGACTCCTTGCTTCTTTTGCTGAACTAGACTAACATGGCTGCCCCTTTGGAACTTGGTACTCCACAGTAACCTCCAAAAACGTCCCACAAAGCAACACACAAGACAACAGCGGCATCGGGCTCACAGCCCTTCTCTGCGGGCTGCAGGAACCAGCTGCTGGACCCTGCTGCCTGGGGCTGCATCCAGCAGCCAGGTCCTGCAGAGGGGGCTGGTAGCCTGATGGGGTTCTCAGCCCCGCTCTGTGTGCAGCGGGTGCCAGCAGAGAGGGGCTGAGAGCCTGATAGGGGCCAGATCTGGTTCCCCGCTCCTCGCCATGGGAGGTAGGAACTAGCTGCAAATCCCAGCCACCTGTGGCTGGGACCCAGATCTCCACAGGCAGCAGGAGCGGACTCCCAGCCCCCACTGCCTGCTGCAATAAGTAACGTCAGTAGAGGCCCTTCAAAGCGCATCCCACAAAAGATGCTGGATTCTTTGTATACTTGTTCACTAGCACGTGGACTGGCACCAATCTGCCCAAATACATGGTGCAAGGAGACACTCCTGAACGAGTTAATATAAGAATTACACACTGACTTCCAATATGTCTACTGGGTTACTCATATTGCATGAACTAGATGCAATCACTAAAGATATGTCCATCACTGCTCAATTCAATGAGTTCAACTCATAATCAATTAAAGTTTTCTTTTTATTTCCATTAGGATTTCACCTCCTCCTGAACCCCCAAAGTGATCTAACTTTATGATGAGGCTTTGCAGTTTTCAACTTATTGTAAACTATTTCCTGGTAGATGGAAACTTACATGTTTCAAAGCTAGAGCTTAACAAGAAAACTAACAGGGCATTTTAGAACACCCAATACATGACACAGTCTAAAGGCATAGGAAAAAAAACCTCAAAGAGGAAGAGTTTTACACTCTACCAAAGCAATTTAAAAAAAAATAACCACTATAAATGTTGATTTGTCAGCTAATTAATGCCATTTCAAGCATAAGCATAGCCATGACACTTTTAGTTGTTGCTTCTGACCTCTAAAAGCAATTAGAGAAAGTCAATCAGAATGATTTGCAGGAGAAGTTATGGGGAAGAGGGTGCAAAGAGGCAAGCCCAAAATAAACATGGAGTTCTGTGGCACATGAAGACTAACAAATTTGTTAGTCTTTAGGTGCCACACCACTCCTTGTTTGTTTTGCTGAACTAGATTACAAAGCCGTCTCTTTGAAACTTAGTTCCAAAATATATTGCTTTTCTACAGAAAAAGAAACCAGAAATAAAGACTTCTTCGTTCTGACTCTTTTCTGGGGCCTGTTTCCTTTGAGCTTAGTGCAGCCACCAGACCTCCTGTAACCCTAGCTGCAGTAAAAATAAAATATAGTCTCTATGCCTCAAGTTTGTTTTCTTTGCAGATTCTTGTACCTTGCATTCTGGGTCCATAAAATTAATAGCAGCTGGTAAAGGAACTCAAGATACTTTGGTTCAACTAATCCCAATTTGCTCCAACCCAAGTGTCTAAAGACTTGCACATGGTATCAACTATTTAACCTTACTCCAAAACTATAGGCTCTAAAACAGAGAGATTTACCATTAAAAGAAAAACGTAAAGACAAGACAGGTTTGGCCTGTCATGAAAGCACTGTGAAAAAGCAATTTGCAATCTACCCTTCCAATTTTCATTGAAGATTGCAGAACAATTCATTATTCAACATAGTAATGAAAGTTTGTACACAGTTACCCTACTGGAGTACACGTCCTCCTGAAAACAAACAATCTGCATTCTCATAATGAAACAGGCAGTACGTTAGTACAAAATCTACTGAGATTTAAACTACTCAGATCTAGTATCTCCAGGACTTTTGTAAAACATATCTGGTGCTAAAACAAAACATAGCAAATCCAACCAACTTTCCACACTTTCAAAGATAATCATAGCTTATTTGTTTTTACTAGCAGAATGAATATCAAAATTGCAATAGACTTCAGATTTAAATGTGTAAGGGAATACTTCCCCACCAGGAATATGTTTGAACTTTCAAGTAGACTCTGATTACTTGATCAATTTATCGTACTTTGAAAGTAAGTGCTTATGAACATGCAGCTTTTCCTTCCCAAATCTCATCAACTACAAAGCCTAAGGAAAGACTGTGCTGTCCAACCATTAATTAAGCTGTGTTGCTAAAGAATGGTAGTGGGTCTGAAACAAACGGGATGATACAAATAGCCCTTCAGACATTACATCATAAGCAATAAAGGTGCTCCAGTACTGTGGGTCTTAGAAAGTATCAGCTGGTCACACTGCTTCTGCAGACTTCAAGGATGTTTAGCGATTGTATAAAAAGATTACCAGGAGCCAGAAGAAATGTTACAGCCTTTAAAAGCTCAGTTTGACAACCCCCAAGAGGAATGGGAAGTCAGCCAATATTCTTCATATAAATATGGATACAAATTCAGTATCCACCCAGTTGTCAATCCACTGTGCATCATAACTCTGAAGTCATGCACAAAGGAGAAGATGTACTGAAGCTACTGGGGCACATGTATCAGCAAATATGCCATATGGTTATATACATAAAACCACTCACACCTTACTAGTCAGCAGGGTTCATTGCTCACCCCGGTGTCTCGTTCTGGCACCATAAGTAAATAATTTGATTTACTATTCACCTCTGATGTCAAATGATTTCCTTTCCTTCAAGCAAAACAATAGTTTCAGCAATTTCAAAAGCAATATGCTTTTTAAACAGCAGCAGCAAGTCTTCTCATTTCAAAGATTCTATAAAGAAACTTTGTTAAGCAGAGTCTATAAGATTTGAAACTATAAAATTCATTGCTCTGCATTTTAGATAATTTCCTCTCAACAGTGCTTATCCTAAAGCCTATGACTTTCAGTAGAAGGTATCCACACAAAGCCATCATAATATTTTGTCACTAGAATCTAAGAAATTCATTGTTTTTACCACTTGTTACACATAGGGGGTCTTAGTGACATAGCAGTGTATTATACACAGGTTAATACCATTACTTGTCACCTGTTAAAAAATAAAACTTATCTCCTACCTGACTGGATTGCTGGTTAGAGAAACTCTCAAAGACTCAAGACAGTTAAGAAGTTTTTCTTCTGTGATACCAGAACGTAATTCATGGACATATTCTTGTGAAGATAGTGTGCACTCATGCTTGCTATTTTTCAATCCTCCCTGTAAAAAAAAAAAGGGGAGGAGGGGGATGAAAAGATGACATTTTAACAGTCAGAATCTAAATTACATTAATTAGAGAACATACTTAAGCAAATACACATGGGAAATTTCCCATCTGGAATCATCATTCTTTCTACCTGGCTAGATTATTGAATCCAAGCTCCCGCCTTACAAGTGGAAACAAGGTGATAAACAACATTCCTTGTATAGCTAGCAAGAAGACCAGTATACACAGCAAATTTTCTTTCATCTTCTGCTCTCCAGAGAAGAAACTGAAATACTCATTATAAAAGCAGCAACTTAATAACCCAAGAAAAGCCAAAGAGCCCAGGCCTTAATACATTACTGTTAGAAATACAGCACTTCAGATATGAAAGCATAAATAAGAGTCTCTAGGTCATAAAATAAATTTGTGATATGATTGTTGCTGTTTGAAGGAAATAGTGTATATTATTGCCACCTTTTAATCCATGGATTTGAATTTAACTTTTTTTTTTTTAAATAATCTCTCTCAAGTTTGCTCAAACTAAACAAGCATTACTACTGTAAAAATATTTTAAGTTGACAAAAGATACAAATATGATGCAGATTTTAATGATTTTAATACAAAAATCACAACGAAATATAGGAAATACACACCAATACATCTTATTTAAAAAAATAAAGTTACAACTTCCAGCAGATGAACCTTGGTACATAGTTTGGTATCTGAGGAATATCCATTAGTATTTCATAATTCTAAAGCTTTCTGCACCCATCCTGGACTTCACAGACTGCTTTAATACTACTATAAAGCTGAGGAAAAGACAATTATTGTCTTCAGACATAATTTGAGAGAAAGTATAATATTTATTCTGTAAATATGGGGAGATACATAGCAGTTTGCTTAAGTTCTTGATCTCATAGATGATATGCTTGTGGTTCCAGAGTAAGCAGCAATTTAACTTGATATTTTTATTATCTCAAACAAAGCACAACAGGAAGTTGTGATGAACTTTAACTCCAGAGCTCTAGTCCCACCCTCCATGCATATGAAGATAGTATTAGAAGAAATCAAATCGTAGGAAAAGTTAAAGAAGGTCTTTCCCACTTTTAATTGTCAGTTTACTTCTTGGTTTATCTATCCTTTTTCTATGGGAACTACATAAAGAAAACAGATTTCTCACATTTATTATCTGCTGAGATTTTCAGGTGCAGGTTTCAAACAACAGTTACCAGAAGCTCATAAGTATTAAGATAATAAAGTTTCCTTGTATACAAGTTCTTAATACATTATGGCAGACTAGTATCTGTCCCAAAATTTGAGAGTCTAATTTCTTTATAGCTCACATCCTGACAAATACTGTCTAGAAATCTGCTCATATTGTCCTGGGGAAGGTTTAGTGGTCCTAAATTTGAGTCATTTCAGTGGTTTCTACTAAAACACATCAACTGCAAAAAAACTGTGTTTACAAAATCATTTGATTCGTGTGCTCACCCTGTTCCCATCCTTCTCCAGCTGGTACCATCCACTCAGAAACCATCTCAGCTACTGCATAGCATGCACTGTTTCTATTATTTCAAAATTATTTCAAAAATTAGGAGGAGCTAAGTTTGCAATTCTTATCTGCTTCAGGCTAAGCCAGGGATCTCAAACTAAAATCACGCTGGGAGCCACATGAGGACTAGTTAACGGTTGCATGACAACTGATATGTTAGCCCAAGGGCCACACCACTGAAACATTTTCATACAACAATATTGCAAATATCAGTAACAATAGTGTTGTTGCAGGCCACTGGAAATAACTTTAGGGGCTGCATGTTTGAGACCCCTGGGCTAAACTAACACTCCAAGCAGAGTGAATTGCACATGTGCAACAATAGGGGCTGGTGACAACCAAGAGAGTGTGTGGGTTGTCTGCCACACTAAATCGTTGATTTAAGGTGGCATGCTGCAGCCATGGATCTTGAATACTATCCAGGCACTGTGAATTCAATCCCCTATCCTTTGCAGCTTTGAAAGAAATTTGTGTTTGCACATTCCATAAGTGTCTCTTCATGGTCTACAGAGCTCCTTTTGAAGATGTGCCCTGAAACTGAAATTTCTGGTTTACTGGTATTGCTGTAAAATACATATGCCAACTCTTATTTCATTTTAGGGATACTGTCAAGTGTTATTAATTCTGCAGAGGAAAGACGAAAGACACCAGTAAGCGCTAAGCAGTTAAAATAATGCGATCGCAACTCAAGCTCCTCCCCTCTTTTCCTGAACATTAGCATTGAATATGAAAACCAGAAAGCAAGGCCACTGGGTCCTTTAGTCAAGGCATTCCTGCTATTGTCTCCATCACATCAGCAGCTCCTAATATTTTCAGACTAACATTTAACACAAAGCCATGAAGTGTGGGGGATCAGAGTAACGAAGCGCAACACTGGTAGGTGAGTGCATCAGCAGAGGGAAAGTGGAGTTGGAAGGGGCTCTACCCTGTAATCAGCCTTTCCCCTTCAGGCTATGCTCTGGCATAGTTACTATGGGTAGGGTTACCAGATACCAAAGCATGGCAAGGAGGACAGGGAAATACAAAAAGGAGAACATCAGACGACACATGGAGAAAACATAGTATTAATATAACTGTCATTACCATATGTCGTTGAAAATGGGTAATGATTAATGAATGCAGTGTTAAAACTGAACAACATCATGTGTTTAAATTATTTTCAAAAAAAATGATTACCAAATGTTTTACCAAAAACTGGATTTTTCATTAAATGAAAGTTTTTCATGACTGTTTCATTAATGTTCATGAGACTAGAAGAGTTAAAAAAAAATTAAATTTGCAAATATAAACTTGAAATGCTCCTAAAGTAGTAAAAAAAAAAAAAAAAGGGGTGGGGGCAAAAAAGCAGTTAGTTCATCTCTCATTTTTCACAGCAGCCCATTTTACAATTGAAAAAAAAAGTCCTAATTTGTTTCTGTCCGGTTCAAATGTGTGCCTTTATTTGTTTTACTTAATTGAACACTGTTACTAATTTTATTTATGGTGTACTTTATTTTCCTTCATTTTATTAGTGTCCCTATTTTTTTTTCCTGATTTAGCCTTTCATCAGAAGCAACAAGCCAAAAATTTAAAAAGCCTAACATTGGTCTCAAACCCACAACCCTGCAACTAAAAGGCACCGTCCCTACCCACTGAGCTAATTAAAATGCTGTTGAAAAACAAGGGTCAGCTAAACACACAGTCAGAGGACTGCCAGCTTCTTAGCAAGGAGTGATTTGTGCTGAGCTGCAATTGGGCCATGTGTGCACGTGACCACTTCTGAGATCACCGCTCCAATACCCAGTCGCTGAGGGACGGTCCCTCTACTATGCGCAGGCGCTCAGCTCTTATTGGACTTTAAAAAAAAAAAAAAAAAAAAAAAAAACCCTAACGAACAAAAAACCACATTCTACTCACCAGAAGGGAAAAGGCAGACAAAATCACCTATTTTTAGAATGCCTGGAGGACAGAGAAAACGAAGCTAACAAGGAGAACTTGTCCTCCTTTGCTGGACGTCTGGTAACCCTGACCATGGGAAAGTGCACCCCTAAATTATATCCACTATTTTTGAAAACCCAAGTCCATGACTCTATCTAATGATGAAATGTTTCCCGAAAAAATTCTTCCATAATCCTTCAATGAATAAGGCATCACTGAAAGAATCTTTGCTGTCTAGCACTGTAGTGGTACAGACAAAGCAGATGCACAAGAAAGGAGGGAGGCAGGGAACCTGTCTATCTTCCTCTCTTCCCTGAACCTACTCCTCTTCTCTCCTCTACTCCCTGGTCAGTGGATAAAACACTTTTCACGAGCTCCCTCCTGAAGTTAGGAAGGTACCCAGGCTTGATCATGCTGCCTCTGAGGAAAAAGAGGAAGTTCAGAGCAGTCCAGGAGAAAGAGTGTGACAAGGAAAAGTCAAGACTGTGAGCTCTAGCTTTGTCCCTCAATCCCTGTTCAAAACATGTCCCCACTAACTTCAGGTCAGTCCCTGCATATTTTCTCCAACTTCACACTGCCCAACCCCTTGATGCACAGGAAAAAGCACAGTGCTGTGCTGAACAGACAGGCTAACGAGAGGCACACAGTCACAGTGAAGGCATTACCAGTACATTACCTGATCAGTTTAATCACTGCAAGGCTCCTGGGGGGAGGGGGGAAATGGCAAGAAATAGCTGTATCTTGCAACATGCAAATACCAAAATACTACTGTTAAAACATCTTGACAGGTCATTTAACTTCGCCAGAGTAATTCCTAGACCATATCTTATAGAAAAACATCCAATCAAGAGTGTCCATAAAGAAGAATCTACCTCAAACCTTTGTTGTTCCAATGATTAATTACCCTCACCTCTGAAAATTACATCTACTGTAAAAGAGCACAGGATGACATTTACAACAACCAGTTGAGTGTCTCACAAATGTTTATAAGACCCAACCCCAGAGCCTCAATATGCATCAGTGAACTTATTCATGCCCTGCACAATATTCTGCACGTTCAGTGCTGCAGAGACCAAAATACAGTGGGTTTTGGTGGCTTTATTACCTTCCCTCTACTGCCTTCCCACCCCCATTATACAAAACTGAACAAATATTAAGTTTAGTAACCTTAAACATCCAGTAATATTGCTTTTGTTGATAATTATTATTTAAAACTGTCTAGACTAGGATTTGCATTCTTTCTTTGTTTAATTAAAACTTAAGTCCCCAGTCAAATTAGGTGTTGTCAGACGAGTCCAGTGACAGAAGTGCTGTTTGGCTATATCTGATATTTTTGATGGAATAGCTACATATTCCTCAGCTACCTGGTCTTACGGTGAAACACTCAAAGACACTGCAGGGTGGACAGATGGATTAAAAAAAAAAAAAATGGGTTCTTACTGGAATACAATAGATGGAAGAGACCACTTGAATAATTTTTTGTTTTATTTGACAGCATACAGACTAACTCTGGTGGTGAAACACTCTTTATGGCAATTTAAGTCTGAAAAAGTAGAATTCTTCACATCTAATATTTCAGAAGTTGTCACCCAGTGATTGAAAAAAAGGAACTTTTCTTATAATATAAAGCAGGGATGTCAGACACACTCAATGTGGGGGCCACACTGGAAGGCAGGACACCTGTCACGGGCCATGTGGCCATACGGGTTTCCCAACCCTCTCCAACTCCATGTTCAGAGTGGCATGGGCTCCCCTTTCCCCTCCCCAACCCCGCAAGCTCTGCAACACCTTCCCTTTCCCCCACCCTGTGGACTCTCCTTCCCCATGCTTGCTCCCAGACAGCCACACACACACACACACACACACACACACCTCCTTCCCCTGCCTCCTGGGGGCAGGCCAAAAAAAAAAAAAAAAAAAAACACACAACAACAGTCTTCCTCACAGGCAGCCAGGCTGAGCTCCTCCCTCTCCCCCTCCTGGCCCACTCATTGTCAATCATTCAGAATGCTGCCCTCTGGTTAGCTCAGTCCCAGCTGGCCTTTGGTTGGCTTGTTCCCACATGAGCCACAACCATTTTTTCCTTTTTTATTTGTGATTCGTGCAATGTGCTGTCAATCAAATTAGTATGCTGACTGACTGACAGTGTACAGTTGAGGTGGGGAGCAGTGCAGTGGCTTTCTAGAGCCAGCCTAGCCTTCTGTGACAGACTCTGATTGGCTGGCAGACCACAGCTGAGCTGGGATTGGCTCAGGGGCTTCTTTTGTTCCCCTGTGCTGTGACTTGGATCACGTGAGTAACTCAGAAGCATGCCCTGCTGTGCCAGGAGCCTGTCTTTGAAGTTTACTGCTGCAGACAGCTTCCAGGCATAGCCAAAGCAGCTGACCCAGGAACCACATCAGCTCTGTGGATGGGCCTGATCCAGCCCATGGGTCTTGAGTTTGACACCCCTGATATGAAGCATGGTCCAGTCCCTACAATGTGCAGCAATAGGCAAAAGAAGGAAAAGAAAATCACCTCATCTCAGAACAAGTTCCTCCCTTCTTCATCTTTCTAAAAACATCCCTCAATACAAGGGCTGAGAGAGGGGAGACGTGCAGCAAGTTCCTGTGTAATCATACCCTTTCCCCGTTAAAAGGTCCTAGAAGCTTAAATTCAATAAGGGAGATGTTCCACTTTCCCCTCACTCTTCAGCAGAAAAGCAAACAGCTGAGGGGATAGTAGTAAGGTCATTATGATATAGATTCCTCCAGTTCTATGTACGTTTTAATTACAACACACGTTGTTCAGAATGTAGTTGTGAATCAATTGAACAATTTGCTGCTAAAACTGCCCTAGACAAATATATACCCACTCATTTCAATACGATAAATTTTATTGTAGTGAACTCTCCCCCAGAAAATATATTTGCATCTTATTTTAGAATATCCCACAAAACACATTCCTGACTTTAAACCCCTTCCTTAGAGATGGATCACTGACATAGCGTCTTATTCTATTTTATAGCTACAGTTCCAATGACTTTTTTTTGAAAAGGCAGCTTAAAAATATTACTGTAGTTATCCTGTCTTCAAATCAAGTTGTCTTCCACGTGGCTCAGCATGTTTATCTACTCACCACAAGGAAGAACGAGAGAGAGCACACAAGCAATTATTCTGAAGTAGAAGAAAACACTATGTTACAGAAAATAGCAAAAAAAAAAAAAAAAAAAAAAAAAAATATGTGTGACTGAGTATAAAATGTGTACTCCTGGATAGAGAATTATATGTTTCAAACCTATTGAAAAAACACACCCAACTAAACTTGATTTATTATCCTGTGAAAATGCCAACAAATATAATCATTGTTTTGTTTATTTAAGTTTTTAAAAATGCATTTGAAGAGTTTCAACTGTATCCACAGAAATTCGAATCCACCCTATGCTACCCTTTGTGTGATAGAAAAGACAGCTATGGGTAACTGACCAGACATGATGTGAATGCACTTAACAGAAAGCAACCATACCTCATGGTAGTTTCTTTCACCAAAAGTTATTTTCCAATAATAAACAGAACCCCAATCCTTACATACCAAAAGCAATTATTTCATGTACATGGGGAGACATGTTTATTTTATCTCAACTAAACCTGTAACATAACCCTTTTATGTTGTAGCAATATTTTATGCAAGGCCTAACTAGTCTAAAATTGAGATGATTTAAAGCATCTTGCAGTAAATAATTAGGATCACAGCTTAACTCCACAACATATTCCCAACTTCTCTTTGAAAAAAAAAAAGAAAGGCAACTTTTCATTCCCATCCTTCTAGTCTTACATTGATCCAAACAGGCAGCAGTAAAACTTAATTCAGCTTAAGTAACAAGTCAATGAAGGTAACAAAAAGCAAATGTACATGGCTTACAATTCACAATTAAGTCACTGGGTGAACTTTGTTCTCAATTCAGAGCCAATTTTGTAGTCACCCAAATCTATTTAAAAATCAAAATTCAGTCATAACAAATATTTGTTCAGTCATTTTGCAATTCTAGATAACGAAGAACACTTCATGCCATTTGCCACTACACACACTAAAACTAGTTATAATAAAAAACATTTTGATAAAAGAATTAATACAATTTATTCTGTCCTGAAAGGCTAAGATCATCTCATGGACATGTTTGTGACAGGGCTAATTTAAGCTTTATGAACCACATCAGACGTATTGTAAAAGGGATATACTTATGGGAGGGTAAGGCAGACTAAGAACCATGTTTCCCCTTGTCCATAAACCTAGAACTAACAATTTTTACTATACCTGATTTTAGGTATTCCATTTTATTGGCAAATCACTCTCTGTAAGTAGTATAAGCTTCCTATAATAGATACAATTTGCCATGATGTCATGAAACTAAAAGTGAGATTACTATACCATGCAATTAAATAAGTTATTTAAGAGCTATTTACCATATTTTGGTTTTTTCCCCATAATCCCCCCCCCCATGGTCAAGATCTGTTAATAACCATTTTCTCTGTTCGCATTACCCTTTTGTAGGGTATATTAAAAGGTCTCTAATACAAGAGGCTTAACCTGTGAAGAATATTTTGTTATGGGACTCAGGGCAAAAAATGCAGTTCAATATATTTCTCACCATTCTAATTCCCTTGAATTAAATGGCAAGAGTATTTCTCAAGTCAAGACATGGTTCTAGCCCTACTATAAGGCTCCATTTATGCACCTTCTATTTGACAGTCATGCTATTAAAAGAATCATTTGGATTCAATATCCCATTCTTTGAGTCATGCTTTTAATATACACAAAGTATACAGCAAATAATTAAAAAGTGACTTGCCCATTGAGCTGAAAGCATTTCTGAATTCTCTCAGTTTTTAAGAGACAGAGTACTAAACAGTAGTGTAAAAGGTGGACAGAAAAATTACTATGTGAACTTACATTTTTTGTGCTGGCAATTTTCTATAAGTTGCTAAATTTAGTAGAAGTTATGTTCTAAGAGGCTTTTTCCTTCTGTAGGACTGTATGTTAACTCATTGTTATGGAACTTGTGGGAAAAACATGAGCAAGAAAGCACTTAGTGTCTGCTGTTCGGATATTTACCTCACCAAACGAATGCTCTTCGCTGTAGTTTCCTGCTGCATGAAGGTTATTCACAGAATTCTTACATTGCTGTATTCATTCACCTCCTCTGGTCCGCAATTACTTCATTAAATTGCACTATCTATTACCATTCCTAACTCGTGTTATTTCATACATAATCTATGTGGGTCATTTAATTGTGGATATAGACATAGATGTAAGTAGAATAGGATTACAGGATAAACAAATATTTAGGAGTTAAATGTTTATTAGGTATTTAAGTAAAATAAGTCTATAATGTAAGGCCTACTGACTAAGACTTGTAAGATTTCAGCTTTGCCATATTAGGCTTCAGCCTAGCTTGACATAAAGTTACCAGGAATAACTTCATGGCAGTAAAGTTACAGTTACTGAAAAGAATGGTCCAATCACTAATGTTAAGGAAAATATGCTGTAATGTGTCATCTAGACTCAAAAAAACGCCTGATTCTAACATGGCAAGTTTTGCTCTCACTGCAAGTTATCATGGAAGTGAGTACATGTTTAAATAAAAGTGTTAATGATCTGCAAATGAGAACAAGGGAAACTATTAACAGTCTATGATAAATGTCCCAAAAATTATAGGATACAGAAGTACAAACAAGGAAGGGGAGGCTGCAACCTACGCGCAAATGATAATGTGGTAAACATGTGGACATGGGTGGAAGACCCTACTGAGAAATCTCCATAAGGAATCACTCCCAGTTGGGAGATCCACCAGAATCTGAGCTCTTTGTACCTAAGAGTAGGAATACAGCACTGGCTATTCCTACTGGATGAGCTGTCTCAGGGTTTCTACATGTGTTTATGATTATAACTTCAATCATCTGTTTAGTAAAACTTGCAATAAAAACAAGTGGCCTTAGTTTTTACAGTGTTTGCGGTCACTGTCTGTTCTACATGCCATCCTAAAAATCATGAAGAAAACCTTTCACCGTGTTTATCTTTCAGCTACAGCAACACAGGAGCATTGTGAACACTAGGAACTCAGGTGGTTTAGCAGAGAAATATCAATTCAATTCATAGAGGCTATAGACAATAGTTAAGTTAAGAGGGACAGACTGAAGCCCCTACACACATTTGACGTACTGTCCAAGTCTGCCTACTAATATTACCTCTGAAGACAAGTTCCAGAGGAGTAGTTGTCTATTAAAGTGCCACAGGATTCCTTGTTGTTTCACCTCTCAAAAATAAGCCTTATGTTTAATGAATTACCCACTTCCTTTACAGCTGATACCTAAGCATGTGAAACTTTAATTAACTAATAGCAACCTTCCTTTTGAGGCTCTCTCTACCAGGAACTTTCATCTTTTAATGACAACTAGCACCTCTCAATGACAGTCTCTGTAAGCTCTCCTCCCCAAAGTTATTCCATTATTTCATATATTTTTTCTTTTCCAACTGATGAAAAAATTTGTAACGATCCGTAAGAAAAAAAGCAAATAAACCACTAAAGTTTTGGCTAAACAAACTCAGAAAAAGTAAATTACAGATACTAGAGAAAACAGTGAGTTATTTAATTTTGTTTGCATGTGTAAAGAGGCAGCAAGGTGGCCGCCCCCAGAGGAGACAAGATGGCCACCACGTGGCTGTCATTCACACCAGAAGGCCAGGGGCGGGACAGGAAGTATAAAACCAGGGCCAAGGAGCTCAGTTCAGCCCTGGCCACCAGAAGGAAAGAATGTCTCCCTCCAGGCTCCTCCGAAGCGGAGTCAGGCTTACCCACTGGATGCCAGCCCCACGCCGGGAGGGCTGGCTGGGGCCTCCCATGGCAGTCGTCCCATTGGAAGACTTTCCCCCACCTGAAGTGGACAAGCAGTGGACCCAACGGGAACCACACCACACCCCACCCCACCCCCCAATGCCCGGAAGGCTCCGGACTCCAGAGAAGGGACCCCAGAAGCGACCAGGGAGGACCTGGAGGAACTGCCCCTGGCTCCGCCAGAGGGGGGGGCCCACAGAGGGAGCGGCCCCAGGGGACCTCCCCCACACCTCGGACCCGGTGACGCTACATGAGCTACCCCCTGAGGAGATGGACATCAGCCTGGGACTTTCAGACCTGCCACCAGCGGACGCTATGGAGGACTTCTACTCGGTACCACTCAGCGAGTACCTTGAGGATGTAAATGCTATGACAGACCAGGTACTAAAGGTAGAGGGGGGGAGTAGTAGCCTAGGGGAGTTGCACAGCCCCCCTATCGGGGTCAGCGTGTTGCATCTGGATCCCCGCTGACCCCTTGATAACAAGGCCAGGCTGCTGCTAGGGCCCTGGGCTGGGACACAGTGGAGTAGGGCGGGCCTGTGTCCTACCCCCTCCTCTCCCCTTTTTCTCCTGAGACGGCGATCTCAACACTACCCCACCTTGTTTAACCCCAACTGCATTGCAACTCGTGGATTATATGCCCGCTTACGGGCATAGGAACCTGGGTGAACTGTCCTACCCAGCCTCTAAGCTGAGTTACCCCCCCACCTCGTGGGGTGGCAACCGACTACCCGCTACCCGTCCCCCAGGGAGGAGACGGGCCAGCAGGGACACTTGAGATGTTAACTCCCCTAACTGCCCACCAGGGATGACCACCAGGTGGGCTGAACGAACAACGTGCTTACAAGCGCCCACAGCATGTTACAACATGATTAGACACTATAGTTAAATGGCATATTCATGTAGCTCTGTAATACTAACTGCAGCTACCAACCAGTAAAACTTTTGCCAAATTGAGCGTGGTAGAATCTGTTGACACAGAAATTGTTAGTATTGAGTATATTTGATGAATGCTTCTACTTTTTATCCTAAAGACTATGTTGTTGCCTTTCTAGGATACTGTCAACTCCTCAGACAGTATATCCTATTAGTGAAAATTCTTGGTTTTCTATTTCACAATGATTTATTTTTTCATACACATTAACAAAAGAACACCAACCCCACTGTACAACATGCATACATACGAAGAGATTATTTTTGTTTGCATTAACCATTTTTTCCACTGAGCACTCTAAATTATGTATGCCTCTATACACAATACTTTACACTTTGAAGGTACCAAAGAACACACTCTATTGTATGTAGACATTATATGCATTCTTGCTGGTAAACGTCATCTGCACCGACACTGAAATCATGTTAGTTTCCTGCTGCTTATGACTCCTTTGTACATTCTGTAGATTTCCCCATCTTCAAAGCATCTGACAAAGTGGGATTTTCTGCCACAAAAGCTCATACAATAAATAAATTTGTTAGCCCTTAGTGTCACACGACTCCTTACTTAATATGCTAAACTAGACTAATATGGCTACCCCCTTTTGAATTTTTACATTTTGGTCACTGTTCTTCTTTTGACAGCTGCCCCCTACTGTTCCAGGAAGTTATACATGATAAAATTTCTGGTAATGTGCATTATGCATTTCATTGTCAATGGAGTTTGTGTCAAGGTTACATCTGAGATTTCTCATTTTTTTCCTAACATACCATAATTTGATATGCAACACCTTTTTAAAAAGAGTCACATTTAATACTTTCCACTAGAACACCATCATTTAAGGCAGGGATCTCAAACATGCGGCCCCTAAAGCTACTTCCTGTGGCCCGCAACAACACGATCATTACTGATATTTGCAATATCATTGTACAAAAGGTTTTGGTGGTGCAGCCCTCGGGCTAACACACTAGTCTGCATGCAGCCCTCATAGTGATTTGAGTTTGAGACCACTGATTTAAAGTAAAAAAAAAAAAAAAAAAAACCTGCTGCTTGTCAAAACAAATAGCTTTACATTTAGTTCAAAAGACAATACTGTATTTAGGAAAATATATGAAAAACTACTCAGTAAAATGCAACAAATGGCAAAAATATGCTTCCCTATTAATCATCAATTAACTGTTTGATTACTTAAACACTGAGGTTTGTTTTTTTGTTTTTAAGAGCTTTATTATGCCTTCTAAGGAATATCTCATGCTCTTCAACTGTCATCAAGCCATCAAACAACATGGTCACATATGAGCAAAGCTGCAACACGGACTGAAGGTATGTTGCATTGTAACCTACTACCCTACATGGCCAGGGCTAGATTATAAAAGGAGCTTTAGGGGCTTAAGCCCCAGGCTTCAGGCAAAAAAGTAGCTCCACGCCCCCTACCCAGCTCGGAGCGCTCTTCCTCCAACTCTATGGCCACATTTGGAGTTCATTAAATCAACTTAAGCACTTGCTTAAGTCGACTTCAAATTTAAGTCAACTTTATTAAGTTGATTTAACGAAGTGCTGGCTATTAAAGTTGTCTTAATAAAGTCAACTTAGGGCACAATAGGCATTTAAGTCGACTTTATAAAACAGACAAACCTGGGAACCTATTAAAGTCGACTTAAAAAGGTTGACTTTAAATGGGTCCCCTGGCTTAAGTTGACTTTATAAAGTCAACTTAAACAAAACTGGCCTCTCTCTAAGTCAACTTAATAAAATTGACTTTAAGTCAACCTTAAGTCGACTTACCTGTGTTTTCTATTGTGGACATAGCCAATGAGATTTCTCTGTTTAGCTCTGCTTGTCACACCACACTCTACTTCCTCAGTTTTACCACTGTAAAATATGTTTGACAGACAATGAGGTCAAATGAAGATCAGAGATACCATTTCAAAGCAAGCACTTAATACTTGGGAAAGGTGTATAATTATGACTAGCCAGTGAGAACTATACAGGGAGACAGGTAATCATTCCTGTTTGAAGAAACACGCCATCCATAAAGAAGGAAATCTGGCACAATTGTCAGTTATGGCACTCCTTCAGAAAGTTGAGTTTTAAGGACTATTGAAGACTCTCCCCCAACCCCTAACAGAGGAAAACTGAATTCCTCCATTCCAGTTATGTCACCCAGCAATGTTCAGAAATGTATCATTGTTTTAAATCATAAAATGTTAGTCCTTCAAGGATTGTAATAGACTTCATAATACAAATTACAATCGTAATGTATATTAATGGACCTTCCAGAGCTTATTGCTAGCCTATAAAGAGAAAGATATTTATCAATCTACTGATTATAAATGGAAAATTACCAGTTAGCAAAATTTGCTGTTAACACCTTTGAAAGCCTATTATGTTATGCTTAATGGCTTCCTTCTCTTGTTAGTTCTAACCAAACAGATGATTGATTTCTGCAGGAACGGTGAGTTTGATTTTCTTTTGTGTTATATTTCATATGGCACACAGTCATATCCAGTGAGAATACAGGGCACATTGAGTTATCCATTCCTTATTATTCACACTTTTAATTGTTTTATCAAGTAAACAGCTACAGTATATCCTACTACTATTAATGAAAACAACAAGGATGGTATACTCAAATTACTTATCTCCTTTGTTTGTGGCTCACCAGGTAATTTGGTTTTGTAACATGTCTGAGTTAGATAAGCATTATGTTAGTTTTAAAATGGATCAAGTGAAGCACAACAAATCCTTGCATTCTTGGCCATCTATGGTAGAGACAAATACTACACGGGTTTCCTTCACATCAGTTCTTATCATCCCTGTGCCTTAGAAACAACTGTAGTGCTCCCTCTCTATAAAAAAAAAAAAAAAAAAAAACAAACAAACAAACCAAACAAACACCACCTTTAGTTCTTTTCCTTTACCCTCCAAATTTACAATATCAAGTGATGTTAAGTGAGTATTTCACTGAGATTAAAATCACCACAAATGCTGGGGTCAGCAACCTTTGCCTGTCCGTGTGCCACCCTCACCCCTCAGCAGGGCATGGGGAATGGACCGGGACCTGAGGCTGGAAGAGCCGTAGGCTGCTGGGTCTGGGGTCAGCAGGAGTCATCGTGCACATTATGTGGCTCTGGCAGCCCTGAACCAGGCTGGGAGAACAGCGCCAGCAAGGGAAAAACAATCACAGGGCCAGGAACCCTGTTTACCACTGCAACTGAGCACACATCACGCTTGCCCAGGGTCACCAACAGCTTCATAAAATCCATGCAACAACTGCTTGAGACAGCTGACACTAGTTCAAGGGCCTATGCAACTGGACTGCAGGATTCCCACTGCAAGAGAGTTGTCACATAGGGTCTTGATCTTGAGTGTATATAAAGGGGCCTGGACTCATCAAAACAGCATGTAAACTCTAAAAGAACCACCCTTCCCCTGGCAATCACTCCATGAGAAACTCAGCAGACCATAACACTCTAGCACAGTGTCAGTATGACTGTAGCTATTATGTTGGCATGGAATTATTTAGGATTGGTATATCCTGTGATTTTCATTAGGGTGCCAGTAATTAATAAAATTGATAAGATATTAGCCTTTACCCTTGTGATTTTTGTGCTGTTTTCCTTGGTTTCCATGCTTTTCTAAGAACTCTATATCTAAAACAGGCAGAGCTAATGCCACTGCATTTGACACTGTATCCACCAGAGCTGAACTCATGCAATATTACAAAAACTGAGTTTAAACAAAAATAAATTCTATCCACAATTCTAAAGTCTCAAAAGCCAGAGAGGGAAAAGTGGGACCCAATATGTGTGTGGTATATGTTCATTTTTATCTCATGGTCTTTAAGGTAACTGTGACTTCGTGGGGGCTGACAGACACAGGACTAAATCTTAACAATCCAGGGGCTCAGGGAAACAGTAAATGATTCAAAACAGTTGAAAGTATCACTTTTATATTAATAAAGCTGAATAATGCATTCTTAAGTACATACACAGATGTATTAACTGTAAAACAATACCCAAATCAACATTTTTCAGATAGTCAGGTGGATGACATGGACTCACCTGGCAACTCAGAGAAATACCATTTAGTGGTTAAAAAAAATTGATGTCAACAGGTTACTTTACATTAGACATCTTCTATGATCCCAATTCCAGCAACATCAGGACAGTCAAGCTGGTCTTAAAATTGTAGCAAAATCTGATACAAACTTATACTAATTCTTTGCTAACTATAAAGAGTGCTGGATATTCTCAACAGAGAACTATCTTCCACTCATAGCCCTGGAGCTATCCATTTCAACTCTTTTCTTTCAGGCTCACATTGCATTCTGAGGAATTTTTATTTTAGTCTGTTTTATGAACAAGTCTCCGTCTTTTCCTCTAGTTTGAAAACCCCTCCTACAGTCCACAAGGTGGATTATTTAACTCTTAATGTTTTCAGATCAACAATGGATGCCCTTCTGGAAGATGCTTTAGTCAATCACATGTTACTGTGCTCAGTACTGTTGTGGGTGCTGAGGGCACAATCCCCACACTGCAAGAGGGAGTCCCAATTGAGAGGCAAGAGACCAAACCATAATTTTTTGGGTTAGCCACTTTTTATGGAACTTTTATTGAGGTAAATAAAATTACAAGAAAGAAAGAAGAAAAGAAAAGGTTAAATGAGGGCTTAATATTATTCAACTACTAATATTCTTATTACTAAAATTAAAAAAACTTGCAATTCCTATTAGATTACACTTATCAAAACTCATACAAACTGCAGTTTTAGAAATCCATTTCTTTATGGCATTTAAAGATCTTCTAAGTACAAATTAATAGCCCAATAACAGAAAATAGAGCACGAATACCACTACAACATCTATCCCAATCCTTGTGTCTAACCCTGAATTAAAGCCCCCCCAGAGCCAATCCTGGCTGGTATAATTCAGCAGAGTGGGGTTTATGGGAGACAGAGAGAGCACACAATCCGTGGGCAAAAGAGCTTTTCTATTTACACACACACACACACACACACACACACACACACACACACACACACA